>JAFBJQ010001214.1:226610-238977 GCA_016785345.1 Trinectes maculatus
ATATATCAATATATATCAATTTTCCACACAATAAAAGTCAGATTGGTCAATAGTAAAAGGCTGTCTGTTATTCTGACAAAAGCTGTCTGTTGTCGTTTTCAAGCCATTGGATCTATATAAGCTTCATCACAGGTCATATTTTTATTATAATAAAGCCTACGTGATCATGTAGTAAATTCGCGACATAAAATATTTGTAAAAATTCTCAATGGTTTTAAATCATCAATAACGCACTACCTATATATGATTCAAATATGATACATTTTTAGTTTAGTCAATCCTGTTGGCTTCATAACCAACTAAAGCTGAAATTATATGGATACAACTGAAGTTACACTCAAGTTACGCACAAGAAGAGATGACCATCACACCAGTTTTGAAATTAGTAATGAAAGTGTCAAACTTTCAGACACATCAGGCAATAATCAGGCTAAACCCGTTTCTCAGAATATTATCAATAAATGGGGCAGGCTGTCTCTAACCCCAAATGACCTTCACCCGCAAGGGGGCACTGCCCTTAAACCTGCATCCATCCCCAACCTCCTCCACAGCTACTATCACCAGGTCACAGGCATACGCCCCAGTCACCATGTCAAATAGAATTGACCAGTGAAGAATTGGAATTCATTGACAACACATCATGATGATGCACACACATCTCTGTCAAACGCCCGACAGTCAATCATACAGAATCCAATAAAGGTCAAGTCAAGGACACGATAGCCACACCGGATCTGGATCAGACGTCAAATAAGGAGGTCAAAGTTCCAAGTCATGGGGCTCAAAACATGGGCACATATGAAGTAGAAACAAATTGGGTTGAGATTATTGGTTTGCTGATGGAAGTCAGTTCAGTCTGCGCTGCTGAGCAAAACGTGACCTAAGAAAACTGGTAAGCAAGTGATCAGGGATGGGGGTGTACTGTGACACACTGGCACTTGGTAATTTCATGAAAAAGGGAAGACTAGAACAACATCATTTAGACCTGGCTTGTTTTTTAACTACCGGTATACCATTACAGACCTTGTGTATACAGAAGAACAATAATTTACAGGAAATGTATTTAATCAGTGGTGGGACAGTTAATGACCTTCTTATCAATTAAACACAAGACCTACAGAGTAATGTTTAGCATACCTGCCTAAGGCGTGTTTGGTTTACAGAGCAGAGTGCCCTTAGGCACTATTTGCATACTTTATATCTACTGGTTTGTAACTTTAAATTAGTCTTACTTACTTTTATTTTCCTTTTTTTTTTCATTGATTGAATCAATCACATGAACATTCAATGTTTTGGATGAGTAGAAAAAAATAGAAATGCCTCGCATAATTTTCCAAGACCTAAGATAATTAATTAAAATAGCTAGTTTGATCCAATCAACTTGATTGATGAAGGAATATTGTGGCCTTGGTAATTCATATAATTAAGTCAGTGCATGTAGCACAAAATCTGAGTAGATATGAGTTGATTGGTAAAAAATAAAGTGTCAAACATATGAGGTTGAGCATAAAACAAGTTAAGTGTCATTCCCATTGTAATTTACATTCAGTCCATGAATGACTAATAAGTTTTCTTTTAAAAAAAACAGTGTTTGACAGACAGGGACACGCTGAAGGCATCCAGATTGAAAAGCCAGATTGTGGAACGGCTTCCAGTGCAAACAGAATGACGGATAGGACCTCTGAAGCTATAGGGTGAAATTAGATTGGAAGTGTCCATTAATTTGTCTGACAGGAAGCTCTCCCGGATTGTCACCATGATCTCACCTGTTAAATGACCCACATGAAAAGGCCTGACAGGGGTTGGTTCCATTAACAAGTGTGTCATATTACCTTTGAGTAATTACACTGTTGAACTCTCTCAGGCTGGAACGCAAGAAGTTTGAAATGAGGAGCTCACGGGCTCGTGTAATCTCATCTTTTAAAAGTACCCTAAAAATAATGACTGAGTTCAACTCAATTTAATTCAAGTTCCAATCTACACCAATATGAATTTTATCATTTGTAAATAATCAATATTATATTATTTACATTTTTTACACAGTATATCTTTAGAGGTTCAAATACGAAGAGTTGGTTTATCAGGAAATCACTAAATTCCGGCAGCGGGCAACAACTGCTGAGTTGCTGTTTGCAGCTTTGTCAGATCCCTGATGATTTATTACTGCCATTTGTGCTAAGGGACAGTAAAATCTTACTTAATGCAGCTTAAAGGTACAAAAGCACTATAAAAAACACCTTAGGGCGATTCTGTATCTTTTATGTGTTCGAACGGGGGAACATCCAGCTTCTGCCGTCTCCCTTTGCCTACCTCAATCTCGCCCTGTGCAGCTACGAGTATGATGACTGTGACTGAAGGGCACTGTGGATGACTTTATTACAAAGCATCATCAAATGGTACTCAACTCCAACATCTGACAACTCGCAGGTGAATAACTCCCTTTAAAATAATAGTTTGTCCTTCAAAAACCAACACCACTGGCACATAGATAGTGTACGGTGATGTAAACTATTTTAGCACCCGCCATAAAACAGCACTTTCTTCTCTGCCCCCTCTCTGAAACATCTATTTTTCTTTGCGATCTAATGGGTCTCGTTGGAACTCCTAATTGGCAGTCACTGTACCGGCCGTCCTTTGAGCTGCAGCCTTTTGCTATAGGGGAGATTTGAGTGTTCAAACCAGCTTTGAAGTCCTCAAATGTGAAATCTCTCTCTCGCTTCACTGCTGTGGCAGCAGAAAGAGCAATGGCCAGATGGGATGGTAATTGAATGGGAGATGTATAAATGGAGCCGGTGTCATAAGTCTACAACACTACTTCTCATTATTGCTAAACTTGCGGCAAAGCTTTCACAAAGGCCTACCATGTCCACTCAGCTCCTATTCCATATGGACCTTCATGCCTTTGTCAGTGGGTCAGAGCGCTTGATGTGCAGAGCAAAAAGGAGGCCTTTCATGTTTACCCTTCCCTTTCCCTTTCAACAAACTCAAAATTGTTAATTGCTTCCTTTTTCCAATTCCAATGATCCACCTTCATAAAGTCCAACAGGACACTTTCCCGGACCCTCTACCCCCGCTTTCTGCATAAAGGTTTGTGGAGGTCTACAGTATAGGTCAATAGGTAGATGATTAATAAACTTGTACAATTAATTCCTATTTGTACAGAAATCCTTTTTTTTAAAAAAAATTAGACACAATTCCATATATTTAAGCAAAAGAAGCTGAAATGATACGATATAGTGCAAACTACCATCCACAGCACATGACGGTCAGTGTGCAAACAAAGCAATTTCAGCTGCAAACGTTCTGTTTCACGCTAACAAAAAAAAACCCCGCATTCCTCTGCACTCGACAAGATGAATCCATCGACCCTCTTCCTGCGGCTCCTGTAGGAGTGGGTCTTACCAAGTCAAAGAAACAAAAGCTGGGGCGTATATGACGGTTCAGCCGATAGGATTAGGGTGCAAATCTTCAAAGAAACCCCTCTCCAAAGACGCTCACGCCGGTAATACTAATGCCGTTTTTTTTTATCCTTCTCTCTCTTTCTCCTTTACCTACGATGATGAAACATCATCTCATTGAAAATACGCCGACAGGTGCATATTTACAGACTGCGTTTAATTCCGGCCCCAAGAGAGGGCCATCTTTAATGCAGCATCTTTGCCTGAGGCGAGACCGAGGGACTGACAGTGAGCTGTCCTTTCTACCTGCACCGAGGTTTTTATTCTATGTTATTTGGACTTTTATACTGAAAAACTATGTTTCACTCTCTCTCCTTTGCCCTTGCAAGGTGTCTAATCAAACATACTATCAGGTTCTTATAGCGTATTATTTATATATTGCATCTCAAAAGCAAAGCAGCTTTAAGTTCGAAGTTAAAATGCACATCAATATGAGCCTTATTGATCGTCATCTTAGTGCTGATTTTTTTTTCTTTTTTTTTTAGCCTGTTAGAAAATTAATCACCTGCAGTAGAGTCAGTCACCGACTCACAGTTCACCCAGGCAGTGAAGTTTTCTGTTAGTCCACAGAGCTGTCAAGCATGGAGAATTGGATTCAAGGCAGCTGGCGAGCAATTAATATCAATTACGGGAGGAAAGTGTGTGAATGTGACTTGCGACCGCGTTTCCACGTTTAGAAAACAGCCCAGACTTTCTGGCAGTTCATATATAATTTAGTCCAGGGGCACTGAAATGCACTGTGTTTCACACTCCACTAAAAGGTGCTTTGAAAACGGGATTTAGGAATGTACCAGCCCAAAAAGCCATCACACGCACGCTGCTACTATTTCTCCTCTGGTAATTGCACTAGCGGACTTTTCTCTTTTCAGTGAGTGGTTTGAAGGACTGGCTTTGTGCACGCCATCTGATGATGGTAACCAGGGGAGGGAAGCTGCTGAACAAAGCATTATGTGATCAATACCATCGGCCAGTCGGAACAGAGGTGTTGATCTGTTGACTCAAGTGCTGTTTACATGGATTTTTCTTCCTCACACAGCAGATGTCAAAGCGAAAACCGAGTCAGGAAGGAACCAAGAAGTACATCCACATCACCACCGTACGAGAAGTACAGCAGAGGAAAGAAAAGCCTAGGCGGAATGAAAGGTGCTGGGGCAGCAGTCCAGTCGGAGAACAGCGAGGTCAAGGTCAAGCTTGCTTTTGTCTGCGAATTAAAACTGTCGTCTTGAACGGTGGATGGATGATTTCAATTTAATTGTGCAGTTCGTATGGGCAAGATCTCTGGAGCCGCTCGAGAGCAAACACTATCGCTTTATTGCTTTCACATCATTTCACGCTGTGACTAAAAAACGGGTGTCCCTGTGGATCGAGCTGATGCCCCTGGGCACAAAAAAAAAGTATATCAACAGAACGTGATATAAAGAAAAACAAAATATGTCTTACGTTGTAATGATACATACATGTTTACTTTGTAAAATGTAACCACAACAATACAAACTGTCAGCTTCCATATTGGAGACAACATCTTTTATTAATGGCGTTAATCAAAAGCCCGGATCAAACCGGCAAGCCAACATTGTATCCTACTATTAAATATCCTGAATGCATGTCCTTGCTAATTCACTGGGCCTCAAAACAGGTTCACACTTTGTTGACTTTACTTTGTTAATTTTAGAAATTAATTGTGACATTTATGTTCTCCGCAGTGTGTGGGAGATATTCGTGTCGACATGTGGGGAAAGAGAAAAATGTGTTAAAGTAATTTCCTCTCTCATAATGTGGCTTGCAAACATTTGGAGAGGGAAAACAAAAAAAATGAGATTTCTAAATTTAAATGCTGTCCAACATTATGTGCACAAACATGGAGGAGGAAATTGTCGTATGATCAAATTTGACGACAGCTTTGAAGAAATAATGGTCCATTTAGGAGTTTTTGTCGCACCGAGCGTGTTTGCAGTTTGAAAGCTTTGTGTGATTACGTTACATGGGAAAAAGAAGAAGAGAAAAAAAAGAAACTGGGTTTGCGCAGAGCGTGGACGCAAGTATTCGACCATTTCTGGGTATATCCAAGTGGTCTGACCTGATGGTGGGATCGGACGGACTGACCTTTGTTCAAAAAGTGGCAGCTGTCACTCTGTCCAACCATCAGCAACAGCCTGACCTTCATGAGATGCTGTTTAACTAGCAACCATCTGCTTCTGCAGTCTGAAGGACTAAAAACCCAAATCCAAAATATCACCACATTAGGAGACATTTTTATTCTTAACGGGTTTAATATCGTGTTATTTTCCAACATTTATGTCACTGTAAAGGTGACTGGTTTGTTTTGCATCACCATCAGAGTGTGTTTGGAGACTGTGTTTGGAGATGGCAGTGGACTGTCAGCTGGCCTAATTAAAGTGATTTCATGGTTGCCACACTTTGGGGGGGGGTTTAATCGGAAATGCGCCGCCGTGTTCATGCAAACGCTCACAATTAAAAGCATATCCCTTAAAATTAGCCTCATTCCGCATTTCTCCCCCCAAAGTTTCGAAGGCTTCGCCTTAGGTAAACCGTCGTTGCCACCCTCTAGTGGAGCCGAACGCTAGCATTTATTCTTCATAATCACATTTGGTTAAAAACTAATTGGCAGACGCATGAAGGCATAAATCGAGGGACAACAAAAGCCACAACTATAATTAGTTCAATGCTCGCAAAATGTGTCCATGCTATCAGAAATCCATTTAAAGTCGGATGAGGGGGGTTACAAAAAAAATGGAAGCCACACAAAGGGATAAACAGAAAATAGCCTGTGCATTGTCTTATTCTTATGTTATGTGGAATAATAAACTATAGAAGCAGATCCCAATGCACGCCAGGCTCCTCTCCTCCCACCGCAATTACCGAGTAGCACATCAGTGCACAGTGTACATATTAATATCCCTCCACGAGGCAGATCTGTGACTTGGAGCAGCTCTGCAGACTGTGCAGCACAAAAGACTTCATCCACCAGGGGGGAGAGAGAGAGAGAGAGAGAGAGAGAGAGAGAGAGAGAGGCCTCACACCCTGCAGCCACCACCTGCACCGCAGTGAAACAAGAGGAGCGTTGGGGGCGCTTGAGGCTAAGAATCGTTTAAGATATCTCTGTCTTCTGATGGGCGACATCTTCAGCGTCCTGTGACACCACCAAGGCCTTTCTTTAATGAAACCGGACTGCGTGTGCTGCTCAGTGAGTCCTTTGATATTGTCCACGGGAGCCTTGTACGATAGCTTGATGTTAATTGTGGCTAATAAATCCCGCCCCCCCACTGGCGCCAATCCTTTTTCCGTCCGGATGCCGGTCGCACTCTGGTGATTGGTGCCTGGAAAGACTTGGATCACCGCCAGGAGGAAGAGACGCAGCGGTGTAATGAAAAAGCACAGTGGCAGACACACACACACACACACACACACTCATGTTAATTATTTGTTTAATAAATATGCAATAACTGCAGCTCCTGCGGCAATTACAGTCCTGTCTGTGCGCAGCACAACAGTCCGACTGAGCGAGTGTGTTTTCACTGATACTTCCCCTCAAACGTCTACACTGGATATATTCTCACATCCACTGGATGTTTACATTTAGGACGTTGGGCTTTGTTTCCTAATCCAGCTCATCTATAACCTAATCCTGATTATCCATGGCCACTGTACTAAAGACAGGACACACAGCCTCTCTCCTTGTCCTAAAATCACCCACCACAGCTCAGATCATGGGATTTACACTTGTGATTATGAAAACTACACATCAAATGTCCTACAGTGGTAAAAGACTTACTATTTAATCCCTGATGTTGGACGACACAGCAAATCATTCACAAATAAGAGTGAATGGTTACGCGAAGGAACATTTCACTATCCAAGAAAGTTGGAATAATGATTGCTTTGTAGTGAATTTTGTAACAAAGGTCATATCGCACAGTTGGCATTTAATAGAACTGAGATGATTCCAATACGCACGAGGTGTGAAGCCAGTGAACTAAATCCCGCGCGAAACCTTATACAACTTGAAACACATATAGGGGGAGAATGTACTGACTAAAAAGGTTCAGCGTCAAGCGGTCTTTGCCCAAAGTCCTGTCTAAACCTCTGTAAGTGACTGACTGTTTGCATTATATTAAGAGCTGTTACGAAAGTAGCTCTTTTCTTGTTCTTCAATAGCACAACCTTAGTCAGATTTTCCTTTTCACATATAATGGATGGACGGATTTATATTAAAATGCATCATTTATTTAATGTATAGTTACCAAATAAACTTAGAAGCGGTGGCGATGGAAGCAGATGTGAAAAGTTTGAACATTTCAAATGTCAATACTGTCTGATTTCAGGCTCTCGTTTCACAGGTCACATACTAACACACTGCAGCACGGTGCCGGGCGTGTTGGAGATGCACTCGCCATAGACCACTCCAGGTAACTTCTGGTTTCAGAATGCTTGGATTGTATTCACCCTCACAGTCCTGCACCTTCAAACGGACCCCCTATGGGCTGTGGGTTCACATTTTCTACTGTCAGACGCTGCCTAAGGTTACTGTTTGCCATCAGTCTTAGAAGATCCTACACCACAGACCTTCTTGCAGCTCCATGTCACAGTGTGATGGCAGAATATACTATGGATGTCTCACACATTCCTCTTTCAGTGTTTTTTCTTTTTTTCTTTTTTTTTTTGGCCGTCCACCCCTATCCAATAACTCCCTGCTTTTTGTGGAGCTCAAACAATCCAAGACTGAATGCCTGGAGCACAAACTCATCTGGAGTCAGGCCAGAGAGACAGGGAGGAGGAGGAGGTGGAGGAGGTGGAGAGGCAAAGAGATGAAGACAGAGGAGAGTGGCAAGAGAAAAAGGAAAGGCTATGGTCCATTCACCTTTAGAGGAAGCGATTGGGACTGAACCAACGCGCTTTGTCTTTGTGTGTCCCAGTTTAGCAGTGCCTCCTAGTGCGGAGAAGGAAACCGCCAAAGAGAAGCCCGAGCAACATTTAAACAATGTTAATCTACAAAGACCCACAATATCCATATCCATATATATATATATATATATATGCATATCCCTGTATAATAATAATATTAAAATAAAAGCATTCATTTAGTTTTAGTCTCGAGATATTTTTACTTGACCAGAATTTTAGCCAACTGCAGTAAAGTAATGTAGCTCAGAGGACATCTGTTTCACATTTCTAATAACAGAGACAAGATAAGATATTTATTATTACGACAGCAGGGAAATTTGCAAAAACAAGACTCAGTGACTATGTTTTTAACTATTACTTGGGGTCATTGTAAGGGTCCTGTTTGTGTGTACAGTTCTGCCATATTTAATAAGTTTTTTTTGGAGGCCTTGGATAAAACCCATAAAACCCCTGAAGAGGAGTAACTTACAAACATCCTGTAAGAGGAAGAAAAAAGAGGGATGTCTGTGAGCCCCCACAAATATTGTCCTCACTCATGCTGTGACAAAAAGCTTCATGAAGGTCAGTGGTGCAACAGCTTCTAACACAGGGGGCAAACACAATCTTGAGGCGACCTGACAAAAGAAACCATAAAACCACAGGGAGTCTGTTTGATGCGGGGCTAAAGTCAGGACAAATAAAAAAAAAAGTGGAAAGGAAAAAAAATAATAATAATAATCATGAAATAGGTTCAGACAAGGTGCAGACGTTATCAAGATGATGTTCTCAAAGTTAGCTTAATAATTTGCACTTGTCATATCAATAAAGACGGTGGCACATACCAACACCTTCTGAGGCCCTCATGGTTCAGAGTGGCAGAGGGTAACGTACATTTCCCTCTCAGCCTTTGCTATAAATACGTTAAATATGTATAGAAAAGTTGGAGGCCATTTTATTTTGGCTGACACTCAACACATAAAAATGTTAGATATTACATATTGTATATTCTTTGTTTAATGGTTTGATCCATTTGACCATTAGGACATTACTGGAAATCGATTTTTACAGAGAGCCAGACAAAAACAACACGCCCTCGACAACATCAGCACTGAATTATTTTAATTAAGCCAAAGAAATTATTCAATTTATTTGACTGGCAGCCGTTCATTACGTCAATAAACAAACCATTTTGTCTGCACTTGAGATGTCTCATCTTTCTCTCTCTCTGCACACTGCAGCTCTTTCTCATGCCAGTAAGTGATGGCAGCATGCAGCCATCCACTGACTCCAGACACACACTGCACCTCACCCTCGTACCTCTGCCTGTTATTATACCCAATCACACAACACGTTCACTTAGCCTGATTAAAGAACGACAAAGACTATTTGTGCCATCTGATTCTCTATCACGCAGATGAGGAATCTTGGAAGTTTCTGCCAAAAAATGCGATGAAGGATTAAGCGCACGTTTTCTCTCTGGTACACTGATGCGTTTTTTTTTTTTTTTTTTTTGGTTAGACTTGTAGCATCAGCTAATCCTGCTTCAGACACTGTCAGCACAACAATAAACTTTCTTTTCTGTCTGCTCCAAAAACTGGATTACAGTAGCAAGAAGCTCCAACAACTCCAACGGGCAAAAAAACAAAGCTATTCCATGTTCCTCTCCGATTCCTATGTTGCGGAAAGAACAAAGAAGCCCCTGTAATGCAAACACTGAAAATGATTTCATTTCCATCTAATGTCACTGTCTGCTTCAGAAGATGCTGGGGTTATGACAAACAGATCCTCTACATAATAAAAGTGGTGTGTGTGGTGGGTGTGTGTGTGTGTGTGTGTGTGAGGGAGGCGCGAGCAAACAGAGGGAACTTGTCTGTGTCTGAGGTGAAAGTGATCGTTCCACCTTCCAGCCACTCATAAATCAAATAATGGCACTGTTGTTCTTGAGGGGAGATAAAAGTTTTCCCATTTACCAGCTCTCATTAACCCCCTTCGCCAAAAGTGCAAATGACTAACTTGAGGGGAGCGACGCAGGTCTTTTCTTATCTCACAGCCTGCACAAATGTAATACAAAAGCGCCAACGGCTTGGTTTAACATGCATAATGCGAGATCCTGTGAGCTACTCTGAGCAGCAAGCGATCGTTTTGTTATCAATTTTTCATGATGTACATCAATTAACCTTGAACTGTCTGCGAGCGGCAGACAAACGCTCCCCGGCGACTGTGTCAGAGGAAACTCTGTCAAGTCCAGCATCCACTGTGCCACAGTGACTGACAGCAGCTTAAGAGCCGCTTCTACTGCAGCATGATAAAAAAAAAAAGAAAAAAAACACACACAAAGTATTCAATAATGTCTTCCGTCTGTAATCCAGTCTGAAGAGGAAGTCAGGGTGAAGGGCCTGCCATTTAATAATTGTGATTAGTGCTTAATAACAGTGTTAGTCTGCTTCTTTTTTTTACGCCTTTGTTCATGTAATGTGCCTTTAGGGCTTTCTTTCTAAGTAAAAGCTTTTCACTTGTTGCATAGGAAAATAACTCGATATTTAAAATGCGACCTGACTGTAAAATCCCAACTGGGTTGAAAGTACTTCATCTTTCGTTCTCCTCATTTGAAAGGCGTTCCCACAAAAAGCCAGAGGGGATGAGGCTTGGCGGTTCTAACTCGGCAGATTCAAAGATAAATGTCACGCTGGGACAAAGCCCCCGTCTCTGGCCCTGCCATCACAGGGACGTCAAGAGATGACAGGACCAGAAAGCTTTGGTCCTGTGCGACGTGAGACGAGGACCTGGACAGGCGAGTGTCTCTGATCACATCACACCACTGATTACTGAGGAAGGCCGAGGGTCCAGTTGATCACAGATGCATTATGGGTATGGTAAAAATGCTTTTATCTGCTGTTAATCACCTACATGCACCTCAGCCACAGTCTCGCTGTATGTAATACATACATGCATGACTATTGATTTTTGATATTCTTTCAAACAATCAAGATGAAAATTTAGCAGCTTCACACAAACGTCAGGTTCTGGCGCATTAAAAGTGGAACGTGGACTAACAACTCGGTAAATTGTTCCTGATCTATGAGGAACAGCTTGATTAATAGGATCACACGACGTGGCCTGTGGTTGTAAATTTGGTGACACAGCAAAAGTTGTGGCGAGTACAGAACGGACTGCCATATTCCTGGCCAGAGGAAATGAAGTGAGGAGCTGCTATGGGAAGTGATATTTACTAAAGCCTTTTCCATAATACGGAATTCATGCGACCTTTACTGTGCGGGGAACGACTACAAAAGGTCTGCCCAGCGTTCCCATGGATTAAGCACAGAATCATTAAAATGACCACGCCGGCAGACAGACTGAACGCATCACAGCAAGAGCCAAATGTTATAGCGCCTTATGGAGTGTGAAAGGTTAACTGGTGACGGAACACGCCAGAACACAAGGAGCGAGAGACACAATCGCTGATAAATTATTATTTTTCAGATTTATTAATAACTTAATACATGAATAGAAGCTTAAGTAATTATGGTGAGAATTCACAGGAGGCAGGTCCCACTAAACACCCTCCACCAATAAGATGTGACTCATAGTTCCCTTGTGTTCAAGCCTGTTTGTAGGTCCAGATGGTGGATCGATCAGTTAGAACAGTGCCCTAATAAACTATGTCACATTTGTAATAATTGATATGAATGATTATAAACTCAGCAAAAATCAGTAAGTAGTCATTGTAATTGTATGTAGACTGTTTCTATATACAGGGGGTCCTCGAGTTACGACGGAGATCCGTTCCTGAGAATGTGTCGTAACCGAATTTCGACGTAAGTCGGAACATACATTCATTGTGCCATTGTGCATACATTGTGCCACCAGATGTCGATATAACACCACGCTAAAATAAGAGTTTATTATGGTGAATTGCCTTTTTTGTCCCTCTTGACACACCGTAGGGGTTGAGATCACGAGTGTAATGAGCATTTCCTTTAGATTTCTGATATCAACCGTGTAGA
>JAFBJQ010001214.1:239518-346960 GCA_016785345.1 Trinectes maculatus
ACAGAGAGAGCGCTCACCAACTAGTTCCCGTGTGAAGTCTGTACGTATTTACGGGGCAAACCGCTTAAGCCGAAACAAGGAAGTTCACGGGAGATGTGTCGTAACCACGAAAACAACGTAACTCACGACCGTCGTAACTCGAGGACCCCATGTACTTTTGTATGGGCATGATATGGTTACATATTGTAAATAGATGCAAAAATTTGGCATAGAATAAAAGACCCAGTAGATGTTTGAAAATGTGGTAAGTGAGTAGCAATCCGTTTCAAGGTACATTCCATGCTTTAGTTGCAAAACCTTGGATGCAACTTCTCCTTTATTCCCCCTCAGACATTTTTCTCCGTTCAAATGGTTGTTTTATGACGCATAAAAACAGACAGTTTGTTCAAGCTAAATAAATTGCAGTTCAATTTTTAAGTTCTTAACATCTGGCATGTTCTTGGCTTTCTGAGCTGCTAAGATCCAGCATTCCTGCATTTTGCTGATATATGGAGGACAGGGGGCTATTAATCCCGAACCAAACCTGCCAAGATAAAGCAGGGCTCTGGTGGACTGTGCATTATGCTACTAAAACTAGAAATTTACTGTTAGTACAGCGATTACTTGCTAAGAATCTATCTTCGCATTACTTTGAGAGTCACTCAGTTTCAACTGTTCCACCAGCTTTTACAGTCGACAACTCACGTTCTGCTCACTAAACATTTAATAGTTCAAATACTGAATACATCATATCATCATAATGTCAGTGACAAATTATTGAACACTAAGTAAACAGTTTCCAGACGTAAGAAGTGAAGAAGCACATTTTGCAATGTCAAGCACTGACTGCTGACTCCTACAGTAACACAGCAGACACTGAATAAAACTGTTGTTACAGACAGAAACAGTACATTGCAGCCACAAAAACATAATAACAAAATCCTGCATATTTCCAGCGTTAAATCATAGCTGCAACTTCAAAAAGATATGTATGATATTCACTGCCACTGAATTGCTCATCTGTTTGCAATATATTAGGATAAGTGAAGCCAGAAAATAAAAATATAAATTTTTACCTCGCTTTGTAATATAGGCCTCTGCTCAGGAAGCGATTTCTTCCCTTTACATGGAAAATAGCTGCTGGCTGCTGTGTTCATGTCTGAAACACTGTGTATATAACCTTTATGTGTTATATATACATGCTCTTGTATAAAGGAGCATGGAGTTGGAGAATGAAGCAGTCTGATTTGCCCTTTTCAAGAATGTCACTAGCAATCCCTCACCATGACCCCAGCTTAGAATCATCCCTGCGCTGGGATTTGTTACCGTGGATACCAAAGCACATACATTAGATCCACTTCCCACTGTAAACAGCAGTACAGTCACAGATCTGTGTTGACTCTACTGATTATATTGTGACAGCTTGCAGCAAACAGCCAGCGTTCTAACTACTGTATAATCATCCATTAATCTATTTATTTATATTCCTACAGTCTATCTCATTAAATACACACATATGTGAGTATATATGGGCAAAGAGCGAGATAGAGAATATCTATCCATTGATATTTATATATTTATCAATATGTCTCTACATCTATATCACAGGTGACAAGGGGGTCTTTGTTTTCTCTATTCAGCCTCACACTCCTCATCCCTGATGCCTCTCACACTCAATGACTCCATCAAAGACCTGACAAAACAGAGACAGGCAACTCTTCATCACTCTCTGCTGTGGCAAAATGAGCTCCAGATCTGCTTGTTCAAGGCAAAGGGTCTCCGTGGGCAGTGATGGGACACAATAGCAACCTGTCCCTGGAAACAAATTGCTCACAACACACTTCATTTTCTTTTCTTTTTTTTCTTTTTTTTAGTATTATTGAGATTCTTTACATATAAGAGAGCCATCCATCACTGCAAATGCTGCATATATTTAAATCCATCAGCTTCACAGTTGAAACCTGTTGGCAGTCCAGGGCTAAGATTTGCATTTTAATATTTATGGCGTCTTTGCTCCCAAGTGGCTACATCAGTTTGTGGAAATGACCAAGGACATTTTCATCTCAAAAGCCCCGTTTGCTAAAGAAGGAAGTGGGGTGACAGGATTATTATTTAAAAAAAAAAAAGTCACACAGGAGACCGATGATTGTTTCCTGCTTTATATTGAGTGTCACCTTAAAGCTGACATAATGAGTATTTCATTATTTTCAATGGATTACATGAATACACTACAATTTCCCCTCAGCTCAACAGAGACTTTAAGCATCTTTCAGCACATTGCTTTTTTGGTTTCTGGACCATAACTTAATTTCTTAGTTGTACTCTCATCAGTTCGAATAACTAATTTCATTACCTTCGGGGGACAGAACAAGAAAATGAAGAGTAACTATCGGATTTATATTCCGGGCCACACAGTTTAAAATCAATGATAATCCTTGTAAATGTTGAGATGTCAACATTAATTCCAAGTGACTGATTGCAAATATGAGCTTATACAAGATATTGACATTTCCAAATATATAGGTCGTCCTATATATTGGGCGACGTCAGCAGGTTGTCCTACTAGTATGAGGTCTCTATGTCAAACCTGCAGCAAAGCACAGAGAAAGTGCTGAAGTCCAGTGAGCTGCACGCTTGGTCATTTTTCTTGGATAAAATACCTAAATCGCTAATGTTTACTTACCCAATTACAAGAGCCATAACTGCAGGTAGCCAAATTTAATTTGAAAAGTGTAATAGTAATTGCCACATAATGCCCTCCTTTGTCCGCTGAATTGTTGGACTGCTTATGTTCGCTTTAACGAGGTTAGCAGTTCGGAAAAGGGAGAAATGATTCCGCTGTGAAATGCAGCTGGGAGACAAAAGGGCACAATTAGTTTGCCAATCAATTTGCCAGGAAGAGAAGGGAAGGGAAAGGGAAAAAAAAAACAAAAATCAATCTCCTGATTATGCGGAGGACGTCATCCGCTCACACTGAGATCAAAGCGTCAATGATCTAAGCTGAAAGCTCCAAGGATCCATCTATACATCATCCATAAGTCATGGATGGAGGAGACGACCGTGAGACAAGCCGACGTGTAATACAAAGGGATAAACTGCGACATGATATGTAAATGGAGGAAAGTTATATTTGCCTCAGAGCCTATGAAAATATGTTGGCTTTTATTGGCGTTCGTAATCAATAACGTGGAAACTCTCGGTGGCAGCACTGGCAGGGACTCCCGAAGGACGTCTTTGTTTGAGAAGCAAACAGCCTGGTTCCATTTGAAGCAATTCCTACTTAATAAAAGCATCCAGAGAGCCCGGTTATGGCGATGAGTCAAAAACGGTATCTTAAGAACTCCAAACCTGGAACTGCATTTTCCATGGTCACGGTTATTAAAAACTATTTGTGTATTTTCCAACATTGTCTAACCAACCTTTAAGATGTTGCTCATATCTTCAGACAGGTATTGGTCCTCAGATGCAAAATAATACCACAGACGCATCATCTGTACGTACCACATAAAGATAGCTCACACCAACGGGACTAACTTGAATTCAGATACTCCATTCAGGACGTACCGAATGAATTACTCTTCCCGAATGGGGCACATTGTTCCCGTCCCTTTGCCGGGAATGGGAAGTAGCAGACGGATAAGTAAGTGAGATGAAAGAGCGGTGCACCTGGCAGGTCCGGGCTCCACCATCTTTGATCCGCATGAAACATCAAAGAATCCGTTGGGCGCTTTGTGCGGACGCCAACCCATGAAGCACTCAACACTATAAGCACCAATCCACAGCGTTAAAGTGCAGCTCAACAAGAAGGGGGGGATTAGGAGAGATGGTTTTTCAGCCGCTGAAATTACAATTGTGCTGCCTCTCGAAAGTGAAAGTAGCTCAGATGTGATCAATCCAGCGATAATGGAAGTGAAATTTCTTCGCAATTACTGTCAGAGGTGGTGTTTGTGGGAACATAAAACACCCATCATGCGTGCGGTGTGTTTACAGTCTGCTGGAGGGTTCTTGTTACAGGGACTTTGTGTGCCACACTGAAAACACCCACACACATCACTCTCCACATCCTCTATGTGGAGAGTACCATACGTCTGTGGTGACCTTTAACTCTTCCTTTCATTACAGGTTGCATGCGTGTCAGCGCTACACATGATTCCAGGTGTTTTTATTTCTCAGCATGTTCAAAAACAACAACAAAACATTTAGTTATTTCCAGTTTAACCATAAGGATATTATTTTAATTGAAAGTGAAGCTTTCACACACGCACACATCTTCATACCTGTGTTGCAACGAACATTCAAACGAACAGCAATGTCTCAAAAACATGTCAGTCACCTCTCACTGATAAAACAGAAAACACACAAGAAACAGACTTCAGATATTAACCTAAAGAACAGACATTAAACACAACAATAAGACCTCTATTCCCGTCTCTATTCCTGTCATTAGCTGGTTCTGTTCAGTTTATCTGTAATTATGCATGTTTCTCCAGCTGTGTGGTTTAATTAGCTGTGGGAGAGGAGGAAGCTGGTTCACTAGGTAAATAGCAGGTATACTAATAATGCTGGGGGAGTAGTTCAACTAAATGTAATGAATTTACAGTCCTCTAGTGGCGGTTTAGCTAAATTAAAATAAAAAATCTTGTTATCCTTTTAGAAAACACTAAGTTGCATAATGCTGTGACTGTGTGCTATTTCTACAATACATTATTATTATCTTAAATTATTGATTTGCTAAACTCGGCGGACAGTGGTTGGTGGACGCTGATGACGACAAGGAGATGCCTGAACCAGTCGAGATGGTTTTAGATGAGGTATCGGGAAAATCAATATGGTGTCATCTGGGATAAATACACATGATTTATAACCTCAGTCAAAGCCAGTCTCTCACACGTCAACAACAAGTTCGACAGCATTCAGTTCATGATGTGTTGAAAATTTTCAAAAAAAAGTGTGAAGGTGGATATATACACACACACACACACACACACACACACACACACACACGCACACACACACATACACATACACATACACATACACACACACACACACACACACACACACACACACACAAAAATGCAATGCAGTCTCTGTCAGGCTTGGGGGTAAAATATTTTCAAAATGGCCAAGGGTTTTAAAAGGAGTGCATCCACAAAGTAATTAGACCCCTTCACTTTTATGCTGCAAGTGTCCCCTCATTCTTCACCAGCCCACGCTCAATACCCCATAACGAGAGAGCGAAAACATTACCAATGAAAAACTGGTTCAATGGATTGGACATCATTCGTGGAACCTGTCTGCAGAAGGTCTCGCAGACAACAGTGCACATCTGAGCCAAAACAAACCATGATGGCAAGAGAAACCCAGCAGCCACCATAACTCTTAACAAAAACCATGACTGTTCCTTTAGTTGACCACCCAGCCAAAGGGAGCCATCGCAGCAGAGGGCATTATTAACATTTTTAATATTTTATTAATAAACTAAACTATGAATTATTCACTATAAGAAATGAATATGGCTCAGTGTTAACAAAATAGGGAACATGCAGTAATAGCAAATTTATATAATACTGCTGTCACATAAAAAGGACCCAACACACAACACAACACACAACATCGTCATACAAGTACTATATCCCCTCACTGTAAATGAGAAGCATGTTCACTCAGGAGTAAATAGGATTGTTGGATGAGGGTTCCTCCAGAGGACGCCCCGCTGATGGGCTGCTCATTGAGCTACACAGCCACAAAAGGGCTGACGACTGTCTGCGGTATAATTGGGCAAATGAATCAATTACAGTCAATAGCAAATTACAACATTCATAATTGATCCCCGGACAAATGCAGTATAGATCATCCCGCTATTCGATAGTTATACTACAATATTCATGTTACACGGAGCATATTCACAAACTAATTAAATCTCAGAGGAGCAGATCGATGTTTGAAGCACCATGAGAAAACGACTGATTGTACAACGGCGCTCTTTTATCCCAGTGATTTAAACTGCATGACATGATACAAGTCTTCCTTCGGATTCATTAGTTACGTCCTCTTAGGGAAATATTTATAGTTTATAGCTCAAAGACATCACAGCAGGCTGCGCAGGAAAAGTACAAAAAGGAAATGACTGGCTAAACTTTTATATGAAATGAAACGTTTCCTTTATTTGCATGCTCACTGTGACTGTTCATGTAACTCGCATGAGCTATTAAATTGAATTTCGGTATTGAACTGGCACTAAGCACTGCAGCTTTTTTGTCTCCTTAGCACTTACAAAAGCATCACACTGCAACTGTCAGCACCAGAGTTCACTGGACAAATCAATACCTCAGACAACGGGATATTAACGCTAATGTCTGAATGCGAGGGCTGAACATGTTTTCTCAAACAGTAGTTGATATTTACCATATAAATATTTTTGGGATGAAGAATCAATGTACACATTACATATGGAGATACACACATTACCAGATCCTCTGCATTAATATATCAGTGACTGTTTCCTATATAAACATATAATGGATTGATGACCTCCTGATTAGATAATTAACTATACTCCCTATGTATATATTCTAATTAAGGCTTCCCCGGTCTCTTTTAATTACTCGTTTGCATACACGTGCATTAACTGAATGAGAGTTCCTTCGCTGTAAAACTGCTGGCACTCTCCATCAGTATAAAGTGAGATGGCAGAATCCAGTACAGTGTACAGGATTCCCCAGCTAAAAAAAGTCCTCAGCCAAAAATCCATCTCACACTCGAACCTCAACGCCACAAATCAAATGACTCAGAGTCATGGGTAATAATTGTCTCCGGCTCAGATGGGCGATGTAGTAAACTGTAAACTTGATGTCTGTCTTTAAGAGAAAACAAACTGCTCCAGGCCTTTATCACCTTGTGACAATAAAAAAATGCAGTCAGGGATGTGAAACAGTCAGTTTGTGTGTCGTGCACAAGATTGTAGTTTGGGTGAAAATAGTGACTTTCTTAAAGTCCTTTGACTCTGTATCGTACAGTAACACAAATGCAGTTATTCCAGATTTGGAGCTAATTAGTCTGGCGGGTAATTATTGTTTTTATAAAGTAAAAAAAAAAATACAGTATGGGTGAGTCCAAAAAAAAAATGGGATTCAGGTCTGAACTCGATTTGTATTTGGAGAGTTTTGCCTTTGCACTTGTAGAAGATTTACCAAAGAGCTTCGAGGTTCAACTCACACAGTGGCTAAAGGTTAAAATCCATTTACAGCTGAAATATCGTCCGTGTCGCTTACAGCTGCACTTGCCTTCCTCTTCTCCCCCTTTGCCACTGACCTTTCTCCACTGTCCACACCTCAGTGCCAGCGGAGAGAGTATTTTGGCCACACTCCATCTCTTATCAAATGAGGCCGACCGAGGGAGAGAATCAATGTGTTTTTCCCCTAGTCATAGGAAACAGCTGTCATGCTGTCGTCTGGTACAGAGCTGGGCTGACTTAATGCCAGATTCAGCTGGGAGAGTCAGCGGGAGGAGAGAGCTCCCCCTCTGTATCAATTCATACTACAACCATCACCTGAGTGATTCCCCTTCGCCGTCCCTCCCGGCCACACTCAAAGTACAGGCACATAAACAAAAACCCGGCTATGCTCCGGCGGGGGCATCTTCCTGGCACTGCTGCTATATTTGACTACGTCAGTGCTAATTAAGCGAGTATCACTTTTATATGCCCTTGGATCATTTCAGGCAAGTGTTCAAGGTTATGGATGCAGGTAAATTATCTGGTATGACAAAAAAAAAACATGAAGGGATGTCTTTTAATTTATATGCAAAGTCAGTGAAGATAGACGATATCGGGCAGGGAATGAAATGCTCCAAAATAAAAATGAGAAGTTGAAGTGGGGAGGTTTCCATGCGAACCATACGCATGTGTTTCATTAGCAGGACCTGACCTTATCTCCGAGAGATATGGCCAGCATGCATAATAGGAGTAGGCCCTTTGTGCCAAATGCTGTGGGCCAGATCCCATACCTCTCCTCTGGTGCAGACCACCCCTCGTTCCCCTTTCAAGCCGCAGCTGTGCACACAACCATGCAGATACTCAGGGATGTAGACAAGCACACAGAAAGACACTCACCTCCCCTGTGTTCTGCACCTCTTTCATGTTGCTTTTTGCTGTTATCCCCTGCAGAAGCTGCCTTTTTGTGAGTCGGGGGGGTCGTGTCGGGGGGTGGGTGATGTCTGAGGTTGCAACCAGGCGTACATCCTGCAAGAGACAGTGAGGTTTTATTTTACCAGGAAGTCATAAAGGATGCCAGCGAAACCTCTGTACCAATCTCAAAAATAGATGCACGTTTGATTGCTTTAATTTATAAAGAAATAAAAAGGTTGTGCGTCTGTGTACACGTGTGCACAGTCTTGAGTCTGTATGTACAGTACGTGCGTGTGCAGAATGTGAGACGAGCGTCTCTGCAAAGCTCGGGGACGGGCAGCGCGTGCCCGCCTGCTCCATATTCATGTGTTTCCCCATATGTGACCCTCCACTGTAAACAAAGCATATTAAACACAGACACTGAGAGGCAGTCTAATGAATACATACACATATTACTCACGGCGCGGCAAAATCGATAGAAATCCATCTCATCAATTATTTATCCAAGTAATATTCCTGAGCCGCTCAAACTGAAACAGCCCAAGTCTGAAGTTTAACAGCGGACGACGACGACGACTCACAGCAACATGAAAACACAAATCCTTGACTTAATTAAATATATTAAATGCATCAATCATCCCCGGCTAGGTCGATCAAATCGCTGCAAAACTAATATTTGTCCGAAATCGCTGCTTCCGTAAGCGTTTTGTTTCAATTTGATTCTGCAGTGTCTGTGAAGCACGCAGCGCAATTTGGCGCGTTCAAATCCTGTTAGCCGCGTTGTGGATAAAACAAATTTGGAGTCATCATCTCTGGTGTCGCGATGGACGTCCAGGCTCATTAATAATCTCTGGAAGGTGTGTAAAGAGCCACCTTCTGACAGCTGTGCACTGGGGTCTAGGACACCCGATGAAGCGTGACAGCATCAGAGGGCCACCACTGAGAGAGGGCCACCACTGGGCCCCTGAGACCGTTTGGCCCTTTTGCCGGAGATGAGTCAAACCATCTGATCGTGAAAAGTTGTGGATTGGACACCTTGAGTAGGTGATGGCCCACAGCTGTCTCAGACAACATCCACCTCACCACCCATCTGCTGGACAGACTCTGCTTTCTAAAACTGTCAGCCTCCTGTCTTATAGTGCTGCAAATCCATACGATCCAATGAGGACGTGCCGAAATAAATCTACTGCACAGCCTGAGACTCTCCACCTGCATCTAAATTGGAGATCTCCCACTGATTTAGCTTTTAATAAATAATTTAATTATTTTGCATGTAAAGAAAATGCAGCTGTACCCCATCGCCCTGTCTCGGCTTGGAGACAAATAGCTATTGGGCTCCCTCTATTGGACTCCATGCATCCATCTGCATTTTGTCCAGAGGCAGATGAGAGGGGTGTAAAGGCCATGGATATATTTTTTTAGTCATGTTTTGTTGACCTCTATATGATTTGGCATGCATTACGTAAAAACACATGTGAAGTTTGGGGCTGCAGCTGAATGTAGTTTTAGGTAAAGGTGACCTTATTCACGACCTTCATGACCTCTTTATTCTGACCTGGCAGCAGCATCCAAGTCTAATTAGATTAAACTATCACCAAACCCTTTCCTTCATTTGTTAGTTTTAAAAGAGCCAACATTCTTGAATTATTCATAACCAAAAGCACTAAAACCATCAATGCCAGCGCTAAATATATAAACTTATTTACCTTAGGTCTCCAATTAAATCTAAATGAATGCGCAACAAGTAACATAAGGTACTTACCGTTCCTGTTTCAAAGAGGTGGTGGAGCAATAATAATATAGATTTGGCCGTTTTACCTGGGGAATCGAGTAATTCAATTTTCTTTTACAGGAACAGTACAGAAGCAACTATTGATTAAGGCTTCACTTTAAGGCATGTGGCTTAACTCATCCGAGAAAGTTGCGGGACCTAGAACCTAACTTTCTAAGCCTGGAATTGGAGCCAAGGTTCAACTCAGACAACAACCTGGAAATAAACTTGCGCGTGCTGGGTGTGTGTTGTCTTGTACAACATCTGATTATTTGTCCTCAGTCGCTGACATCTTGTTTGGCTGCAACCATATTCCTCCAGACACCAGAACAACTTTATAGAGCAAAACAAGTGTGCTTAAGTGTCTCAGGGCGACACAAACAACAAACAATGAAAACCGAGCTGTCTGGCGATCACAACGCAAAATTCAAGCAGGCCAGATTATGAGCAGATTGGATGTCAGCCTAACTATGTGTTATTTATGATTCTTTCTATTTTTCTCATGCACCTGATATGAACACACCGATTCGGCGCAGGTGCATATTCAGGGCAGCCATGTTCATGTAGGGCCAGAAGATTAAACAACACTCATAATGGAGTTTCACGTCTCAAACAAAGCGGTTCGCTGCTCTGTCAACAGCACACCGGCCATCGGAGGCGCCACCGACATTTCAAACGGGACATGTCTTAACCCCCAACATCCATCCGCTAAAATATTTATGAAATATATATATGAGGGGAACCAATGGGGAAAGAATGCATTTGAGGACTTCATAAATAATTGGACTTGGAAAGGTTACATTTAGCATCAGCTGGACAGAGGAAGACTTATAAACGTGGCTCGGAAAATTGGCAGGAGCACATTGCTAACCGCCGCCATGATATTTATACAGACGCATGTGTCTTTATGAGCTCACACACACACTTGCAGACTCTATATCATCCATATATTTACATGTGATTTAAGACAATTGTCCACTCATGCTGCCATATAACAAGTACAATTAAAGTAAGCCGATGACAAAAACACCACAATGACCATTAAAAAACATTGGAATGTATGTATATGTGTATTAAACTGACAAAATAAAGTACATTTGTGAAACTTATAATGCGTGGAGGTGGTGTAATCTCGGAGTTAATTATTTTGCTATATTCTGAGCAGTGAGAGAAGTCACTTGGGGACCTTTTGCTCAAGTAGCCTCATTTATAATCAGCTCAAACCTGGCTCATTTATCAGCTGAAATTATTCAGCGGTGCATGCCTCATTAATACAAAAAAGATGACTGCACTCCCTTTATTTGCAGGGATATAGCTGCACAACACTTAACACAATTTGCAGCAATAAAAGTGCTGTATCATTATGGCATGCACTTCATCGTATATATATATACACGGCACTGGCTTGCTTTTCATTGCCTCCGCTGCATTATGTGTTTGCGTGTTTATGGGTCATATTAGCCGCCAAACTATCAGCCAACGAAAGACTATATAATCTATGTATATATATATTTGAAGCAGGATTGATTCTATGCAGATGACCTGTTTAATTTCCACTGTAGCGGGTAATGCTCAAGTGACATGCAGCCATGGCCGTGTAACAGTGTGTTCTGTGTTTGACCTTTCCTGCCAGGATGAAGAGAGTCTTTAAAGGGAAACAGAGGTGGGAACTGATGGAGCGATGTCTTTAATGAGGTATGCTGGGGCTGTTGTCGCTCCTTTTAATTAGACAATTATGCACCCTCCTGGGGAAGAGGGAGCATTTGGGGTCACATGGGAGGAGGAGGGGGGGGCGGGCAATGCCACAATGCCACCCTGTCACATATACATGTAAAGAGGCTAAATCACAGGTGAGTCCCTCTGGGGCAGCCACAGACCCCCTCTCCATTTAGGAGCCATTATGGGCTCGGCCTATTTATTTAAATTCAACTGGACCGTTTCTATTTTTAATTAGGCCAGTAATTACCGCCCCACAAAAGGACACTTGCAGACACGAGCGCCGCTGCAGGCCAGCGATGTCAGACGGCCCCTTCCAGCAAAAAAACAAAAAACTTCAACTTCAAAAGCAGAAGCGCTTGCCAAGTAAACAAAGACTTTTGCGAGCGGTGCATCTGAAGCCGAAGCAGGAGCTCATTCCATCAGTGGCTCATTTTGCACCAGAGAATTGTAATTACAGATTCACCGCCATCTGGTACCCGTGCTTGTCTCTGCCCGTTCCTCACCGCTGCCAAAGCAGGCTCAGGCTTATTCCACCGTAAACTGCTTTAACCTCATGTCTGCAGTCCCAGTGGATGTGTCGCTACACTGCACGCTCAGACGGGCAAAACCAAAAGCTTAACACGGTGGGTTTAAGATATATACAGCCAGGTGAAGGTTGAGGTAGCACGGACCCTCTTCTAAAGAGGAGGCCATAACTCACGTAGATGAATTGCCAGAATTCTCCACAACTGATGAGACAAAATTCATTTTGGTGATGTATGAACACTACTCAGCGCAGCATTATTTGTACATTTGTCAGCACAACTGAACGGCCTCCATTTTCTTTGTTTTGTCTTTTTTTCTTCTTTTTCCCCCCATCACCTCTAGAGATGAGCAAAATTCACAGTATGAGCACGTGATCAAAACAAAATTTTTTCTGTCATGTACTTCAAGGAATAGTCTGACATTTTAGCCAGTGTGCTTATTGGATTTCTTGTTAAGTGTTAAATAAGGATCGATGCAACTTTTATGCTCGTCCGTTGTAAACGAAGCTACAGCCAGCGGCCAGAAGCTCAAAGGTCATAGGTCAGCTGAACACTTAATCCAAAAAACAAAGTGAAAAAATTACTCACTGACAAAGCGCTAACTTTGCTCACTACTTCCTCTTGTTTCCAGTCTGTTTATTGGCTGTAGTCTTACAGAGAGATATCGTACTTATCCAAAAAAAAGCTTGACCTATTGTGATACAAGCTACAGAGCGCAGCACAAAAACTGCATTCTGACAACATTAATAATAACCATTTTTAATGTGACTGTACATTCAGCTTCCCAGTTTGCCATAAGTCACCGCTAGCATCCAGCTTTTCCACATCCATGAGCGACATATCCCAGGGCAGCGGTCGCCCAGCAGAGACTCCCATCTCCATCATTTACATCACTGCTGTCTTTGCACAATAAACACCAGAGGAGGAAAAACCCCGGCGTTCCACACATTATCCCAGCATGAAGCTGGGATGATGACAGGAAGCCGCTCTCCAAGACAATAAATCCATCATCACGGCTCGTTCACTGTGTAAAATGTCAGTGTTGTGTGTCCGTGATTTTTGTTCTGCCTCATGTCTCCTGCCACAAAAAAAGACAGCGTACTGCACACAATCTAATTAAACAGACAGGTGACACACTGTGCTCACACCACAGCTTTCTGCTTCCAGAACAACAAATACTACAAAGTTTACTGATCACAAGATGAAACTGGCATGATACATGAGTGAGGCAGGGCGACATCTTGAGGACATGTCACCTCCTACAACGTGTAGAGGTCTTAGGGGACCATGGTGTCCAGTGGGTGAAAACAGCTGCTGCTCATGTGTGTTTGGAAACATGTTTAACAACTATTTGAAGATGTCAACAAACTAAACAATGGAAAAAACTATCTTCACTGGAGCAGGACAGGTGTAGGCAGTTTCATGTGTGACAACTCACACGCACAACCTGACATGAACAGCTGTGCGACAGGCATTTTGTTTGTGCCAATACATTAAAAGTCCAACTTACTTTTGAAGGTTTGAAGGTGCAGGTTTCTCCACAGGATTCTTCGTGACTGGAAAAGTAACCAGGTTCTGCTGGGAACCAGGGAAACGCCACATTGTCCACAACGTGACAAACAATCACTCAAACAAACAAACAAACGAACGAACGTGAGAGGTTTGAACCAGAGGCGGGAAGTAAAGTGGTACACAAATACAAGACGCGCAACGAATGAATGAACTTCAAAGTAAAACAGGAAGTAAACAGGAAGTAAACAAAGACAAGACAAATCAAGACACATAAGGGAAACAGGGCGAAACACGACAACCGAGGAAAACAGAGACAAGAAAATAAATAAAACAAGTAAAAGTTCTGACATTTGGGGCAGATCATGACAATATATGCTGAAAGGATGTATTTGAGCTCAGCTCCATTTCCTGTGTCATCTTATGTACTGACACTTGACTTTCTTTCTTTGGTTGTCTACTGTTGCCAGATAAAATTGGTTGATACGTGTCAAAAAAAATACATTTACACAGAGAACTAATGCAAACAACCCAGGTGTCAGACTGTGATTCGAGAGCCCCTCCTCCCCTTTTCCTCCTCCCTTGTCTTCTGAGAGGCAAAAAAAAAAAAAAAGTCCAATCAGCGACAAACCACTCTTCCATGACATCAACCTCTGGGACCTGGAAACTCTGCTGCACAAAATGATTAAAAACTGGTTTCAAAGAGAAGCCCTCGTATAAAAATGTTTTATTATAAATTGTATGCTGTTATTATAGGCTATGTCTTGGTCCATATATTTATAATATATATATTATGTTGCCATATATTATTGAAAGAAAAGGGCCAGATCTTTTTTATTTATGGTTTTCTTTGAGGCTGGTGTTAATGTAAGTGCAGCAGGACAGGTTTCAACGTGACGTCCACATGAAGTCCTGTTGATGTCCTGTATTTTTAAACCAGATCATCGGTCTCCTCTCAGACAGAACATTGTTGTTATTCCATTCACGTATGAGGCAGAGATTCATGTCCCAGGTGTAGTTTTTTTTGGAGTTTGTGTTATTTGGAGCATTTGTATGCGCGAACAGGAAAATCTGCCAAAACAGTACTTATTCACAATCAATGAAATAAAAAAAATGTGTTTTGTCGCATATATGAATGCATATAAGTCATTTAATGGATATCATAAAGGCTGTGATATCCTTGGCGTTTATCCACACTGTGAAGCAACATATGCCAATGAGTGCGCACACGTGCCAGGCGCTGGGGCCTGCAGGTTCACGTCCAGGCTCCACGGGTTTGTGTTCATCTTTTTTCCTCCGGCTCAAGGTTGTGACTCTGCACGGCCTCGTGATTCCCGCTGTACGCTGTGCTCTCGCTGAAGGCCGTGCTGCCTCAGCTTTCTGTCCCGCAATCTGCAACGGCTGCCCTTGCCCCCTCGACCTCCAAGAGCTAAACCTGTCACACCCTCCGAACCAAGCATGAGGGGGTGGGGAAAAAATATATATATATATATATAAATGGGAGAAAAGGGAAAAGAGATGAAGGGGAAAATGAGGGAGGCAGGGATGGGGCTGTAGAGCAAGACGAAAAACAATTTAGAAGCAGTAAGAATGAAAAAAAAAAAACAAGAAAAGGCAAAGTGCTGGAGATGGAAAGGCCTCGTCCTCTAGTTTGCACCATATTCATCACCTCAGAGGGCAGCCCCGGCACCCGGCACCCAGCACCCCCAGCTGCAGGTCAACGGAAAAGGCAATTTCCCCTCAGCACGTGTACAAGCTGCTTCATTCCTCATGGATAAACTGTACTTTTGAAACGCGCAGAAGTGAGAGCATTCATCACCGAGCCCGGCCTCCCCACGTCCACCCCCCCTCCCCTCCTCCTGTGCAGGAAAAGCTGGAAGAAGCCAATATGTCTGATTAATAACTTTCTCCTTGTGCAGTTAAAGACCGCTCGGCAGGGCCACTGTCAGTCAGGAGGGCCCGCGTTGGGCGTAGCGCCGAGCTAATTCGCTTACTGAGCACCGGGCAGTGTGCCCACCCACCGGAGACGCAGAGCAGACTGTCTCAGGCTGTCAGGCTTTTTTCTTGGAGATCCAGCATGCTGGGCCTGCCAATGAACACAGCAGAGGTCTGGTGCGAATCCATGCTCGGCGTTCACACATCTTCAGCCGAGAAAAGACTTAAAGAAGAAAAAAAAAGAAAAAGATGGCACATGAACATCAACAGATCCAGGCGACATACGCCTAGGTTTTAAAACAGATGTCAGTGCAGAAGGACATAATGCACTCACACTTATGAAGGCAAACACGGATACAGATTAGCGTGTCCTACATTTGGTTGAAAACAGCATCAGCCCCTCGAGGTGGTGCAGAAGCTAAAATAAACTCATGTGCATCCGATTTCCATCTCTGGCACAGTGAACTCCCCCCCCAAAACATCACTTCCACTTCAGAGCTGCAGGGGGAGTGGAGAAGAGGGCTGGAAGTAGATGGATCATGATTATTCAGCCGCTCTCTCTCTCTCGCTCTCTCTCTCTCTCTCTCTCTCTCCATTGATCCCGTCCCATCAGACAACCCATAAATATTAATAAGAGGGCTTTGTTTTAGCAACCTGTGTGAAGTTCAGGGCTCTGAACAATAGAGGTATCTGGACATGCTTTTTTATTTTTTTATTTTTTTTGCAGACAGACAGAGAGGCAACCTGCAGCATGTCCTTGGGGGAGGGGAGCCTGGGGGGACACCCAGCCCTCAGCCCTCAGTGTGTTCAAGTCAAGGGCAGTTGAAGGGGAATCTGCTGCTGTGGTTTAAAATGAGCCAAGTCCCTTTACCTCCTGGATAGAGATATTTAGAGTCCTGGACATAATATGTGTTTCTGTGTCATCTGACCTCTGCTTTCTCATCCAGACCTGGCCGCGGGTGTGAGCATGTGGATGTGGTACCTGCCGTCATTGTGTTCGCAAACCAGCATCCTCCCTCTAACGGCGGAGACAGTGATGGAGGACCTGCCTACGGTTGCAGAAAATACCCTCAAGATGAAAACCGAGACAAAGGTTTGACCCCGGACAAAGGGACGGGGAGAGGGAGCGCCGTCGGCCGGGGGCTGGACGGATCCCTCCGGTTAATGGGAGTTTATGATTTACCACAGATGTTGGCCAACTCCCTTTCAATCTAGAAACAATACGCGTGACACGGGGGCCCATTTCTTGAAGGGAACGAATCGATGATACAGAATGGTGCGGGGCTTTATGAGAAGTTGGTCGGCGCAGGGGTTTGACGGATGCAAGCCATCCGAGCTGATCCACGGAGCAGAGCGGGCGCCTCGGTGATGTGTGTGGATGGAGGGGCGCAGGGGGCTGGGTTAGATATAAACACAGAAACCACACAGCTATGGGGACCAGGGATGTTTGGGGGGGTGGGGAGGGTCGCCATCAGTTAAAGCTTTTTCAGTCAGACCTTGAAACCTCTTTTTTTCATATTTGAAAGCAACAGAGCTAAGGATTTAATTTTATAATAATTCCAACATAATGAAAAGTCAGAATGGTGACAGGTGTTACTGAATGACTTATACAGGTATGAAAAAGGTGCAACAATACCGTCGCGATGACATGACACACAACGTATAATTTGTCCTCCTTACATGGTGTCTAATTACACATTACCGTATCACCTGTTCTTCACACAGTGTCACAAGTGGGTTCTGACTCCAGCATCTCGTGAGGCGTTCGATGTCAAGAAAGTGGTGGCTAAACTGGAAATGTCGCTTTTCCGTCATGTAAATGTGCAATCAGCAGGAGGCGTGTTGACTCCAAGCTAAAAGCAAACAAAAGAGTCATGTTGTGTGTCTGATTGAATTTTTGTTTTCTCCTACTTTCAAAAGAAAGTTAGTTTTTGATGTCAGGGCTCATTTGCATGGCATAATGAGAGATGATTTATTCACGCGGCGGAAATAAAACACACGGCCTTGATTTTGTACTCACATACAAAAAATTTGGGAGACACACAGAAAAAAAAGACAATAGCGGTGGGAGGCAATGATCGGGGGTTTGTCATCAGTCCACACGTTACGAGACGGAAGGAAAAAAGGGATGTGCTGTGAAAGGGAAAACAACAGCCCAGTGGTTTGGGAAATGTTGTGACATAAATCAGAGGGGTCATAAAAAAAGATGCACACTTGGTGAGAGTGTTTGAGTTGTCGAGGTAAACTGAAGCGGAGGATGAAAACAGTGTGTCTGACTCAGAGGACAAAGACGTGCAGAGGACCATGTCCTCGTCTCTTGTTCAGACTGTCAGGTTAAAGTAGGAGACACCACCGTCAGCCGACGCGGCAACGTACACACACCTGACTGGTCTGACAACAAGAGGCCTTTTCTTCTGCTCCCTCTCAAATCCCTGTTGAGAGAAACAGCAGGGTTGTCCATCCGCTGCGGGACACGAGAGGGTCCACCGGTGTGACCGGTAAACAGGTTTCTGTGCATCATGGTGTCACCGGCCTGCAACGGCGTTGATGCCCGCGTCACGCTCCGATGGCTCAATTTAAATGGAAATTGGATGAACTGCTTGGAAGTGATCCAGCCATCCAGAACAATTAACCCATATTACCGGCAGGCCTTGAAGGAGTAATTTGACTTTGAATGAGAATGAGGAGGGGGGAAAAAAATGTGGTATTTAAAACGGCTGGACACAAAATTAAAAAAAAAAAAATCCAGCCTGGTGCTTTTAGTCTCAGAGATTCAGTGTCAAACATTGTTTCTACATCGTTTTTAATGTATTCGAATGGCGCTAACAACAATCTGCTGGAGAAAAAGTACTCCGCTCTTGTCGTAGAGCGACAGTAATTGTGTTTGAGTGGGTATTATTACTGCTGCAGTCGACAGATTGAAGCCCGCGTCCTTATCTGGAGGAGTCACGACTGTGGCGCCGCCCTAAAACCGGAATTTACGACTCGCACCTGAAGCAAACAGTACGCACAGGGTACAGGTCAGGTTCCCTGATATATCTCTTGTCAACAAATACAATTCAAAGACTAAAAAAATAAACAAAAAAAATCTCATTAGTGATTTTTTTTAATTGGTGATTGACAATGTATATTTAAACCTTCAGCCATGATATATCAATAAATGTAATTGAAAAAGAGCATTAATGAGGGGTGTATTATATAAAGGGAAAGAGCTTTCTCATGTAGAAGAAGTGGAACGCGGCACAATCTTGACATTCGGGTCAGTTGTTCCTGAACAACAAAAACAAATTCATTCATCTCCGTGTTATTGGAATGACAGCAGATCACTCAGGGGCTTCAGCCTAGCAGCAGACTGAGGCGGGTTGGACTGTGGAGTCACACAGGTAACGGGTGAAACCGTGTCTGCCGCCGCGCAGCTCCTAAATCGCAGTGCTGGCAGTATTTATCAGTGTCTCAGACAATCCTAGTGGGAGATGGGGACGGTGAAATGAGAATCAACAGCCTGCCTCTCCTCCCCTCAGCCCCCGTCAGGTCACTCCATCCCCCCTAACCCTCCTCTGCAAGGCATCATGGGAGGAGAGCCTGATAAATATAAACGAGTGGCGAGCCGCCCGCCTCTGCTGCGCTCTGCATTCCGCCTCCGTCGCCGGGGTCAACATTAACATATATATTTTGTCCCAACCTAAAGTGGACTCAAATAGCGGCCTCTTAAAAGTCCTTTCAAAAATCGATAGTCATATATTTATTTCTCCTCAAACCCACTCGCCGTCCAGTGTTTCGCGTACACGTCGAAGGCCATCACCTCTTCTCCGCCGCTGCATTTCCACTCAGACGCTGCATATTTCATCCTCCAATCCAGGGGTTTTCACACTCAGGAGATGGCAGGTCTGCTGGGTGATAGAAGAGGGCGCACGGGCTATTTCTGGTCTCCCATTCCAGACAATTGCCCTTTGACTTCGCCTCTAACAGTCACACCTTATTAGTGCATCTCCAAAGGACAGAGCGGAGGCGACAGATGTGTGAGCGTGAGGAAAAAGGGCGGACGGAGGAACGAGGACAGGAACACGGGGAAGTAACAATAACACGTAATTCCAGGCTCCATTGTAATTCCGCGCTCATCTTCGGTCCCAGGTGCCAGGCGGCGAGCCGCCCAGGATTCTAATCATTCCTGTTGTCAGCTCTGTACCCACAAGTGAGATCCAGTTGATTGCTTGAACAAATTTGCAAAGTAATGATGCAATTTGCTGCACTATGCCTTGGGAGGGCTGGGGTCTTCAGATGGGTGGGGTCTGAGGAGACACTCGCAGGAGACCAGGCTGGAAGTCCTTGTCTTCTTCGAGAGACTTGTCTTTGAGTTAACGAATCTCACTCTTTTCTTCATTACAAACACAAGACAACTGATAGCTAAAGTTTTTTTTTTTTTAATTTTGGGAACAATGTTTATTTATTATCACGGGTTAGATATAGACTATATTGGACTATATTATGATAAGTATTGTATTGTATTGTGTATAAGTTGTATTAGTTTTCTACTTCACTTGTTAAAGACATGGTTTAACCTTTGGCTTCCCCTGTTCCCAGTCTTTATGGTAAGCTGAGCATCCATCAAACTCTTAGCCACAAAGTAAATAAATGCATTTCCCCCCAAAATGTCAAACAGCTGCATTCAAAGGTTAAAACACTAATACGACAAGTTGCCACGAGACACGGCGTCTGCAACAGTCCAGTAACATCTGACGTCCACTTGCTCCACACTGCAGCCCCACGCACCCCGATTAACACACAGCATGAATATGAATGAGTCGCCGTCATCCGGACTCTAATGAGTCGGACGTCCAGTGACATGACAGTGCACCAGATATAAAGACGCACTCGTTCGCAGCATGACAGCTGAGATCCCTCAAAGCAATTACTCATATTATGGAATTTGACAATTTTAATGGAGATGATTAATTGAGAGGGCCGAGGTGTGCTGGAGAGGGAGGTGTCAGTGAGTACACGGAGATCTTGAAGAGAGAGAGAGAGAAAAAAAACGCCTTTGTGCAATTCTTTTACAAAGCTCTGTGACAAATTCTACATTCATTATCTCACGAGGGAGGCTATTTGTAAACCGTTCAAAAAATAAAACAGCAAAAAGTCTAAAACAGCAAAAAAAAACCAAAAAAAAAAAACTTTATAAATGAAATTTCTCCATCGCCTTACTTGTGTGATGGATTTAAAATGAACCGTTGGAAATATAAGTGCTGCGATTTGGGGAACACACAGTGTCGACTGATGTTGTCATGCATCGCCACATGTTGACTATTACCGCGCGGCGGAGGCGGGAAAAAAAGCAGTGGTTGGTTTTCGATTGGCCTGTGTAGTGAACTGTTACTGAACCACCTCCGAGCTGCGGGAATCACTGGAGGACCAGTGGCAAAATGATTATCCCGACACCAGAGGGCTGCTGGCTGCTCCCGGTGGCAAAGCAATCACTGTGTTATTTGGAGAAGAATGAAATGCTGAACATTTTCAGATTAGGCTGCCTAATCCCCAGTGAATGCCCGCAGCATTAATGCAAACTGTCCAACAGGGCCCTGCGCCTGTATTGTCTGTCATTCCTTCTTTATCACATGCCATTCCACGTTTTTTTTTACCATATCTCATAATATTGTGGATTTTTTTTTTTTTTTTTTGGAGGAGGAGGACTCATGTGACACTCCCTGTGATGGCAGCATAAAAACAAGTCTTATTCTCTTTCTTCTCTTTGTGTGTGCCCTCACACGTCTCCTGTGGCTGTGTGTGATTTGCCGCGGCCCTGACCCGGGCGCAGCACACCGTGGCGCCGGGCCTGATTACAAAGAGACACGGATCTATGCAGAACCCACGAGTGGGCAAAACCAAAAACAGCAGAAATCACCAGTGGGTGTGGACGGTAGAAATAAAGACGACACCTGGTGCAAAGGCTGCTTTACACTGATTTCCATCCCCCGTCTCTCAGACCTTGATGCCAGGTTGAAGACCAAACATGCACCAGCTCCTTTAATATATAATCAGCAGTCTGGTACTGGTGATTCTATATTATTATATTATATCAGAGCCCGGCAAAGGACACACGAGTTCTCTCCTCCACACCGAGAGGAAGAGCAACGTTCCACAAGACTAAACATTCATTAGTCAAAATAAATCCCCATTAAACAAATGCCATATGCATAATTAGTCCAAAGGAATCATTATAATTGTGATTAGTTCCTCCATGGGCCGACCTGTGTAAATTGTGATTGACACCCTGCAGAACTCTGGCTGCACAGACATGGGGACTGCAGCACAATAACAAACAGCAGAACACAAAGGCAACAAAGGGATTTGCGAATGTGTGCAACTGAACATTGATCATCTAAGATATGCATGTTTGAACCACTGCATGGTTTTCGTATACCAGACATCATGGATAATAAATACAGATCTCCAGTTCTCTCAGAATTCCGTGTTGCATTCAAGTTCACGAAGTTATGCGCATATATACATGGAACAATTTATACTGGGGTCAGTATTCAGGAAGTCACACCAAAGTGTTACCAGTGCATTGGTATTCAAAATGTGGATTTAGAGGCAACAGCCAATTAAGCCCAACAAAGACTGCAAAGCATCTTCCCAAAAACTTCAATATTTTTCTTCATCATTTTTTCCCCTCATGAACTCTTTTCACATCAAATTATTGTAATAATACAGCAATTAAAACCCCGATCTTAGTACTATTTACTGCATGGCTGAATTAGACTGCATTCCCTTTAATTTGATGCAGACGTAAACGTAAACAATGACACACATCGTCCATGTTGACTTCTGTGGGTTAAGTAAGAGCAGTTTTTGCAGGGTGTTAATAGAAGCAGACATTATCTCTATGACATACACTTGTTGTGTGTTTCACAACCACGATGCAACAGGAGGGATGACGCCTGCGGATGTATTTAATCTATGCAAACGAAAGCCAAACAGCCACCAAGCAGTGGGATCCCGCAGTCTATTTCTTCAAAAGGAAGCCGGAGTCTTGATCTGTCCGACTGATTGAGGATCCCGCTGGTGCGGCATTCCCAGCATTCATGTGGAGATGGTGGAGCTCGTTATTACCAGTCTGTGGCTGCTGCAGGTTCCACTTGATGTGCACCTTTCATCTCCAAAGCCATCTCTTAGGGAAACAATAACCAGCCATGCCCATCCCTTGAACTCACCAGGTGGGGGCAACAGTGCTGATATGAAGTGAACAGATGACTCAAGGGGGGGAGGGGCTGTGTTTTGCATTTTTTGTTCATGCATTGTGTGGCTGGTCCGTCAATACAAATGGTGAAACTGATGTCAGCAACCTTAATGTATATGCAAAAGAGCCAGACAGGTTGTGTGGCTTCTTTTACATTTTAATGGAAAAGCTGCAAATGATAGATAAAATCCACTGATGGAAAATGAAAAAAAGGGCTATGCTTCCACAACCAGAAACCGAAGGAGACATTGTCAGGATCTCGGATCCCGACCTGCCCTTTGGAAACCAATCTCTTCAAAGCTGCTTGGCTTCACACAAACCAAAACAAAAACAAAAAAAACCTGTCAAGATATTCAAACATCACCAAGTAAATAGTTATCATATGTTCACATTTATTGTGCAGTGACTTTTATATACATCCATTTTTATACACCTAATTTACATGAACAGAAATAAATTAATCTGCTAATGTTCTTTTAACTTAGCTGACGTTTTAGTCTCGTCACTGACTGGACACAGCAAACTCTGAAGCACAATAATCCCAAGTGACACATAAGTGACAAGGCAGTTATATATGAGTCAATGTCATTTCCATTAGTGTTTTATCTTACACATATTAAGATGCAGTTGGTCGGAGTTTCAGTATTTCTTATATGAACGTTATAAACATCAATATACCAGTTATCACAACAACAAGGATGGACGATGTAACAGAGTCAGTGACAGTGTCATATTCAAAAATCTATCTCCAAAAGATGCCACACTTCAAATACTCAAATATGAGCCATTTATAATCTATATCTTTTAAATATGGATTGTGTTGATATACTTTGTTGTATATATATATATATATATCAGAAGTTCCACAGAAACAATCAAATATGTGTTGTGATGTAATTTTGGTTGTTTAATCACTAGTTACAATTACTTCAGTGTGCAGAGGTCAATATTTTCAGAAACATCTTAAGAACTGCATCTTTAATATGACTATAACTATTGTGCTACATACAGTATTGATCACTGACAGACACATAGATAAAATACAACGTGGTTAATTAGCGCGATCTTTATAAAAAGTAAATCTAAAAAGCTAGTGTGAAAATCATCGGAGCTGTGTACATCGTAGTGGGTGGAAAGGATAAAAAAAATGCATTAACTGGAGCGTTCGCCCACAAAATGTGGCAGAGGAAAAATAAAAACGTGAACCACTGGAGTGATCGTCTCTACGTTTCCCATATACACCAAATGGAAATACATCAACTCGCTCTCATCTTCTCAGTCTGTAAGAACGGACAGGAGGTCTAACTTTCTACAGCTAGCTTATGATACACACCGACACTAACTAGAGTGACATGCCTATGTAACACAAAACACCACATCGACTCCAGTCTCCTCTTACCATACAGAAACACAGAGAAAGAATTTACAGGATACATTGATGAGTCTTAAGCACTAAACTGCTGCAAGCAGCAATAACTCTAAGCTATCAAAACATGCAGCTTGTGGTGAGTCTCTACAGTACAATTCAGTAGTGTGTTGGTGGTAAACAGCTGTGAGAAAACCCAGAGTTTGAGTATTTTCTTATTATTTCTATCACAAGATAATGATTTTCAACATGGCTCTTCTGTTCCGTTGGCCTCACATTCAACTCTTCAGACTCTCATTAAAGTGAACAAATAATCACACTGCAGCCACCTTATCACCACACCATACAGGAGCATCTGGTTATTGCACACTAGCACTGAACTTGCAAATGTTCATGCAGAATGTATGAGGAACGCACTACTCTCAAATCAGCGGTTGCTCACTAAGTGACAGATGACCATACAGTTCTTTGGAAGACAAATATACAGTGGGAGGGGCCAGGGACATTTAACTACGTGGCAAACTACTGCAACACCTATAGTGCTTGTAGTACAATCTAAGTTAATAGAGATGGGTGCAATGATGTCTTAGAAAATCTACGTTAGAATAGTAGACAACAACTGCATTACAGTACTTTTTTTAGACTGTAGAAAAGGGGAGAGGTGATAATTGCACTGAGGAGGAAACAGGAACAAAACAAATTCCGTGAGACAACCTAGCAACCTCATTTCCAAGCAATTTCTGGTGTCAGTATGTAAAATATATTACATCCACATCCAACATTCATCATTATTGTTTCTGTTAAAACACAAAAATAGCTAAGACTCACACAAAGAATCCTAGCAGAGGAAAAATAACGCGATTGGTTTGTTTGTTCGGAGATGAGAGTTAAAAATGTGTTGTACAAAGCAAAGGCAAACATAAAGATCAAACTACAATCTTTTCAGACACACATCTCCCCAATAAACTGATCCACATCCTAAACTAGTGACTAGACAAGTGAAACGGTCATAAGGCGAAACTGTGGTCAAAGGATGATAGGAGAAGGTGATGTGATGGTGAGAAGGGGCTGTAGTGTAGGACCCTGTGTGTACTGGACCTTGGCTCATCTCCACTTCCGCTTAAGGGGATTGGGAGCCTGACCTGTAGCTCTTAAAGCTGCCCAGCAGACTTTGCACCCCTTTCTTGACACGTCGAGCCACAGAGTCAGCAGGGGGGGTAGGCAGGCAGGAGGCTAGGCTGGGCGGACGTGCGTCCAAACATTTCTGGTAGCGTAACTATAAAAAGACACAAGGTGTAAACTGTGTTTTACAGACACTGGTTTATGGGACAGGATAAAACAAAGTGTTGACAGAGCTAAATACAGTCTTCCGGATATCATCTCTCTATCCGATTCTTTCCATTTACTGTTTTACCATTTATTTAATTACAACTCACCATGCAGGCAGCCTGTACAGCCTCACTCAGACTCGCAGCATTGGGTTCGCACCAAAACATGTGACAGGCGAAATCTCGTGGGCCCTCGGCCATGATGAAAGAGAAAGTGTGGACATCCTTCCCCACACCCATAAAAGACAGAAAACGCACCCTGCACTCTGACAGCACTTCTTCATTCTGCATATGGACATACATGAGACACAAATTCTTGTGATTAATTTTTCTGTGCAATTTAAAATTGTCAATCTGCACTCCCTAAGTCTACATTGTTTTGTTACCTGTTGTGAAAGTATTGTGAGGGTGGCTGGCGCAACATTCACTGACACGGGAATCCAGTCATTTTTATCTTTGCCATTCACTGCTGCCTCTAGTGCTTCATTGATGACTTCCATACCTGAGGAAGGAATAAAAGAAACAAACAAATGATACATTGCATAATGAGAAGAAAGTATCCCTAAGATTTTAAAAGCACTTGCGTATTAACATAAACCATTAGATATTTAAAAGTATGTTCTTACCAACTGGCTTAGTCACAGGCTCACACCCAAGGTAATAAACACGGAAGCGCTGGAACAGTTCATTTTTTGGAGCAGGAAACTCTGTTAAGAAAGAATGAAGCATCGAGTGATCTGTTTCCACAATTTGAATTATGACAATGAAAAACCTTAAAGCATTACCTTCAACAGGGATAGGTTTGTCCGGGTCACAGCTGAATCTGCTCACCCCAGGCTTGGTTGCCTTTCTCACCATCATTATCTGAATTCAAATAAAAGAGGAAAGTATTGAAAGTTCAATTAAGAAACCTACAAGTGGTTGTGTATTGGATTCATAATGAATTAAAATTCAATCTTGTAGTGGCTGACCTTTGAGCACATCTCGTGTAAGCTGGTGGCAATGTTCTTGGCAGGTGAGTCACAACGGAAAACATGACACTTTAGAACTTGGGTCAAGTTGTCCCGAGCCACATAGGCAAAATCCCTGCAGGTGAAATTAGATGGAAAAGATGACAGTCACATACTGACTTACAGCAATAATAACAGATAATAAATATATAGTTATGTGCTAATAAAACATAGACACATTCACATCTGCAAATACCATGATACAATCATCTTACAAAACATAGAAGAATGCACAAGTGGGTGTAATATACCTTTCCCTATTCGTGAAAATGCAGCATGAAAAAAAGAAATAAAAGTAGGTGTTATTCTTGTGTGTAATGTACATAACAATCCAGCAGAGGGAGGCAGCGTGCAATACATCATGGTTCCCATAACAGATAATACTGAGGAATGTGAAGCCAGAAAGTCACGTTTTAAGTCAACTATACTTCATTTTAAAAGTAAAAAAGGAAATAATGCCAGAGCATTCAAAACAAAATGGGGGGAGGCCTAATGTCCCCACATTTAACATTAAGGCAATGTAAAATAATATTTCTACTAAGGTGAAACCATCACTATCATAATGCATTGCTTAATAGAAAATCCTGACACTGGATACTGACCTGCCGTTGTCTCTGCCTACACCCCATACACGGATGCTGCCAATAGGCTGAGCATGAAGCAGTGTGTGGCCCAGTGGGTCAATCAAGTTCATAGTGTCATTCTCCAGGACCATCAGCATGTCCTTGCCCTATCACAAGACGGTCTTATTAACAGCAGCCTGACACAAAAACCTTCTTTACTTCAAGTCCAATATTAACTCTGCCATGTAAACTTCTCAACAGCTTAAAATGACTTTTTAAATGCATTTACATTTGGAAATTACAGGAATTATTAGTAACATCCACTCACCTCCCCCCAGATACCAGCAGTGTCATGAAGGTTGTGTTTGTGATAGGATAGCTGCCGGATACAGTTGTTGACCGCAACGCTACTCTTGCCAGGTGCCATGTCCTCCTCAGACATCTCTACCCAGCCCAGTGAACGCACCGCAAAACACTGATAATACAAATATGTAACAAGTAAGTATGAACCATTTGAGTGAGTTGAGTAAGGTAAGCAATAGCAATAACAACAATAACAACAATAATAATATTAATAATAAACATTATCCATATAGTGGAAGAACAAAATACACTAGGCATTTTTATCAAGTAGGACCAGCATCAATACTCTTTGAACTAAGTCCTCCTAATCAATCACTAATTTACCTTAGTTTCTATATCTGCTGAGAGTGGAGCGAGTTTCTCATCCTCTTCAGACTGGGAGCAACTGTAGCTATCATAACAAGAAAAAGAGAGCACAACAGATGAAGAATAAGAAAAAGAAGCTACAGGAAGCTACAGCACTAACTAATCAAACTGCAATAACAGTACGTACTTTAGGTTGATGGATGCATAGCGTAGAGTTGCCCCTTCAAACTCCTTCAGACTTTGATCAGATGCAACTTCTCCCTCTTCCTGAAGCAACACATAAGACAAATTGAAATAATTCTGAGTTGGGAATTATAACCATGTAGCCAATGAATTCAAGCTAGAATATGTAACCCTAACAGGCCTAAATCTGGTTGACAAACAGTTTTAATACACAGACACTGTAAAATAGATATTTCTAAAACTTACTTTCCACAGTTCTCCTTCACCAGCTCCATCATCTGTGCTGGAAAGATGAGTCCACGAGTCCTGTAATGAAAGTTATTATCAACCACAGATTCACATGTCTGTGTCTGTGTCCTGATAAAAAGACTTGCAACTTACCTCAGGCTCCTCACAGGGAGTTGTCTCCAGTGACATAGTGGAGGACATCATGGAGTCACCAACTTTGCCGTGAGGAGAAGGAGGTTCCCACTGAGTGGTGCCAGTAGGGATGTGCCAGTAGTATGTGCCTGATGTATCCCGCACTCTCATCCATCCTGAAGGCAGGTCTGTGTCTGTCTCAAAAGCGCTGGAGTCCCAAAAGGACTCTAAAATGTAGGGAACATTACATTAGCATGTACTGTAACACTGATTACATTAGTACAATACCCTACACTTTGTAAATGCAGCTACTATATCCAATGTCATGTCCTTACAAAATCAATGCAGCATAAATAAAAAAAATAGTATAGACGTCTCCAATGCGTAGATTTTACGGTTCATCCAACTTGATACAGCAAAGACAGATTAGCCAAAAAACATAGGTTTCTGACAGCAGGTATTGTACAAAAAAAGAAAAATATAGGCTTTGAAGATGAAGAAAGGCACTCAGCCATTCCCACTAACAGTAACATCTTATGTTATTACCTGATAATAATCAATGATGCGTTAACCCAGACAAACCCACGCTTTGAAAAAACTGAAATCAAATCAATAATGAATTGAACAGATTCAGAACATCAGTGATGTTACTCCTTCCTATACGGCTTCTCAAGCATTTTCTAACTCTCAGTGCTGTCAGACGCCAGTTTTCCTCACGTCTCCCACAGGTTAGAGGCCTGTGTGGGTGAGTCTCGATTTGCTATGAAGGAGCGATGCATTTCACAAACCGCTATAAATCTAATCAAACGGTATGAGGTCAATGCTCTTATACGTACACGTAATCATGTATTACACTATAAATACGAGGCCTTGACATTTGTGCATCGTTTCGTATTGTTTACCTCTGTTGCCGTTTGGAGAGCTGTCAGTTGTGTTATCCTGAGACAATGCAGGCCAGCTGGACTCTTCATCACTTGGTGTCCCATTCATATTAGAGAAGAGGAGGCAGGCATTTCTCCCCACAACACCACCCTCCCTCTGAGACTCCACATTACTGTGTTCTTCTGCCACCGTCTCTCCTCTGGTGTCACCTGATGTCTCCTCGTCTTCCACCGATTCCTCTTCCTTCTCTTTCCCATCCTCTTCTCGCTCTTTATCTTTTTCTTCTGTGGACTCCAGGGTGTCGATGAGGAGCGGCTCATTAAGGATGTTCTTGGACTCCTGACTGAGACCAGGGGTCATTGCTACTTTGGGAGACCTGGTCTGCTCCACGTTTTCCTGTTGTTCTTCCTGAGTGGTGTTCTGATGGGGGAAATCGTCCTTGTTCCCATTCTGGCTTATATTGCAGTTGTGGTCCTGGTCTTGCTGGTTCTCTGCCACTTTCCTCAGCTGGTTCTGGCCTTCTTTGACCCATTTGGCATTGTTACCAGTGGACTCCTGGTCACACCAGTGGCTGCTGTCATTCAGCTTGTTCTTTAGCTCTTCATCTTGCTTTTGTTTATTCACAACATATGGCATATCATCATCATGGCCACCCATGGTAACTTTCCATGTAACTTCTCTGTTGGAGAAGAGATTGATGTTTGTTAGCTCTGCCGTTAGCAGACAAGCTAACAGGCTAGCGATTAATAATAAACGTTCAGTCTTTTTAGTAGTATTTTTTTAGACTGCATTAAAAGATAACATGGTTGTCGGCTGTGAGTGTTATAACATACGTTAAGACCTAATATAATCACAAAACGATTATAAAACATTTGCTAGCTAATACAATCAGCGACATTTCGACCTGGATGCTAAAGTCCGTTTGTTATTCGTAAATTCCGAGCTGCCAATTGGTGCTGTTGGTTGGATGGTCGGGTTTATATGGCGAATATGAAACGCACTTCAGCGGCTTCACCTTCTAGTTGCCATCACGATCGTTTTCTTTTTTACATACAGAGCTACATATAGAGCACAACACTTCACTGTACATTCAGCCAACTGGTTGTTCACGTAAACCGACATTAAAAAGCGAACGACGTGATGAAATACAATGATCATTTATCAGATGCCATCGCCGCAGCAGCATATAACGGGCACCGTCCGCCATCACCACCGTCGTCATTTTGGCTAGGCTAACGTTAGCTTAAAACAGGGAGCTAAAAAAAACGAGTACAGCATCTGTTATTTAACCAGCTTATAGAAAGATGTTTGACTTACCAGCTCCACCAAACCCCTGTTGTTGAAATATGCGGAACAATGCGATCTAACTACATATTTCCACAGATTGTGGAGCTCTCTTCGTGCCTAGGTGGTGCTGTCTGTCAGTGGGCTTGGCCGGTGATGGAGGACGAACCTGCGTCACGGACTAACGTCACGGCCGGAGCCCACTGCTGCCACTCAGTCCACAAGTCAATATAATTGTAATTTCAAAAAAAAAAAAATCACAATTACAAACAACATTTTTTCTCACCGCAAATGTTAAAAGGGCAAAAATTTCTGTTGCTTCTGCGTAATAGACAAATTTAAGAAAGAACCCATAGGACTATTTGAGGTGGTTTAAATTGAATCATAACATTTCATCTTTAATAATTACACTAATGAAAAATATTAATATAAATTGACATTTATCCCCTTGTGGGAAATTAAGCCCACAGTGAGTTGAAGTAATTCCTCCTTTGTTTTTACTGATGATGTGTTTTTACTTCTGATGTTTAAAGTTTTCTGGAAAGCATAAACTTATCCCAGATTATTCATTTCTGTACAATTTCCGAAATAAATTCACACATTTAAGTTTCCCATACTTTTCCTTTTTAATATACTCATATATAAATACATACATTTGTATAAGTCACTCTTGATTTTGGCTTAAATCTGTGATTCGGCACAAACAAGCAAGCTGGTGGAGGCACAGGATTTATAGAGAAAGAAAAAACAACACGTTAGACTGATATAAATTCAGAAGTAACCTATAGGCCCAAAATAAAAGAAACAAGTGAGAAAAACCATTGTACAGTTTGTTCATTGTTAATACCAACCATTAATGTCCCAGTCACTTTCTGTTGGCTGTAGCCATAGACTGGGAGGAGAGGCAGTCCCTCATGCTCAACAACAAAAAATATTACACCAGTACCAAAGCTATCCAATATTCATTCATGATAGTTATAGTATTCAACCTGAAACAATAACTTTTGAGTGATGTGCTAACACTTGGGGGCATTATAAAACACAGGCTGAGAACACTTTGAGCTAATATAGCAGAAATCAAATCATGATAAAAAACTTAGGTTAAAACTTTGAACTAGATTACAAAAGTATGTTTGAGTAACCTAGTTAATTATATTATAATTTTACAGTTAACAAGAGAAAATCAGCAGCCGTGCAGTGCATAACCTTCCAACAACATAAAAACACTGACATGCTGCTGCTGAAACAAAAAAAGTGTGTATGGCAAGGTTTGTACAGGAGACAGTCAGGGACCAATGCACCAGACAGGCCGAGCTCTATACATCACTACACAACCAAACTAAATGGCACAATCTTGCTACCATTTGCATTGTCATGCTCATCACTCTCTCATTCATATACATTTCTCATTGGTTTCAGACATTTTACATGCTTGTCCAGTTGAATACAGTTTGTTGCTAACACAACAAACAAACTTTCCCCACAAGACAAGATTTGGGTTAATATGTTATTTAATTAATATAAGGGAGAAGTTACTTTAAAAGGTGATTTTAGCAGTCCAGATATAAAAAAGGCCTGTAATCCAGTGAAGCAATGCAGCAGACTGTCATGCTGAACGCCACAGGTTTTTCAGTCACTTAAATAATATTGTACTCAGTCCACATGATAACAGTTTAAAAAAAATGAACAGTCAATGGTAGGTTTCTGTGAAAACAGCATCAGCAGATCAGTGACAAATGTGAGGCCATTGATTAAAAAAATTGACACACAAAAAAGGACACAAAAACAACATTAAAGAAGAGATTGCAAGTTGATTCATCGCAGAAGCAAAAGCTACAGTGGTGTTGAATGCAACGTTAGACCAAAGAGTTTAAGGCAATACTGGTACGCATCACACCACGATATCAGAACGAGGAGTGAGATCTGGTGAAAGATATCCAGTAATTCATGGGTTCAGTACAAGGTAGCAAAACTGTTTTTCACTTGTCCTGCATTTTTTCCAGAATTGGCACAATCATGTCAAACTTAGGCCTTTTAGCTGGGTCTTCGTTCATGCATATTTTCATCAGCTTGCAAATGTGGGGTGAGATGCCGGGTGGGATAGTGGGCCTCAAACCCTCTAAAGCAATCTGAAAGCCAAAACACAGACATTTGATAGTAATCAGTATATACCCAATAAATATTCCTGAATCAGCTGGTTAATCTAATGAATTATAGTTATACCCACCTTCATGCCAATTTCCATGTTGGAAAGGTCAGCAAATGGAACTTCTCTGGTCACCAGCTCCCACAGCAGGATAGCAAAACTCCACATGTCTGCTGACCTACGGTTGATATCTTCTGGCTTCTTTTGCAGGGCTGGGCACCACAGAGAGAAAGGAGGGACAAAAGTTAGGCAACACGTGTTAACATCATCCTTAAAAAATTAAATTACATTTGTAAAGTAGATAAGGCGAATTAATATTCTTTCCACTGACCACAGCTATACGTACAGTATGTTCCTTATCAGCAGCATAATCTGCTTTTACATAAATGTCGTACAACCCATTATACATGCATTGTACAGAGACTATTCTCCTATATTCAATGGAGCCAACGCCATCATGCACTATGCTCTCTTCTGTAAAATTAAATCCTCACTGCAGAAATAGTTCCCTGTCTATTCTCACATTTAATCTATTTATTTTTCCATCTTGCTTGGATTTCACTGTATCTCAGGGAGAAATCTGCTGTAGATTACATTTGACTCATGGACCATCTGGAGAACCATACATTCATCATTCACGCTCAAGCTTGTGTGGTTTCTGCTGTCACTTTGGATCTGTGCTTTATGGGTGATGCCTACCCTCAGGGGCTACCCATGCAGGCGAGTACATCCTGCCTGGACACTGGAAGGAGAACTTGACGTCTGCCATGCTGATCCTGGCTGTCATGTCTTCATCGATCTATAAAAATAAAGAACACTGACTGAGACATCACTTCAAAGTCACCAATGTCTGCAGGCAACAGTTTCTTTTTATTGGTCATAAAAAACAGAATGCAGAAACTCTTCCTACCATAACACATTTGCTGTTGAGATAGTGCCGAGGGATCATGGGTTCAAGTGTGTGTAAGAAAGCCATTCCACAAGCTATGTCCAGTGCAAACTTCACTGCCTGTGTCTGGTCGACCACAAAGTCTAAGATTAGAAACAAGTAATATGTTTCAGCCACGTGGAGTTTTCACCACATAACAGAGAGACAGTCAAATTTCGTCTGTACGGAAAGTGATGGCAAGATGGCAAATACCTGCAAATCACCAAACCAGTGACAAGTACAGACTTTGTGACCAGAACAGAAGTACTCACTGGTGCCTTCATGCAGCACGTTGTAGAGGGAGCCATAAGGCATCAAGTGTGTGATGATGATGGGGTGAGGGGCGGGAGGAGACTGACATGCTCCCAACATGGGTAGGACATTCGGGTGAGAAAATATCCTGGGATGGAGCCCAGAGGGAGGGACAGAGGACAGAGACAGACAGGCAAAAAGAAGCAAACCCACAAAGGATTTGACATAAACAGACAGATTGTGTGAAATGCAACACCCATCCCCAAACAAAATTATACATAAAGTTTGGTTCAGCACATTGTAAACAGACAAATGGGTGACAACAACATCAAAGAACACAGACGTTTAAATCAAGACAAAATTAGACAATAACCTGAGTTTGGGATACTCCTCATTAAAGTCTCTGCTTTTCCTTGTGGTCCAGTCACGAACCTTCAACACCTTAATTACAATTTCATTCCCTTGCCAACGCCCTTGCCACAGCTGCAGACAAGAAATAAAGAAAAGTGGATTGTCCTTCAGCAGTTCAGCATGAATATTTAGCACAATGAAACAGTGGAAACAAAAACATGAGGTACCTCTCCTGACTGGTTCTCATTTATTTTCGCAAGGAGAGAAAGCTGTTTGTAGTCAATGCCTGCATGTTTGTTCAAAGTGCCATTACCTAAAAAAAAGAACACAAGATGAAGAGATTATCTTTGTGAAATTTAGCAAACCACTATGCAGGCAGAAAAGCTGGGAGACTTACGGGGTCGAGTTCTGGTGGTGCCTTTCCAGAATGAATCCTTGAAGGGAATTTTGGTCATGCTCTGTCCCATTTTCTCAGCCGCGTCTGTGTGATTAGAGAAATGAGCACATCAACACAGAACTGCACAGCAGAAACATAACTGGTTGAGGATGGACTGAAAGTTTGCAGTATAATCAGCCGTTAAAGATACCTTTGAGGAGTTCACGCAGGTGAGGTTTGGCTTTGTCCAGGGGAGTTTCTCCATACTTGTTACAGACACTCACCTGTGCCCCATTAGTGACAAGGTCCTGAAAATAAGTAAAGAGTAAATTCATTAAGAGTCAGTGAGATAGGTACTGACAGAGAAAGGTCTCTCCTTTAACACCACCAGGGGGTGCACTAACCTCAGCCACTTGGTCTTGGCCCCAGAAGCAGGCATAATGCAGTGGTGTGTTCCCATGTTCATTGGATGCATTTGTATCTGCTTTGCACTGGATCAGCTTAAAAACAGAGAAACCAAAGATTATTTGTAAATCAAGGCCGGTTAGATCCTGTTTGGGCTGTATACGGCAATGAGTGTTAATGTTGCAGAAAAAATAACTGAGGTATGTCTTGCCTGTGGACACATACCAGAGGTACTGAGACATAACTTATATTAAACTCAATAGCTGCCAGGCAGCTATTCTAAATTAGACACAGGAGCAGAGGCCTTATACTAAAGAAACCTCTCTATATTTTATTAATCAACTAACATTAACGCAAAATTAATTAATGATTTATTATTAACTCATTATAATGTTAATTGCAAAATAAATACAATTTGACAGAGAGGCCGCTTTAAGTTTCTACAGTCTCCTGTTACAGCTTCGTTAAAAAACACATGAGGTACATCATGCAACAACAGCACGCAAATTAAAAGTTTAAATTAATGAAAATATTTAAAGGATAATGACAATTAATTATCATTCACATTATTAAAAGCTTGTTCTTTTCAAATGTAGTAATGCGCATGTTTTGTAATCATACTTGTAGCAATTTAAAGATTAAAACTTCCCAGACATAACTGTACCCTCCCTGTAAATTAAAATAGTTTATGGTAAAACTACAAGAGCAGACAAGACAACCCTTTGTATTTATAACTCCTGTTTAGATGACATCACTTTAGGTTTCATAATATCCCATGCTTTTCACATTTTGGAAAACTTGTACATGGAGGCTTTTGATCAAGTTTCAAAGCGCTTACTTAAGTTATGGCACAATTTCTTGTGAGAAATCACAAAAATAGTAAAAGGAAGGAAAAGAGTAAAGGAAGTGAACATTTTATAGTTATGCTCCAGTATGTACAGAAACCTCACCTTTCCCACAATGTCTCTGTGCCCATGGCTAGCAGCAAGGTGAAGAGGTGTGTCATCGCCACGGTTCATAACATTAATGCGAGCTCCTCTCATGACCAGCATGTCCACCACGCTGGTGCGGCCCTCCCTGCATGCCCAGTGCAGAGGGCTGAAGCCGTGGTCATCTCTACAGCAACAGACAAGCGTTCACATTCAGACATCTACACAAAAACATTCAGTACAACAAGGACTTAAAACAACTCCAGAACAAGCAGAAAAAGTACCAAAAAATATACCACCAGACACTTCATCCTCCTGGTTGTCCACATGAGGTTTTTCCCTGCAAACATATCTGTGGTATAACCGGCTAAAGGGCTTGTGGTAGAGACTGGGAATGACTGTTGAAGAATGAGTGTTTTGCTTGGACAGAAATATCAAAACAACACTTTTCAAAAAAATAAAAATAAAGGAAAAAACATGTACAAGACCTAAGATGTCAACATAAAACACTTGGTTGAGTAAGATTAGCACTGGGAAACTTGCATATTGCTAATATGCTAATTTTATTATTATTACTATTATTGTACTGTTAATGTTTGAGTCTTTTAACCAAATAAACTGTATTTGTCTAAAACTATGGCACGATCATGCTATAGATTACACACTCAACGATTAGGGCAAGCTGTGACGAACATCAGTCGAGTTCATCAGCATTTCACTACTTCTGTCTTTTTTCCTGAAAAAGGAAGTTGGTGCAACTCGGACTGAGAGAACAACAAACAAAGACGCACAGAACATTTCTCTTTTGTCTCAGGGACACTGGCTGCAGCACATGAATGACAGGGGCCTTCATTACATGACAGAGTGACAAGTGGTGTAGCTTCTCAAAGAAAACAAGATGAAGAGTCGGAGATCACGACACAGCAAGAGCTGAGTGACAGAGTGTCAATCAGGAAGAGACAAAAAACAGTTGGTTGTGTGTGAGCTGCAGTCCTTATAAGGACTAGTGAGACTTCCTTTAGCAGCAGTACACATGTACAGTATAGTTCACTCCTGCTGCTGTGTGTGACAGTGCCATGCCTCTGCTCTCTCTCCATGGCTGTGATAACACAGTCCTCTCATACATAGTTTCCGCTCTCTGCCGATTCCTTCCACTCTCCCGTCTCCATATTCAACTCCATCTTTTTACGTCTCTGCTTCACTACAACAGCTGCAATGACACCACACAATCTTTCCCTCAATAAAGTTGGGCTCCTTTTCTGAAATTGTGAGTAGGCGGATGGCGTAATAATGAAATCTGTGAACTGAGGGACTATTATGAATCTGCAATGCAGTAATTTAAAACCCCCCTTTCCAACACCCCCCCTACCCTACCCACCCCTCCTCTTTGCTTCACCATCAATTCACTGGCTTGTATTCACACATTCAGCAGAGCTTGGCTCAAAGCAGCATCAAGAGCAACCCCCCTTTCCAACACCCCCCCACCCTACCCACCCCTCCTCTTTGCTTCACCATCAATTCACTGGCTTGTATTCACACATTCAGCAGAGCTTGGCTCAAAGCAGCATCAAGAGCCCCACAGAGACCCTCAATCCCAAAACACTCAGTTATTTGTGCCTCTGGGTGACCTGCTACAGTCACTCGAGACCTGCTCCCAATGCAATTTCCTCTCAGACCAAAAGGCCCAATCCTAAAAACTAATTAGCCGAAGCCTGTGAGACAAGAACTCCCTACTAGCTCACTCCAAGGGTTTCTATTGGTTTCCTATGTTATGTTTGAACCTGTTTAGGGAAGGAGATGTATTTATGGTGACTTAATTCCTGTACTGGAAGGAAGGCACGTGTGAACACAAACCCTGTCCTTTTCATCTGTACCTTCTTCAAAATAACAGTAAAGAGCAGGGATATGAGATCTAATCAGAAACAGTCACAGGAGACACTATCAGGACACATTTCTGTGCCAGGTGTGAACAGCACTTAGTGTCGTCCACTTGTGGCCAGATCTCTCAGGACAGATGTTAATCACAAGTCTGAACAGTGCCAAAGAAAGGTGGTGCGTGGAGTGCCTGCTGAGAACTAAATGCCCCACATGAGAAGATGCACAGCTAATGAGGAAAACAGCACTGTTTTGACAAGCGTAAATCATTGTCTGGTTCATTATGAAACTATGGACAAATTAGCCTGCTTTAACTGCTGCAGGGCAAATTGGTCTAGTTTAGTGCAAAATAACACAAGTTGGCCTAATTTAATCACATTCCGCTTAATGGCTTTGCGGGCACACAGCAAATGAGTAATTATAGTAATTCTCAGAGCACACTGATTTATTTAACAGTCAACACTGACAACAGTAAACAAGTATTTCTCAGAGGATTTCTACATCTTTTAGCATAATTCATGCCTTCTTCTCATTGACAGATTCACAAAAGAGAAAAAACCTCCACACAACCCACCCAAAATGTTACAATTTAATTTTCTAGTGACATCGAGTGGGGTTCAGCCTTCTGGTATGCATGTATTTCTATTCAGGGACACTTTTCATAGATCAGATAGATTTCCCTTTAAGCTAGCTTCATCCATGCAACCCAGAGGCACTTGAGTGCCAGGGTTTTCCTCTGCTCAGCCCCTCCTCTCAGGCTGTGGCCATTTATTTCAGGCACTTCCACCTGCCAACAGAGCTCAGTTTAACAGACGGAAAAGCCAGAGGAAGAGACCCTGTCTGCACCCTATGTCTGTAGCCTGACATCCCACCCGGTCATATAACAAGATTCAGCCAGGGAAAAACACATTCACAGAACCATTTAAGAAATACAAAGAACAATAACAGAATTTCTGTAGTCATTAAAATGGTTGAAAAGATTGTAATCATTTTTTTGTCCAACTTCTGTAAATTTACGCATCACAAGTCAAGTTACTGCACCTGCTCTACAACTCTGGAGAACGTTCATTAAATGAGAAGATCAAATTCTATTGCACAGCACTGTTTTAATGACTACAAGTATCTACAATGTCAGCTACAACTACTGTTGCCCAAACGTAGGTAGAGTATACTGGCCTCAGATAAATGTGATGATCTATCCTACACAAGAAGCGACTGCACAGGGTAACGATTGCAAGATATTATTCATTAGTCAGAGCGTTTAATCATTTTTATAATCCCAAATGACCAATATTCTGAATTGCAACAATTCTGGTTGAAGTTGAAGAGTTAAGATATTCAAAGGAGACTAAGGACGATAATAATGTAGTGCAGGAATTTGGGGGAATTTCCAACATTGCGATTAACACTTGAAAAGATGGAGGAAACATTGAGGGGAAATGACTGGAGCTATCTAATACCACTGGGAGATGAATTCCAGAAACACATCAGTGGAGGAGGGGAAGGTGAAGTGCTGTGTTATGGCTTACTATGCATTCCTCTTCAGGAAAAAAAATCACACACACACAACACACAAGGAATCTGTCCTGTCACACACTACTCCTCCAGTCCTACCCACTACAGTAACCCTCTTCAGTTTTGGTAGGCGGTAAATTGTTCCCTTAAGGCCTGTGTGGTATTCCTTGTAAGGAGATTCAGCATTCCACAACTGCTTTGTCTGGGAGTTACATCAGTGTAAACAAACCATCCTAGAGCAGGAAATATTATAGTGAGGACCCTATAGGCTGGGATATAGTTGGTTTTCTGTAACTGTAAGACATGAACAAATGTGTTTCACCCACTGCCTGACATACATCAACCAGAGAGAAGAACCTGACACGTAATCAGCTAATGGGTGAGTAACATTTAAGGATGCATGGTTTACATGTGTGCCCTCTGTCGTAATGTAACCTCAGTCTCACAACATGGAGAAGGGAAAAGGGGAAAAAACTTCAGGATCATGCATAATCTGATTTAATCTTGCTTTGAAAACAAATACTGTTTTTTCTGAATCTAGAAATGTCCAAAAAGACCAGTGTCTGGGTGGCCCTCTGAGGTCCACAGGCGAACCCTGCCCAGTTTCTCTTTGCAGTCAGCTGAGGATACAAAAGTAATTCAGGGGGTTGTCTCGCAACTACAGAGTTCAGCAATAAAGGATAACAAAAGAAAGACAGTAAGAATTCAAATAAACAAAAAAGATAAAACAGCCACTGTGATAAAAGAATGAGAAAAAGATGGACAGACATCTGGTTTCAAAGTTTTCAAAGTCTGAAAGAAATTAAATTTCAGGATGACTGGAAATTCCCAGATTAATCTGTTATCTCGGTTTATGGAAAGAGCACCCATGACCAACTGACTATCTGAAACTATCAGACAGATTTTTGTGGTGTAAACATGTCAGGTCTTACAGAAGCCTGTAGTATTCCCTACACCTCAACCGCCAAAGATATCCAGTCTCTTTCTCTTTTTTTGTGGAATCTGCAGCAACAACTACAACCAAGATTACAACTACAACTCAACTATCATTGCATGTTTCCTGTCCCATGAGCCCTCAAGGAAATGGGTTCAATCTCAGGTCACAATCTCATTAAGGACTGTAAAGGCGGGATCTCGTCTGCACAATGCAACATGAAATGTAAACACTGTCACTGTAGACTTACTGAAACTACTGTTGCCTTGAAGATCTGAGCCACATCATCCAGCATCATAAATTTATGTTGTATCAAGTCAGATGGAGCAAAGTGTGCAAAAGTAAGTATTGGATAAAAAATGAACACAGAAAAGCAATAAACTTGTGTCAGCAGGATAGAACAAAATCTACTGGATAATTGTTCAGTCTGTGTTATTTCTATATTTCAGTGTTATTTCTGCACTGCAGCCAAAGTATGTCCACGGCCAGTTTCAACAATTCTGGAAAATCTGGATACCATTAATATCACACTGACAACAATATACATAAATAAATAAAACCTTAGCTCACCCTTGGTTGAGGTCATTCTCTGTATTATCCAACCATAAGCGAACTGCAACTGCATTGCCTTCCCGGCACTGTGTGAATATGTCATCCATTTTGGCTGGGGCGTTGTTCTTCTGTAAGATGCAGAACTAAACAGAGACAGGCCGACCCGAAGGGTTCAACAAAGTCCTGGCCAGCATCAGTCCCTCATCTGGGACAGTGGGTGGACACAAACGGAGACAATCAACAGCACCCCAGCAAACCTGTAAAAGGGAATGCAGAGACATTGCTGTAAAAACACTTTCTATCAATGTAACCTCTTTTTCTGCTAGAATAACTGATCAGTTACAACATTGACACATATTTGGTTAAAATGGATGCACTTCCTGCTACATCCAATTCTACCAAGCAAAGCAACCAAGGGACTTTGGTATTGAGTAATCTTATCCAGACTGAGACTGGGAGGGTTGATTATGGCACTGTGACTCACAACATTTGACAGTGACTCGCAACTGTCTGTCTGATGAAAATTCTTTGTGATTACGTTGATAATCACAGTATAGTCGTAGTAAAATAATTAGTAATATAAATAATAAAATAAGTAATTTATTAAGCACGAACATAAAAAAATGAACTAATTAAGTTCTCTCAAAATTTATTATTTAGTTTGTTTGTTTGTCTTTTGTGATATTAAACTAAATATATTTAGGTTGTGAACCATCAACGCAACCTATAAATGAATTCTGCAAGACATTAGCTGAAAACCAGATTGTGACACAGCTAGCAAACACGACATGGTGCTAGCAAAACAAACTACAAACACTTCATTATTTAAAATACTACAACACGTATGGAGGGATGGGGGACAAACGTTTGAATGGCCAAAACGTCATCGTGAAAAGTGAACGCTAACATGTAATTAATCATTAGTTTATATGAAACAGGACCTTGAGGCTGAGCTTGGTTTGTCGTTAATTGTTCATGCAGATAATATAATAAAGAAAGTCTGAACTCTTCATCGGTAATAAGTAACAGCAGCCTGACTAGCTACACTGCTATCCGGCTAACGCAGGGTTGCACTTCATAGAAGTTAGCTGTTTCTTCCTTTAGCTAGTAGCAAAGTGTGATTTATTTAAATAAGAATTGCGGTAGTTACTTCATATAATAATAAGCACAACACCTTCCCTTGGTTGACTAAATAAGCCAGAGGTAGGGTTTTTGCTAACAAGCTAACCAACTGAACAGACCCCACGGACTGCTTCTGTCATTTTAATCCCGAAATACTGAGAATAGCATTCAAAAATCCTCAAGCACTAGTCCACAGTGACCGCACTAAAATGTAAACAACAGACTTACCAGATATGTTCGTCTGTTTCAGTGTAATACAGTCAGAGAGCAGGAGCTCTTAGCAGCGTTACGTTATCTCCAGCGAGTTGAACGCTGGGGGACGACGTCCACACCCTCACTGCCGCCGTACGGACGTCAGAGCGACACGCCTCCTACAGGCCGCCCAAAGAACCGCAGGAGGTCAAAATTCACCGCCTCGGGTCACGTTTTTATTGTTTTATGCAGTCAAATTTTCACAGCCAAGATTTTTTAAATACTGTTTTTTCAAAGGTGTAAGTTTATCACACCATGTGTTCTCCATCGAAAATATAGATTTAAATGTCTAGAATTGATACTGGTGATGTAGTTTTATCAAATATTGATACTGGTAGCTTTTTTCCCCAGACATTTGTATGTTTATTGTCATTGGATTCATTCATTCATTCATTCATTCATTCATTCATTCATTTATTCATTCATTCAATTTAAACTAGAAGAATAGATACAGCATAACTTGGATAACTAACTGAAAATAATGATAATAAAATGTTTATTATTATTATTATTATTATTATTATTATTATTATTATTATTATTGTTGTTGTTGTTGTTGTTGTTGTTGTTGTTGTTGTTACTGAATAAGAACAGAATACCTGCGATGCGGCTACCGCAATAGCTTCAAAAAACTCCATTTCCCATAAGCCTCTGCTGCGCTTGCATCATTTTCTTGCGCCTGTACTTCTGTTTTGCTCCCTGAACGTACGAGACATACAACGTGGTCTTCGCCTATGACAAGAAATTACACCACTATTACACGTTAATAAACGTTTATTAGATAAGACGCGAACACTGTGAACAAGCTGTTTGACCAGTGACCAGGAAACTGGTGAGTAAATCAGCAGAGTTAATGTGAATGTGAGTCAATGTAAATTGATAGTAAAAAAAAAAAGCAGTGCCTTTACTGATGTGTGTGTTGCTGATAGTATTTGCAAGCAAACATGTTTAATGAGGATGACGACTGGAGTGACGGACAAGACGCTCAAACTCTGGGTAAATCTGTTCACAAAAACATCCGGAAGGCGAACAACGACGCAAATGTCAAGGTAAAAAAAAATAAACTACAATAATTCACGAACTAATAGATTCAGCTCTAACTCGGATTTGTCCAAAGTCACAATAGGAAACTTGTAATTTTATTCCCACACATATTTGTTTTTCTGCAAGTTAATTTCTGGTCTCTGTCATCATCATTATTATTATTATTATCACTGTCATTATTGTTAGTGTTACTATTATTATTATTAAAGTTATTATGCCAAATTTGCTATATTTCACTATATTCACCATGTTACCCAGCCTACGCATTAAATGTGTATTTACATAAAGTGTGTATCCCACCAGCCCAAGGTTGTTGGCAAAAAGAGCCTGATGAGGACTCTGCAGACACTGGGATCAATACCAGAGTGGAAAAGCAATGACCATCAGCAGGACAGCGACAGCGACAGTGACAGGAAGACTGCAGCGACTCCATCGTCCAGCAAGAAAAAGAAGAAGAGAAGGAAAAAGAGAAAAAATCCAGGTACATCAGAGGAGCAGCAAGAGAACAGAGACTTAAATCAGACGGTCAAGGAGGAGAAACCAGTAGCAAAAAAAAGAAACAAAGTTGGTAGGTAATTGCTCGGTCACATTTTAGAGGAACAGAATGTTTGATGTTCAGTTTAATTAATGATGTTTTCTCTCCTGCTTAAACAGGAACACGGGGCCCAAAGGTTGAAAGCACATCTGCAGGTGAGAAAAAGGACGAAGAAATGATTAAATCTGCAAAGACAAACACAAACAATGCAGCGAACACAGAGAAACTGAGTAGACAACAATGGAAAAACAAAATGAGGAACAAGAGGAAATGTAAAAATAAATATCGAACAGAGGAAGGGAATGAACCAAAATCTGTTAGTGAAGCCAAACCAAAGGATGAACTGAAAACAGGGTCAAGCTGCAATGACAATAGCAAAGAAAACACAAAGAGGGTTGCTCAGAAAAAGAAGAATGAGAAAGAACATAAACCACAGAAAAGGAAAAGGATTGAAGTGGATGGTGACGTATCCTGTGCAGCAGACAAAAAGCAGCTGAATGAAACAGAGGTTGGCTGTGATGATGCTGTGGTCACAGCTGATCAGCAGCCTTTACTCGCAAAAGGACTCAAACCCCAGCTGAGCAAAGAGCAGAGTCTGAAAAGAGAGAAGCTGCGGAAAATACTTCACAGTACGGAAACAGACCAGCAGGAGAGTCCGTCAGAGCAGAGAGACGAGCCGGTGGTACCTGAAGCACAGGTGATTCAGGACTGCTCCGCCTCCCTCAGGTCCCGCATGGAGCAGCGTTTGGAGTCTGGTCGTTTCCGCTACATAAATGAAGTTTTGTACAGCACGTCCAGCAGTGAGGCGAAGCGCATGTTCACACGGGATCCAGAAGCCTTCTGGATCTACCACAAAGGATATACTGCACAAGTTCAGAGGTGGCCGACCAATCCGGTGGAGATAATCATCTCCTACATTCAGCAAAAGTGAGATATCCTCATTGCTGTTTTCCAAGTTTGATTGTAACAAGGACTTCCTGAATGCCATAAAATGCCATAAACTACTTGTCTAAATGTGTTTACATATTTGTATATTAACTAATATTAAAAAATAGAAATGTTCTTATCCATTGATCACAAATGTGTCCCTTGTTTCAGACCGTCCTCTCTGGTGGTTGCAGACTTTGGTTGCGGCGACTGTAAAATAGCTCGCAGCGTAAAGAACAAAGTGCACAGCTTCGACTTGGCAGCAACCTGTGAGCTTGTTACTGTCTGTGACATGGCCAATGTGAGTCATTTTTCCTCTTTGCTGATTAATGCCCATTTCCATGGTGAATGACATAAAATAATATGTTGTGTCTGTGCAGGTACCGCTTGCAGACGGGTCTGTGGACATTGCAGTGTTCTGCCTTTCACTCATGGGAACCAACCTGGCAGATTTTTTAGCAGAGGCCAATCGAGTCTTAAAGATGCGGTAAAGCTTTGATTCAAACTGTGCATGATTCAATTTTGTACTTGCACTGTATGTCTAATTGTTTTATACAATTATTACAGGGGTGTGCTTAAGATAGCAGAAGTGGCAAGTAGATTTGACAACGTGCGGAACTTCATCACCGCTCTGGCCAACCTGGGATTCAAGATGGTTTCCAAGGTGAGGCAACAGATTGGCTGGTATTGCTGAGACATTCATCATGTTCGTGCATGTATTCATACTTTTTATGCAAAGAAAAAAGGTGACAGGTGGTGTAATGCATTCGCACAGTGGTCATTTGTACTGATTAATTCATGCTTTGTGTCTTTTCTCCCTGTAGGATACAGAGAATACTCATTTCTACTCCTTTGAATTTGTGAAGACAGGGGATGCTCCAGAAAATGTGAAGAAATTTGGACTTGAGCTAAAGCCTTGTGTCTACAAGAAAAGATGAGGAAACTCATGACCTTAGTTAGAGACTATATGTATATAACTTCTTCCATTTACCACATCCCAACACTTGCTGGATTCACCTTTTTTAAGTGAATATTAAATTGGACACACTCATTTAAACTATCTTATGGTCCCAGTTTTGTCGTACCAGTGCATGCTTGATCCTTTGCCACAAGAGGGCGTAGCAACATTGCATCCTATTATGGGAAGATAGTCCAGTCTTATGGCATCTGGGTATCAAATCTTTATTTATAGAAATACTAATCTTGTCACAGCAGATGTTCATACTGATATAGCCAACCAAAGAAAACACGAGGGCAGATGGTGTGTAAAGTCACAGCCAAGGGAGTCTGTCATCTCTACTATATCTGAATATGTGTTTGTTGTGGTACAGTCATAAGGTTACATAGTAAACAAAACAGCAAAGGCTATATTTAAAAAAAAAAAAAAACCCTGAGAAAACAATGTGCATGAAAGCAAAATACAAATTTCAAGTAACATGAAAAAGTGCAAAAGTAATGCATTTAAAATCAAAATAAAAACGGAATATTTCAGTACATAAACGTTGGATCGTCCTTTAAATGCTACATACAATGAAAAATACAATGAAATCGTAAACGAAGCTGCCGTGAGAGCAAACCTTTGTTTCTAGTTTGTGTGGCATGTAAAGCTGAATGCTGTACACAAAGCCCCTTTACACTCACACTGTACTCCTCACATCAAAGACAATGGAGTATCTGATCAGCTGAGCGTATTCTTTACTGTCTTTTTCCATCACCGCTGGCTTCTTCACATCAGGGGAGCCGGGCTCCTGCATCAGACTCGTCAAGGCCGAGAGCGACTCCACCTTCTGAAGTTTAGAGTGCATCGGTAAGAGAGAAGGGTAGAAGAAGAAAAAGGAACAAGTTTTTTTTTTTGCTGTTAATTTTGGTTCCTGATTTGTATAATCAGTGAGCAAAATGAAAGACACGAACATGAACTGAAAATTATAAACCTTCGTTTTTTAAAACGTACCTTGTTTTGTGTCCTGCAATTTCTTGTGCTGCAAAACAAAAAGCTGTATCACTAATCATGTAAATAGTCCTGTTTTGAAAAAAATATATATTTTGAGTAAGATGTAGTAATGAGCATCAGCACTTGATGGCACTGCAGCCTCATCTGATGCACTGAGTCAGCTCCAACCAGAGCGGTTGTAAGTGAGGCTGCATGATGTTGCAAGCATATTGATGGAGACACGCGGGGACCTGAGTCCTCATCATTGATCTCTGATCTCAGAAGCAGCAGCTCGCTTTGTACACCATGACCCTGGTGACATTAACTCAATGAGGACCCTTCATAACGGTGTCCCAGGCACTGGACTGGAGGGGAGGGGGGGGGGGGGGCTTTCTGCATCAGTCCAAAAATAGCTTCTCTCCAGGGGAGCCATGTTTTCTTGCGTATGCTTGTTGTACGCGGTGAGACTGACTGACCTTCCTAAATTAGCCTGACAGGACCTTCCCACTGAAGCGAGGGATAATGGGACAGAGGCTCCATCAGCCAATGGCACCTTGACTGCAGTGACAGGCCTGTTGGAGCGGCCTCTGACCTGCTGTTGTGCTGCATCACACCGATATTAGCGAGGCCTGATCCGATCCCGGCAAACACTCTTGAGAAAAAAAAAACCCGCTCCGATTTGGCGCCGAACGTGGAAATGTGGAAACTTCTGCGCACAGAAACCATAAACTTCTCCGCGATCGTGACAGACATCCCACATCAAACGTAAAAAAACCAGTGACTCACTGATTTTTTCCAGCAGCAGTAAGATTAAGAGATGGATTTGTGGATTTTGTTGTTTTTTTTCTCATCGACAGCTCGAATTTCATTACACTAATGTGGACTTTTGTGAACCGTTCACCTTTGCTTTGGCAACGCGGCATCGCTGATAATGGACCAACTAACAGCTGTCTGCTGCAGAGAGCGCCAGAAGTAACAGTGCTAAAAGCCAAGCAGGAAACCAGGAAATAAATCTGTTGTTCACTGACAGCAGGAACACAGTCTACCTGTCTACAAGCAGGTCTGCGGTGGAAAATGCACCTGTCTGGCTCAGCCACATTGCATCCTGTTTATGAATAGCTGCACGACACCGGGGTTATGGTGAGTCGGGTTAACGATCCACACATCCTGTTTGTCTCAGAGTGTGTGGCACCGACAGGGTTGCACTCATTGGCCCATTATCAGCACATTATCTGTTAATGTCGCCAGTGGAGGCGTTTGACTCACCAGCACACCCAGAGGATGACGGCGACCACGATGACGATGGCCACGGCTGAGGAGACGCAGACCATGGCTGCCACTGCTGCAACACAACACACAGATACAGATGTGACGCACAATGATCTCACACTGATGATCACATCACCTGAGCTCGTTGATACGATCAACATTTCTGTTTAGTTGAATGCTGATGGGAAACAGGACATTGACATTATGGTCTTTACCATACTGCTTGTCCATGCTGGTGATCTCCACTTGAACCTTGACAGTGGCCACGTGGTGGTAGAAGGACGCGCGGCAGGTGTACAGGCCTTCGTCCTGCTCCGTGACCTCTGAGTGGAAGACCATCGCAAGCCCTTCCATATACACGAACGAGCCGTCGCTCCTGAAACACAAGGAACCACTATGAGCGACGAGTCTGACATTTTGGGAAATATCCTTATTTGCGTTATTGCCCGTGAAGAAGAAGAAGGAGGAGACTGATACCGCCCTTTTATCTGTACTGCATAATTCTGGACGTAATTCTAAACTTTACTTTTTCAGACTAAAAAGTCTAAACTATCTTGGTTTGTAGGTATTTTAAAAGTACATATGTACACAAACACACACACACATACACACATAAATATATAGGCTGTAGCCTATGTAGTAGACAAATATGAGATTTATATTGATCTTCAAAAACTCCTGTCAATTCATGTCAAAATTCTACTACTCAATCAAATCATCCTTAACTCTGAGTGTATCGGCTCAGATGGTGGGAATACTACATTTTGTGGAGCGTTCTATGTGAGCACAGGTGCTTCCTCGCAATGATCCCAGTGATACACCACCTGGTACAGCTGAGGTCATACTGCGGCACGTTGCCTTCCACCCGGAGCAGTATTTTCTGCCTGTGATGATTTTCCTGGAGAGCGAGTCTGTGTATGATGGCTTTGCCGCCGTAGTGGCTTTGCAGAGGAGTTGTGTGGTTCACGACTCTCACGGAGGAGATATCTGCAGAGAAGTCAGAGGAACTTTGAAGATGAATCAAACAGCTGTGCATTTGAAATCGCGTCACTTTACAAACACTTTGCAACTCACAGTATCTGGGTATGTGAACGGTCCTCTTCTCTGTGATGTGGTTAAACTGGTACGCGCAGGTCAGGTCCTGGCCCTCGTGAAGGGCCAGAGGAAACCGATAAGTCAGCCTGGCTTTCAGGGTGTGGCCTTCATTTTCCGAGCGCAAGGAAGTCTGGCCTTTGCCATTTTCCGGAAGAACCCAGGCGAGGTTTATCCGGACACCTTCCCCTATGTAGTCGCACACTGCCGTCCAGAGATGAGGGTCCTGCTGTCTCAGAAGGGACACGCTCAGCAGTGGTGCTTCTGAAAGGAAACAAGGGAAGGAGATGAGGAGCTCCGTGAGGATGTGTGTGTGTGTGTTGCAGAAAGAAATATTTCAAAGAAATGTGTAACGCACTGTGCAAAGGAATGTGGATTGTTCTTCTCTCTGATGCCTCCAAGCTCGGATGCTCCACCATGCAGGTCAAGTTCTGACCGGCATACACAGAGGACAGGAAGTGCACCGAGCTACGGACTGAAACTGAGCCGTCGGCCCGGACCTCGGGCTCTGACAGGTTACCCATGATGCCGTTGTCAGTGTTTCCAACATACCAAGTTACCACAGCTGGGGGGGCAGCGCTGTCTGCAGAGCAGTCCACCTTTGTGAACCGCTCCCCGTCTTCCCACTCGGTGCTGGAGTTGGCGGTGACGTTGGCGCGAGCTGTGTGGGAAAGAGAAGTCAAGCGACAGGTAGCGAGGGGTTTGATCGGAAAAAACACTAAATCTATGAGCGAGGTTACTCGGCCAAATATGGCCGCCACTCTAGACAGAATTATCCGTTGCTTGATTTGTTGAACATACCGCAACGAGGGAGTGTTACGCTTCTGTTCTCTGGCTCCTCAAAGGCCGGGTGATTTATCACACACTCGGCAGTGAGCTCCCAAGGCAAGCAGGCGGGGAGGAGGAGAAGTCCCCTGACTGAGTGGCTTCCATTATGAGAAGTGAAATTGGACCAAGAGTCTCCAGACACACCCTCCGGTAGAAGCCAGGATATGTTGGCTGCAGGAACAGCGTCAGTTGCTGAGCACTCAATCACCTTGTGTCCACCATTCGTCTGCAAATCGAGCCGTATTGTGGGAGGAACTGAGGAGAAGGGAGCAGGGAGAAGGTTCCACATCAGCGTTGTGCAGGATGGTGAGAACTCAGGGTGATAGGAACACTTGCAGTTTCACCTACCGGGCTGTGTAACACGGGGTTGAACTGTGATGTTGATGTGCAACCTCGCCTCAAGGTGGTGATACGAGAAAACACATGCATACAGACCGGCGTGCTGCTGCGTCACGGGGCCCTGGACTGTGAGGCTACTGCCCACCAGCTGGAACCCCTCCGGCAAGAGTTCCTCATCTCTACAGAGGAACACAAGCAAATGAACGTGGATAATCGTGCATAAATGATAAACTGATATCAGGAAGCATCTAAATCTGGTTCTTGCTGTCAATCACTTGTGGTTTCGTGCCACCAACTGTATTACCACATCCTCCAAAAAGCAGTGTAGGTTGTTTCAGTCTATATACGTGCGAGACAAAAAAAATTACTATTGATGCCATTTGTTTGTTTTCATTTTATCATTCAGATCAGTGAATATCCGCAAAATTATCAAGACATTCTGTCTTTTCGATGATTTTATGTTTTGCTTTGGAAAGTTGTGGGAAATAAGACAGAGATTGAAAAAAAAACATGTCTCCAACATGGGAGTTGTGTAAAATTCACAGAAACTTTGTGGCCTCTTACTTTTTGCAGGTAGCATTGGAACGTGGCACGTTCCCCATCACCTCCATGCCGACAACCACATCACTCTGCCCCTCCCGCAGCTCTAAGTATTCAGTGCCTTGGACGCCGTCGCCGCTGATTCTCAGGTCCGAGTCCAACAACTGAACTCCAGACATATCTGAAGATGAAAAAGAACATCTGTGATCTCTCAAACTCAGACCTCAAGAGAGTCGGTAGTAGAGTTTCTCAAACCATAAAGTTACTCACAGAAAGTTGGCAGCGTTATGGCCCGTGACTCCGTGAGTGTAAATTTAGGGTGGTCAAACACACAGGTGACAGCGTGGCCCTGGTAGACTATCGCAGGGAGAAGGACTGATCTTCTCTGCGTGTCTGAGTTTGTGAAGTTTTCTGTCTGCAGCTCTTCGCTGGCATCCAACGCCACGGCGATGTCAGTGTCAGGTCTCCCTCCGGACGAAATGCACGAGACCACCCAGAAATCATTTCCTCCTTTTCGTACCATCTCTGCCTTCACGGTCACATTTGGCCTGACTGCGAAGCAGGAAGGAAAGGCGAGAAGAGTTATTCTTTCTCAAGCTCTGATGTTTTTTTCCCAGTGAATTAAAAAGTCAGAGAGCAAAGTGGTCTCGGGGTGTTTTCGTTAAAAAAGGGAAGCTCGGGGCCGGATGAGCCAAATGTTAGCTAAACACAGACCATACGGGGCTTCTGCTTGGGTTTTTGGAGAGTGCTGACTCGGGCTTATCACCTGTCCCATCTGTTGGCCGGGCTGCAGCTGAGAGCAGATGTCTGCACCAGCTGCTGTCCAACCAAAGCTGAGCGAACCACACGCTTTAATACCAGGGATCAGCAGAGATCAGAAACTATTATCAAATACACACATGTTGTAGCGTCACGCACTAGCCGTCCATCCCTAACGAGTAAGAGAAGTGAGCTAACGGCTCATAACAGCTCAGGCGTCCGGGATTTGTACAATTAAGGCACTTTGGCTTTGACTATTCCATCTGTTAACACCCACACGTTTCAGTGTGTGTTGTGAAAACTAGATAAGCTCCAGTAATTAAGTGTGAGTGTGTCATGGACAAAATGAGCTTTGTGACCCGGCTCAGTCTAATGACACTGTAATCATACAGACCGCCATACCAACATCCCCGCAGGCCTTTCAAACACATACCAAACCAACACTGAATGTGAGAAACTAGTAAACAATTTGATCGCAATTTAACTCGCTGGCCAATACCCAGCTGTGACCTGCATATATCGACTTGCCACAAGTGGGCAGTAAATGGCACAATGAATGCAAAAGGGCAGTGTTATGTTCTGTAAGGGATGGAGCACTGTTCTGAGATCAGATGTTACAGGAAATATACTGTACCAGTTTCACCTCCATTAGTGCACTACTGTGTCAGAGTGTGGTGGATTTCATCATCAAGCTATTCTTACTGTGGGTATTATGGAAACTTGGTTTGTACTAGCCACCTAGCGTGTGTTATGAGTTCTAGGTTGTGAGTTGTGAGCCAGTCCCCTTCCTGAAACAAACCTTTGATGACAGCAAAACCAAATCACAAAGGTTTGTGTGTCACCTCTCTCTCTCTTTTTTTTTTGACATCCAGAGTCTTTTGAGGTTTTTTGTTTATATCTTCTCTGCACGATTATTGTTAGAGTTCTAAAGTTCTAAATGCAAATCAGTTTAAGACGTCTATTTTTTTTTCTCCATCTGAGTTCATAGTCACGACTGACGAACACGAAACCCTGAGGGGTGATGCAATACAATGCGGTAAGTGTGTCTATCTCGTGCAGCATAAATGTTAAAAAAGATCAACAACAAAGATACAAAGATGTTGAGTGTGAACATACCATATGTTTCCACCCTCACTGTGGTGAGTTTGGGGTTTGGGAGGGCCGGGTGTCGAACATCGCAGCTCACGCTGTCCTCGTCTTGCAGGCGGGTGGGGAAGCGGAGGACGCTGCTCAGTGTGAACGTGCCGTTTGGGTGAGAAGCATTAGTCACGCTCACAGTGAAGGGGTCGCTTGAAGGCAAATGGCCGTTGACCAACCAGCTGATCTGTGGCATGGGCCTGCCACCGATGGCAGAGCAGGACACAGACTGGTAGTGAGTGCCGTTTACAGTCTCTGCATTGACCAGCACCTGTACATCAGGCCGAGCTGCGAATGAGTCGACAAATACACAAGTCATTCCTGCAGAGGTGCTCTCTCTTCAACGATGACTCATCACTTTAGTTACTTACCTACAACAGTGACGTACGCATTGTCGGAAAAATAACTCTCCTCTGACTCGAACTCGCAGATATATTCCCCCTCTACTTCCACACTGGACACCGTCATCTCCACTGTGAGGTTGGTGAGAGAGGCCGGCTCTGAGAACCCGCCGCGGCTGAACGCCTGGCCGTTTGAAAACCCCGCCAGCCCCTTGGATTTAACTTTGGAGTTGATCTGGCGGATCCACCGGGCGCTCTCGATCTCGCTCTCGCCCAGGTACCTGCAGCGCAGGTGCACCGCTTCTCCGAGCACCGCCGTGACGTTGTGCGTCATCTCCAGGATCTGCTCCTCGCCCAGACCTGCGACACGGAGCAACACAGCGCTCAGTAATAACCCGAGGTCAATAGGTCACTTGAACAGTTTGGAAAACGCAGGAACAAGCAAAGCAGAAATGTCCTAACGTAATTGTTTGCGCTGATAGATGTCCATTGTTGTGCCTCTGAAAGGGGTTTCGCCACATCCCATTGTCTCTCACTGGTTTAAGTGGAACTGTGATTGATGAGGTAGACGAAATGGGTCAGTGGACATAAGGTTTGTCACGTTATCACAACTGGAACATGCCGATGGCCGATCAATATGAAGTAGACTCAGATTCTGAAGTCATGCTGATGTGCTTCAAACAAAGGCTCATTTCAGCATGGGTAAGCGGCCATGCTGTTTAACAGCAAACCATTCAATACTATTTCAACAGATGCTAATATTTAATTATTAGGTTGAATGTCTTCAAATTTGCAAGTTCTTGGTTATTAATCCACAGAGGATGATTGTAAGAAAAATAATAATGAAAAATTAAAAAAAACATATATAATATATGTTCCATTAAGATGCGTTACGTCATAACTGTAAAAAAAGGAAATTTGGAAAAAAGGAAAGTGGAAATTCATAAAAATGAAATATTCCAGTCATTGAAAGTGGAGTGCTGAAAACATGGAGATGCAATCTGAAGAAAAGGGGGGGGGGGGGGGGGAAGGAAAATGTTTATATATTTAAGATGGAGAAAATGTGTAATACTCAAAAGGCAAAAGACAGGAAGTGGACTTTGGCACCATGAGGACGGTCCAGAAATGTATGCCCTGCTCCGTATCCACACGCCAGGGACCCCTCCCCTTCTAACCCCACGGAGGAATCAGCTACCATTAGAGGAGTTCTCACAGAAAGGGACGTTTAACAGGAGCTGACAGGTTTTAGCGCTCGCCGAAGGGACAGTGTGCAGACGCCAGCGCATACCAAGTCCCCTCGCTCTGCTACCTCTGCTGACTTCATCACAGTGCACACGAGGACACGGTTTGCTCTATCAGCCGGTGGAAGCCAAGTCCTCCTATTCAGGTTTTCGACGCAGGATGAGTCAAATGGAGAGGACTCGCCGCAGCTCTGCCTCAAGGACAACAACCCCACCTACAGTCAGCTCTGCTGCTGCTGCAGTCCAACTTAAAACACTGTTTAAGCTGAAATGCATGCATATAAATATAAATATATATATGCATATACTGTATATATGCATATACTGTATATATGTGAATAAGAGCAAATGGAAAGGATGTGGGGATCAGACCAAGGGCTGAAAGGACACAGAGGGAGAGGAATAAATATGCTCTGTCGCTTCAATTATGCCTAGTGGGTTCATACTTCATTTGCCCTTGCAGGTTATTGCCAAAATAAATGTCAGCCAAGCCTGGAAAAAGGCACACCTTAAGGATACAAGCAAAGTAATAACTGAGGAGTGGGGAAAGAAAAAAAAAAACCCATGCATTCGTGCAGTGCATCATATTTCCCGAGCCCCCCGGGGTCTTCTCTTTCTCACCAAACACAGCACCAAGAAACTCTTTCCTCTGCACACTGGGGATGTGGCGAGCAAATAAGAGTTTCGACCTTGAGAAAAGAAAAAAAAAACAAAAAAACACAGCAGCTTTTTCACGCATTTTAAACGTTCATCTCCAGCTGAAAGTCCCCGTGACTCTGCAGAAAGAGTCGGATCATCGAAATGAAGTTTCACCTGCTGGAGGTTTTCCCCCTGAAACAAAAGCCGTTAAAGTACGACTGTGTTTTTAGGTGACACTGCTGATCAGTAACAACCACCTGACTGCCAGAGTAACAAAACCAGCACCCAACCAGCAATCAATTCCAGGAACAGTGCACCCAGTGTGTGACTGATAGCCGGCAGCGTGCATTTATAATGAGACTAACCATGGCAGAACTGGAAAGTGTTAATGCCACAGGTTGAATGAGACCTGGAGGTCCGGTAAAAGCAGCTCATAAAGCGCTGACAGTCAGAGATGGATGTGTAACTCTGCAGACTTACCCAGAGTTTCCAGGCTATGAGCAACATTCAGGACGAGACCCAACAGCAGTAGCACCGAGCCCCCCATGACGGTGTCATCCAGCGAGATGGACTTGGATCGACTGGTTGCATGTGGAGGTATGAAGGCATTTAAACCGCTTGTGACACTCTGTGTGAGTGTGTGTGTGTGTGTGTGTGTGTGTGCGCCCTGCGGTTTATGGTTAGAGGCACACACCCTGTACAGCTGACACTGACGTGCATGTGCCTCTGTGCACGCATGTTCCCTGCCACTCACATGTGCCCACGCACTAAATGTGCACATAGTCACACACACACACACACACACACACACACACACACACACACACACACACACACACACACACACACACCTGCAAGTAGAACCACTTCTCCATTTTACTTTCTGTAACAATAACTGTCCCAGTGCGCATCAGGCTCCTGCAGATTTGCATGCCCTTACTGTTTTCACTTTTTTATATATACATTATATATATGTGTGTGTGTGTATATATATATATATATATATATATATATATATATATATATATATGTCTGTTTAGTTACTCAGCCAGCTCATATAGAAAGGCGCCTTGGGAAGTGGTAAAGCCATGCATCATTCAAACCCTCACGTCTCCGCTCAGCCCCCTGAGACCACCTGTCTCTCTGCTGCCCCTGCCCAGCAGTTTGGCAAATCATTCACCTCTGGGTATTGTTTTATTGCATGATGCTCCTCTAATTCACTTTGACATTGTGTGTGGGTGTAAGTGTGTTTTCAGTCAGATTGTATTTGCTGGGCATATATTTGCCACCGTGCAAGAAAAAAAGTGCAAGTATGGACTTTTTTTTTTTGCAGGGTTTTAGGTTGAGTCTTTTCCCCGTTTGACTTGATCACCGATAGCGTTGAGTCATCTTCGCCACAGGAGGATGAGAGTGAATGAAATGACCTGACAAATAAAAAGGAAAAAAAAAAAAAGAAATGCTGCCAGCACTTTTTGATTAAATGTGGTTTGTAACGGCTTGATGAACTGTGTGGTATGAAACTGGCAGCCATCGTGGGAAATGTTGAAGTGTGTGTGTGAATGTGTGTTTTACAACTACGAAATGAGCTGACTCATCCTCTTTGGGTTTTTTTTTTCCTATGCACTCACTCAGAACAGCAAAATTGATCTTCAGCAAGGCCTGCAGGTGACAACCATTCATTAAAACACTGTAAATGCCTCTTGTCTTATCTACACTCCTCCTTTTGAATAGAAAGCCGGAATGACATCCTTTTTTTTTTGGCATCCTAGAATCCAAAATATGTTCAATCTGATATGAAATCCCCTCAAGTGACTTATTCCATTCCCATTTCACCTTATTCTTCATTCAAAGAGTTTTGAGTCAACTGCATCCAAGTGTTAATCAAGCCAAAGTCTCCGATTTGGCTTTGTTGTTCCGATTCTTTGTTTTAAAAGCAGGTGGAGGAAAAGAAAAAACACAAATCAGGACATTTTCGGTCTATAATTACAAAGCAAAGGAATCGGCTCCTGAGCCACACAGCTAGATGACAGAGGTTCTGTAAGAACGATCTAAAGCTCTTATTACTTCCAGTCTCACTCCATTCCTACCCTGGATGATCGTATCTCCGGAAGGTAAGACACAGGTTTTACTGAGACTCACACGCAACATTGGATTTGGAGGGCAAACACTTGACACGTAGCTGAAGACGTGGTGTAATCACGCGGACGCGGAGCTGGAGGTAATTTCTCCTGCTAATTAAATTACCTGAAGTGGTTATTCCCCCGAAGGTGGACGGAGCTGGAGTGGACTTTGGAAAGAGGGGTCCGGAATATTTCAGTGTTTTCCGGGCGTGCCCCGCTGTCTCTGCGCTAATGTGTTTCACTGATGACAAACTGTTGACATTTCGCAGAGCAGGTATTTATGGATTTTACAGATGTATAGCTGGCACCGTTTTCACCGGGCCGCCTCGGCGCTTTATCACTTTCTCCGGCGTGACGTGGAAATGCAGCTGGGAGAGGGGCAGCTGGTGATCAGCCAGCAATAATGTGTGTGTGCAATAAAACACGGGTAAAGGCTGCCTGCGAGAGGCTGTGTGTGTTAACTCACTCGACTCTCTGGGACCTTATCATCACTTTGTCAAGAGGAGGAACATCACCCATCATGTGCACCATCTCTTCCTGCTGTTTTTCATTCACAGCTGAATTATCACCAAACCCCCTCCAGCTCTCCCACACACACACACACACACACATGCACACACACGCACACAATCACTTGAACCGATTCCACACTGTCGCACTGCTTGATTGATTTGCCACTATCAGTCTGAGTCACATACCATTGTATTGGCCTGTGACACTGCTGGCGTTTGTGTACAAAAGGGAAATTAAATGAAATATCTGGACCGCGCAGGTCTCTGTTGGTCTAATACAGTCTGGTTTGTGAGGATGTGTGTGTGGTCTGCACGTGGAGGGGGAGGACAAAGAGTCTGTCTGGTGAGGCCTGTCTTCAAGAAACCCAAATAAGATCCGAAGACAGACAAGTTTTATTTTGGAATAATTTTTTCCTTTGTTTTGGATCTGGTGCCTAAAGGTGTTGGAACAGAAAATATATGTGAAACAAAACGTTCAAACTTTCCATCTTAGCCTGGATCGTGTTTACAAAGTTATATTTAATGGAAATGGAAGAACTGAGAAGACAAAGGACAAGCAGACGTCGGTTTGCTTATGAAGGTAAGTTTATGCTATGTTTGAAATTTCCAAGATAGAAATGTTCTTGTTTGGTTTTGTACTACTTGTATGCAGTATTTACAATTTAATATTTCCTGTAAACAAAGTGGTGTCGCGAGCGGTGGTGCGGAGGTGCTGATCACATAGAAGCAGATGCAAACCCATAAAAAAAAACATTAAACACCTTAACTGCTGATTAAAAGCCTGTAATGATTCTAATATATTTTAAAGATATTTTGAGTATCAGTATAAAACAAGTTATATTCATTTACAGTCCATTCTGACATGCGTTTTGATGTTAATGAGGCATTTTATCAGCTCCCATAAAAGCATGATGTATTAGAATAATATTATTGTAATATAATAATATACAAACATAATGAATCGTAATCGCCCCATAAATGTGTATGGGTGATAACCTTCTAAAGTCCCATTACCTTTAATCCAGTATGTAACAGTATGACATTACCCAGAAACCATAGCGTTTTGTTCCTGCACTGTGTTGTGTGTCCACAGAGCAAGATGACTCATACTGAAATCATTTTTTACAACTGTCGAGAAACATCTAAAGGGTTATTGCACATATTCACGTCCGCACATCCTGTGGTGCAGATCAGCAAAGAAACACAAACACAAGGTCTGCTGAAGGAGGGAAAACTTAAGAATTGCATCCTTTTCGTGATGCAGACCTTTTTTCAATGTCAGAAACAACTCCTGATTCTTTGTATATTGTATATTTCTTTTCATAACATCTCTGATCAATCCTTTCCTCCTCTTTGATGCGCTTTAACGGTCGAGGAATCCCGGACACTGAGTGCTTAATGGTTCTTTAATTGGAGGAAATTACTCAAACAGCGACGTGGCATCCGTGATGATGATGCATCTGATGTTTGGGTCATGAGCCATTTACGTACTCCAGTAGCTGAGGTCGTACCTCTGAGTGCTTAATGGCTATTTAGTTGATGGAAATTACTCGAACACACTCAACAAGAGTGGAAAAGCAAATCTGGTCGTTACAGGAAGTAGTGGGCTGAGCATTTGGGGCAGCGCGTTATGACATACTGCTTTGAAAGATGTTTCAGGGAAATGTAGACTTCCTTTGTTTTCCCAGACAAAAATCAGATGGTTAACCATGATGTCCTGCCAGCTGAACCCGGCGCTTTGGAGGCTTGCTCGTTCCAGGGGTGAAAAAGCAAACGTCTGGCAGAGCATCAAGTGAGAATGTAAGTGAAACAGACAGCAGATGGTTCTGGTTTGTGCACCGGTTGTTTGGGACATGCCGAGCATGGCTGGGCCTGTGCACCCCTCCGGACCTGGCACTGGTCCTGGCTTCCCCTGCTACAGGACTCTTCGTCCAGCAGTCTGTGCTAATGCAACCTGTGCATAGCCCATCAGGGAGGGAAATGACTTACTGAGGTTCATCTAAGGAAACAGTGTCATAGCAACATATCAAGAGAAGGCCCACAGCCATGCGCTGTTGTGCCTTAGGATGATTCTTTTACACAAACAAGGCAGTAACAACAGAAAACAGAGTCGCTGGCAGAACGGAGAGGCCACACCTCAGTAACCACTTCCAGTGGTGGTCATGTGAAAAGGTTGAATATGTGGTTGCTTTGCAGAGTTAAGACAAAGACGACAAAGTCCTTGCTTGGTGAAACTCAGCGGAAAAGGTGAAAGTACACAAACATGACCATCCATCAGTGAATGAGTCAGTGTGGCCAGAATATTGCAAAGCTGCATCGTTAGTATCTTTATTGATGATATTTACATCTAACGAGCATTTTAGCATCTTTTAGCTCAGTGTTTTTGGCCTCGTGGTCCACAGTTTCACTAACGTTTACTTCAGTCGTATGACTTTTTGGAGAAACAGGGGCTGGTTGAGACCAAACCTGAGCTAAGAGGAGCTTAAAACCCGGACTTAAAATGAAACTTTTAATTAATGAAAATTATTAATATTAATGATCTTTGACTGAATGTACAGATAAGCAAATCTTTCCAAATGCAGCAACGCATTTTTTTTATTAGCTACTTGATAAAAGTGATACTACATCGTGTTGGTTCTTAATTTGCTGCCCCCAAGTGGCTAGAAGAAAAATCAGTTAACGCTGGTTTAAAACAATTAATAAATTGTTGTAAAACTGTAACTTTGTTGTCGACTGACCTTTTTTACCCGAGGTAAGCTTCATATTTACATAATCACAATACACAGATCACACACACGTTCACGTGACTGTTCGAGTCGAGCCAGGACCATGCAGCCGTTTCACACCAGTCTAACTGATGCTAGCCTTCATTTTTTTCGGTGAAACTTGCGAGCAACAGATGTGCAGATTGCGCGTACTCCGCGGGAGACGATGAAATATTGCCTATTACCATTTGGAGATGCCTACTGTTGGAGGCACTAGATGAGTTAAAGATGTTGCTTTCTTTGACAGCCAGCTCTTAATTAAAGCAGTGTGGGATAATGAGAGTTCACCTCCTCTCAAGCATGCACTGCACTAAACTCAGCTGACACAACAGAAAATTCCCATGCAACCTTAGACCCGGGGGACAAATTACTCTGGCACCCGCCAGGCAGGGACTGTGCAGGAAGGCAACAGAGAATCAATACAGTTTTATAGACCCGAATCAAACTAGATGTACCTTCTTTGCTCTGCTGCTTTAATTCATCCCTCTTTCTTATGGTTGTTCCAGAGACGAGACGGGCGACACTCCCACTGATGGGGATGATTGCGTTTGCCTTCTCCATTAGCTGATGTGAAGTCTGTGTTTTGACTGTGGGAATCTGGTTTTATCGTTCACACAAGTCCACTCTAAAGTGCACTGCGCTGGGTCTCAGGTTACAAATGTAAAAGACAAATACCCCTGGATGCAAAGTTTGTTCAGCTCTAAACAGATTCGTGGCTGCCACCTGTAGGCAGAAATGGAAACTGTTCAAAGTTTTGATGTCGATAACGGTGGAAGATTATATGAAACAGATGTAAAGCAGTTCCAGAGGAATGAAGAGATTGTTTTGGGGTTTGCAACAGAAATAAGCAACAAACAACGTTCTGTTTCTATCAATATTCCCCCAATCTCCCATAGTGCATTTCTTCTTTTGCTGTTCCTTTTTGCAGAACAATGGTGGTGGAGCTGCCAATCAGGACACTGGTCTGGTCTGGTCTGGATTTTACATCTTGCTCAACGACTCTTTCATGTCGTCATGCAAAGTGAATAAAATGTACTCAAGCACTGTACTCTTAACTCCACCACATGTGTTTATTTAACTGATTGAGTTACTGAAAAATCCATTTATTACAATGAAAATAAGTAAATTATGAAACATTTTATTCTTCACCAACAGATGTAGTTACAATCAGCAACGTACCAACATTTAAGTGATGATGTTTGCTCTATAATATAAACTACATTACTCTAATCTGTCACAGGCCCACTGTTGTGTGATAGGTACATAGGCGCACACACACACACACACACACACACACACACACACACACACACACACACAGGGAGAACCGGGGCCCTCTGAAATCCCCGTGGCGCCTCTTGTGTACCCAATGACTGCTCAACCGGTGCATTCCTGTAGCACCCTGTACTCCACATCTTCCCAAGTTAACACAAGTTTCAGCACAATGACAACTGAATCAAAAGGGGCATTCCCACATTTCTTTTGGCCCAGTATTAAAAACGGCATGGATGAATATTGTATCGGGAGGCGTCCTCCGTGTCCCCGAGTGACTGCTCCCTCTGCCTGTGCCAGTAACACGCAGCCTTGACCTTCATCCGGCCTACGCTGACTCAGCATTTTCAACTTTAATGTGAAGTGATTATGCCGCTGGTGATGCTCAGTGGGTGTGATTTGCCAATGTTCCATCCAACATCTTCTGAACCACAGTTTTAAAGCCTGCAGTCTGAGGCCGCGCAACCCAAACTGACCGGAGGCTAATTGATTCTCGTAATGGGCGATGGTTTAATGATGTGCAATACGTTTTGCCATTTATGTTTACTCAGAAAGATAAAGTCCATAAAATATTTTCATTGCTGCATAAAATAAATAAAATGCTGTTAAATCTATTAATGTAAAGTACAATGCTAAAATGTCCACCCACACGCAACCTTTCATTTAGAAAACCATTTGAGTAGTTCCTTTATTCTTCTCAGTTTGATGTTCTGATACATTACAATGCACTTCAGTTCACCACACATGACCTTTATCCAGGGTATTTTCTATCTGAGGTAAAATGCATGCTGAATATTTAAAGGATGTGAATACACGAGGGTCAATTTTCAGCAGCATTAAGTTTTATGACACTCGGAAGTTTTATTTATTTATTTGACTTTATTCTCACTTATTCTGATATTTAAATATGCGGCAACAAACAGCAAAGTTTATATACCTGACTTTAAATAAACAAATATCAGCTTTTCTGTAATAAAACTTAACTTTTCATATTTTGCAAACATTCAGTTTCATCTTTTCTTGTGCTCACTGCTAAGTAGCATATATTACATTAGCGGTTAGCAGATGTTTGCACCCTGATAAGCATTGCAAACCGGTGACGTCTCGATACTGAGCCATGAAAACAATAGCAACATGGACAAGATTTCCCCTCAACAAAACCAGAAGCTCAGTTTCATCTGACTGCAGCGTTTCTGTTTGCAGTTTCACCTGTTTGTCGATTTCTAATCTTCTGTCACCTGAGTGTCCCCGCCCCTTGTCAGAGAGGTGATTGGACGACCCCTGTGTCAGTATTACAGATGTGCCAATGGCGTGCTGCTGCAACCTCAAGGTGCATTAGCCCACCTGGAAAATGCCTGGTGTGTCAGATTACCTGTCCGGCCCCACACCTGTTCCTCATTTACCTCATTTGTCTCTAAGTCCAAAACAACGTCAGAAGTGATGGCGCTTACTAAGCTTTACATTGAGTTTCACCTCTTTTTTCTTTTTCTTTTTCTTTTCTTTTTTTAGCCTGTCCTGACCACGACTCTTCTTGATTGCCCTCACAGTGTTATTTTTGGATAGAGCAGCCAAATAGCTGTGAAAAGTAATGCTACTGTGAGCTCCCTGCACCACAGCAAACAGCACACAGACAGTGACCGGTGCAGTAAGACCCAGACATTTCCCTCAGGAGGTGGAATATATGATTTACATTCACAGGAGGCCAGTAGCACAAGATGATGTAAGTGGCAGATATTGCAGGTCTACATAAAAAATAAAAAACTGGTTTGTCTGGTTTGCAGGTTTGGAGATAACAGCACTTCCTCCTGTCGCAGGAAAAACAAGGTTTTAAATGAATTGACCACGGTTGACCAAAACCAACTGTGAGATAATGTATAAACCCAGAGACGCGCTTTCTGCGTATTGCTGCAACTCCGTCGCCAGAATAAACACAGCCTGACCAGACTGCAGTGACCTTGGTCCCTGATGGTTTGGTGAAGCTGCATTCCTTTATTATAACACATGTCTCCCTGCCTGCATGTAATTACCGACTACCTCCTGGCCTACAGCCGTTTAATGATATCTCCGACTTTCGAGGAGGAAAAGCCTCTAAACTTGTGTTTTGCGATTTACATTCTGTTTAATAAAATCGGGAAGGAGGGGGCTTTTGTGCGTTAGCTGCTCTGACTGGAGCCAGACGCTGGGCCAGACGGTTATATTGCTTTGTGGGAATACTAGCTGTCTGAAATGAAAGTGTATTGTCACGGCTACTGGACCCCTGATCCTCATGAGTGCTGAAGGGCCAGTGTGTGACCTGTGAAGGTAACACGGCCTGAGGAGAGGTTTATGCAAGAGCAAACATGCACCTCAGCCGCAAGAAGAAAACTCTGAGACGTTTCTTCTCCGACTCAGATTATTATGTATAACAAGAAGCTTTATTTGGTTGCCTTCTGTGTGCATCCTGTCAACATCTGCTGTAATGCTTGGACATAAGGACACAGCCAGGACTATATCCCAACAGGACAAGTTTCTCTTGCCTCCCATCCAAGCTTACGTTTACGTTTGGCACAGAGGAAATTGAGAATATACTGTATGATCATCTGCATAGAAATGAATCTGAATTTTATAATGGAATTCATAAGACAGAACCGGGCGGGGAATCTTTCATGATGACTCTCTGATGACTTCAAACGTGCTAAGTGAGGCTTAAAACATCTCAGGAGGAGGTAGAGTTCAAAGGTCAACGTGCCTGTCCTTATTCTCACTCACACCATCGCACCTCTTTAACCAATAAGAGCTTCTCGCCACTTCTGGTCCCTTTCCAAGTAACCAGCCCTTCCCCCGTTCGCCTGAACAACAAGCGCTAACATGTGATTGGTCAGCGGGGAGCAGCCTGGCATCATTAGTGCCAATAAACCCGCGTGTGCATGAAGGTCCATTCTGACAGGAGGTGGAGATAAACAGTGTAATTTATTGGAAATTCACCTCAGAGCAGAATGGGGCTTTGGTTACTTTTATCTAACAATCCCAGAAATTAAGCAGAATCAACCTTTATTTTTCCTCCTGCTGGGAGAGACGGTGAACACTTGTTCTTGTTTTGCCTTCAGTTTCTGGTCTTTTCTGCTTCCTCTGACGCCATGGGGTCAGCCGCCTCCAACTCCTGACCATCCCAGCGTGAGCGCGGCCCTGACCGGCGTTAAGACTCAGTAATTATAAGACTTCATGCTGATCTGCTTTAAAAGCTCCTAATGGGAGCCGTGCAGCGCCCCCCACCCCCCACCTCCACCTAAACCTCTCTGTTAAATGTCATTTATTTGATTCGACGTGAGCTGCGCTTCACCTCACCCCAGCCCATCCTGCAACGCACGCCTGTGTTGTGCTGGAACAAGGGAGCTCCTCTCCTCCTTTTGTCTCTCCTGCTTTTGTCGTCCGCCCTCTGTGTCCGATCAGAGTTGGCTTTAATTAAGTCAAAAGTGCCTCCATTTAAAGTCGAGTTCAGACGATTAAGAAGTCAAGTGCTCGACCGAGTCCGAGAGGAAGACAGGGCCTGGTTGATAAATACTGCACTTTTTGAAAAAAAAAAAAATTAAAATATTTTCAGTAAAACACATAATTAAAGTATCAAAAATAAAACAGAACAATGCAGAAGTCTCAGTGATGCAGGCCTCTAGCAGCTTGATGTGTGTGGCAGCTGTTTGGCCCCGCAGTAAGTCGGAGCCATAAATCAGCTACGTTAAGGCCCCGCTGATGTGGTTGTAACGAAAAGGCACATGTCCTGACTGCACGCCCGAGCCCCAGTGATGCATCATCCAGCCCAACAGCTGACTGTGACAGGCTCATCCGTCCCGGTCAGGAAACGTCTCCTCCCTGTTTGGATCAGAGACTAAAGGGGGAGGCTGGAAAATAAGACGCGTCATGGGCAAACATATAAAGCAAATTATAAAACACATACCGGCTGGCTGGTTTGTGATAAACCGAGCTTACAGGGGCTTAATGCGAGGTTAGGTTTTATGACCAATCATCTGCTCCAAGGATTTGGCTCCAACAACAACAACAGCCTCCTGTGGTGGTCCGGCCGGCCGCTGAGCTCTGACACCGGGGCAGGCTGCCGTCACATGACGAGCACTGTCACATGCACAAACGCACACAGTTGGTGGTAGCGGAGGGCGGACGACTGATCCGGCTGTCAGCCTGCATCCACGCCGCCGGGTCCAGCTGTTTACAGGAAGTATGCAGCGGGAGCAGTGGGAGTCTGCTCGGTGGGATTAGATGCCACTTCTCAGGCCTTGGAGGAGACGCGGAGTGACAGACACGGGCAGGTGAAAGAAACAGAGCTTTGACACTAAAAATACAATAGTGGACGAAGAGAGGAGCAGACGTGCAGACGTGCAGACAGGTAGGCAGACAGACAGGCAGAGGACCCTGAGTGTGATAGATGGGGGATTCTCGTGTGTTTTTTTTAGGGATGGCTGTCTTGGTCTGTCTGTCCACGACGTGTTCATGCTAAAATTTCTCCCAGCACCCCTGCGACTGATTGGTTGATTGATTGATTGATTAATGTGATTAATAATCTGGCACAAATTGGATTGGCATGATGATTTGACAGTGACAAATACACATTGAGCCTAAATGTGCACCTTGCATCATGCTGTATACATGCAAAAATAATATAATGCATATATACACACATACATCTAAATAATGTACTATTAGTACACATTGTGCACTCAGCTTTCTAACATAGCTGAAGACGAGCAGGAAGTAAACAAACCTCACATTTCACATATGTTTTTCTGCAAACTATATTAAGATGCAGCTCCTCTCCTCTCATAGCAGTATTTTAGCCTGCCCCATTCAATTGTGCGTTTCCTTTTATATACCCGGTGGACATTTCCCAGGGAACACCGCATTGTTTTGCAGGGATTAAAATTCACTGGAGATTATATCTGCCCCGGCACTGCAGAACAATGCCGGGGGATGTGGAGGTCTCCCTGTCACGGCCCAGTGAGACAGACGCCCACCCATTCTGATCAGAGCTCGGGCCACGCCACGAGCCCAATTAGAGCCTGATCCATAAGGAAAACCCGAAGCCTCGTATGCACAACCATGTAACCGTCTGCTCCTCGCACTTTAACATGTGTGTGATTGTGTCTCTGAAGGTGCCTGTTGCAACAGTGGGTGGCATCACTCTTCCAGCCGCTCGGCCTGCCAGGAGGAATGATCCGCTGGATATTTTCTTACCATCCACCACTACCCACTCTGTATGTTTATGCCTTATTTATTAGACCCCAGAGAAAACCACTCTATCATCCCAGTTTAATTTCATATTGTGCAATAAGATATGCTGCTCTCAGTACTTTTCTTTAAACTGTCTCTGGAAAACTTTCTGAGTCAGCAGAGGGAGAGAGAGAGGAGGGGGGGGGGAGGGCGAGGGAGAGACGCAGCCTCCGAGCGTTTCAGAGCAGCAGGCTTTTCCATCGCGGCAGAGCAGGCTGGGAACAGCACTCAGGATGGGCTCTGTGAATGGACCTCAGTGCAATCCAGAGCAACAATGTGGCTCATTGATGAAAACCCTCATTGTCTTTGCACTCGCTCTCCTCGACATCGCCGCACAAAGGGGGTTTGTCACGGCGCCCGGGCTGGGCCTTTGTCAGAAGTGCACCCTATTATGAGTCAAATTGGCTGCCTGAAGGTGATACATGGAGGATATGAGACGCCCGGAATCAAAAACAGATTCGCCCTGTTGCAGAGCGGCACTCGGGATGGGCTCTGTGAATGGACCTCAGTGCAATCCAGAGCAACAATGTGGCTCATTGATGAAAACCCTCATTGTCTTTGCACTCGCTCTCCTCGACATCGCCGCACAAAGGGGGTTTGTCACGGCGCCCGGGCTGGGCCTTTGTCAGAAGTGCACCCTATTATGAGTCAAATTGGCTGCCTGAAGGTGATACATGGAGGATATGAGACGCCCGGAATCAAAAACAGATTCGCCCTGTTGCAGAGCGATTCGTTCTTTCCTGTCTGCCCCTGATGGTACAAACTGTATCTGCAGGACAGGGTTGTTTTTTTTTTTTTTTCCCACTGATCGACACTGCAGCAAAAAGCTGATGAGTCAGACTGCTAATATCACGACTGTCGTGTCGGTGATGTCATTTAATGCTCTGTAGTACATCAACATGAAAACAAACACCTGGGCTTGTGGATCACAATCGGTGGGTGGAACAAAAGACATTTCTTGTTTCTGTGTTTGATGGATTTGGATTTTATTTCTTAGGGAAAAACAAAACGCAGCTTGTCAGTCTCATCTGTCTTTGTGTCCCTTCTCTTGGCCACCTCATAGACACAAACAGTCACTGATCTATTGTCCACACTACATGAACTTTGTGTCTGTCTGTCTGTTTCTGTCTTCAAACGTGGACAAACAGACTAAACTTCGACCGCTTGCGACTAAAAGAGGCCGCAGACTTTTTTTTTTCTTTTTCTTTTTATATTTCCACAGTTTCAGCCACAGGTGGCCGCGGCCCCCGGGAGCCTCACACGCTTCACACCAAGGAGCGGGGCCAGCGAGACCGCGGGCCATGTGACAACATTTTTGTTGTAACTGCTCGGCACTCTCCCACCCTCACCAGCGTTTCATTATTTCCAAACCCATGAGCTCAAACAATTTGCCCGTTCAGCTCAGTCAGCTGTGGGGCTTTGATGTGAGCCTCCCCGGTGCTGCGGTCGTGTTCATTAGCTAACAATCAGTGTTTCTGGAGAGGGGCCAGGCGGGGGTGTGGGGGTAGGAGCACCAAATGGATATGGATGGGGGCCACCTCTGTTTTCTTCTGTCTCAATTAATAAATCAAGACAGGCATTCTCACCCCCCCCCCTCCAAAAAACAAACAAACAAACAAAAAAACCCACTGCCGATGGCAAAAAGCACAAACAGGTATTTTTACAAGAATAATTTCAAAAGGTTCAAGTCTGATGCCCAAACCCCCGTCGACTTTAACGTCTTTGGGTGGGGTCTTGAAAGTTTGTTGAAAGGGGGCCGCCGCTGCTTTACGAGGCAACAAAACTAAACGCGTTTGCTGACAGATTCATTAAGTGTGAAAAAAAGAAAATGCCCCTCGCAGCCATCTGCCAAAAAAAAAAGCTGCAGAAAGGAAGGAGGAGAGGAGAGGTAACCCAAGCCCACCAACACGGCGTTATTTACCCACACCGCCTGCACAAACATGCAGATGGTAGCAGTGATGGATTAGGCTGAGGTTATCCCAGCCAGGCAGCGCCGCGATAACAGAGTGAGTGCTTTTTGGCTGCGAGGACATGGATGCTGAAGTGATGAAAGTGAAGTCCAAGATAGGAGATTGCTGTCCGACATACCTCAGGGGATTACGTATCTGGTTTCTCCTCCTTTCACGTCTGATGCCCAAACCCCCGTCGACTTTAACGTCTTTGGGTGGGGTCTTGAAAGTTTGTTGAAAGGGGCCCGCCGCTGCTTTACGAGGCAACAAAACTAAACGTGTTTGCTGACAGATTCATTAAGTGTGAAAAAAAGAAAATGCCCCTCGCAGCCATCTGCCAAAAAAAAAAGCTGCAGAAAGGAAGGAGGAGAGGAGAGGTAACCCAAGCCCACCAACACGGCGTTATTTACCCACACCGCCTGCACAAACATGCAGATGGTAGCAGTGATGGATTAGGCTGAGGTTATCCCAGCCAGGCAGCGCCGCGATAACAGAGTGAGTGCTTTTTGGCTGCGAGGACATGGATGCTGAAGTGATGAAAGTGAAGTCCAAGATAGGAGATTGCTGTCCGACATACCTCAGGGGATTACGTATCTGGTTTCTCCTCCTGCCCTTAATCTGGACCAGAGGGGACGCCTGTCCCGGTGCAAAACAACAAATATGGGTCGGATTGGTGCCACCTCCTAAGCCAGGTTAACGCGGGGAATTAAACGCAGGCACTTAGAATGGGAGGGCCCGGATTAGTGCAACGTCGCAAATTCTTTTGTGAATGTTTGAGGGCATCGTTTTGAGTTTGAGACGTTGGCGATTTAAGAGACGCGTCTTACTCTCTGAGGACAGATGGGTGACGGGAGGGAGACGTGGGTGGTCAGTAGGTGCAGGTGTGAGGGAAAACCCCTGCAGGCTCCATCGCTTCACTGTGTGAAGCGGTGATGAAGAGGGTGCTGAGTCGGACAGGATGGAGAGTTGTGTGAAACGGGTCACTTAGTTACAATTAGAGGTGTGGACAGTGGAAGATGCTGGATGTGACAGAGACTGATGGTCACCATGTTAAATAACTTGTCACATGGAGAAGGAAGATCACGCTGCCTACAGAAGACTGATAAATACAATTAAAAAATGTACATATACAAATCAATGATGGCATCTACTGCGTAATCTTGAACATGCTATATGATATAATGCATCATGATTTAATATGTGTCAGTATATATTCACATCAGAGCAAATCAAAAGTCCCTCACCCTGAAGCAGGATCCCTGGACACGTTTGTGTGCAATAATTGTGGACTTTTATTGCAAACAAAAGGAACAAAATACAAGCTACTGCACTTTCATTTCCGATTCCCGCGAGACATCAATCATCCAAAGAATAACACAGAAAACAATTGGTCAGACGCCCTTGAGAACCAATACAAAAATGCAGTGAAAACAGGATCACCCTCTATGTTACCATGTGACAAAAGCTCCTGGGATGATTTTAAGATCAACTAATACTCTGTGAACATTACAGACCTCATACAAAAAAGATTTTTCTCAATTATAAAAAAAAAACAAAAAACAGCCAGCATATTTACACAACAATAATATTTTCTTGGATTCTGGCTTGCCTCCGTTCCCAGTGAAACTATACTTATTTAATTTTCTCAGTAACCAACTTGTTACATGTGTCTTCTCAAAGCGTATAAGGCATGACAATCAACCCTTTGTCTGCTCTGATCGTATAATAACACAAATCTTAAATATCAAGCGGGAAGACGTTAAAGGACTAGTCCGCCCTCCTCCTTGACAATAATATTCTTAATGTGAATCCTGTCAGTAATCTTCACTCTATTAAAGTTTCTGTGCATTGCTCAGCCCTTTTAAGGCACCAACTACTCAGTAGGAGTCCCGAACAAACTGTACATGAACATAAATCAAACTGAGAGAACTACTCGTCCTACCGCTAACCTATTAGCGTTATATACATGTATATAAACATTAGTAAAGAAAAATGATGAACTTAGTGAATAACTTAAATTTCATGCAACCCAAAGTGATTCAAAAGGTCACAAAAGAACATTCATCACTTGCTTTTTGCAGAAGAACTTTTCAGAGATGAGGCAAAAAAGTGATGAAACGATCAGGATCAGAAACGGCAGTGTGCACGGAGCGATGTTTCCAAATGAAACACAAGCAGACTATAAATCAGTCATTTGAAAAAAAAACAAAAAATGAGCACACGCAGACATGGCTGTGCTATTTAATGCATCGACAGGCTTGAAGCACTTTCATTGCAGGAAAAAAAAATTAATTAAAAAGCTGAAGCTTTGAGGTGAAGACTGGTCTTTGAATGTGGGCAGCAGACGCAGATGTGTCGCGGCCGGGTGCATGTGTGCGATGGTGAGAGTGAGAGCGAGCTGAAGAGATTAAAGTAGTTTATTCTCAGACATCGAAACCTTTCACCAAAGGCCTGACATGAGAAAACAAGGGTGGGGAAGGGTTAAAAAAAGAAAGCCTGCACCCACAGTCTATAAAACCCCAATAAGAAAAGAAACCTCAATATATATCCAACTCCCCCTTTTCCTGAACTCACTATGACACAAATATACAGCCTGTCTTCTAGCAAAAAAGAAAAAAAAACAACAACACCCTGACTAAGTTGGGCTGTTTCCAACAAGGGTATGTTTCCCCCTTTCATGTGAAGCTTTGCACAGACCATGTATCAGTCCTGGAAAAGTGTAAGATCAAATCAAGCAGTGAAAGATGAGATCACTGATGATGTCAACTCTTTTGTTTTTACTTAATATCACTGTTTGTTGCATATGTATACATATGTGTATACACACACACACACACATATATATATTTATATATGTATGTACATATATGTATATATACATATACATGCATATATACACATACACATATATTTATATATGTATGTATGTATGTACATATATGTATATATATAAATATATGTATATATATGTATATGCATATATATATATATATATATATATATATATATATATATATATATATATATATATATATATATATATATATATATATATATATATATATATATATATATATATATATATATATATATATATATATATATATATATATATATATATATATATATATATATATATATATATATATATATATATATATATATATATATATATATATATATATATATATATATATATATATATATATATATATATATATATATATATATATATATATATATATATATATATATATATATATATATATATATATATATATATATATATATATATATATATATATATATATATATATATATATATATATATATATATATATATATATATATATATATATATATATATATATATATATATATATATATATATATATATATATATATATATATATATATATATATATATATATATATATATATATATATATATATATATATATATATATATATATATATATATATATATATATATATATATATATATATATATATATATATATATATATATATATATATATATATATATATATATATATATATATATATATATATATATATATGCACACACACAGAGAGTCATAACCCAGATAGAGCTTAAACCACTTTTTTCACTTGTGGATATTAAGTTTCTAGTTTCCATGAACGCAGAGAAGCTGCTGAGGAGCCAAACCCCAACATTAGGGCCTGTTCTGTGATCAGTTCTGTCCACAACGTTTCCAGGCTATTTGAATAATCATACTTCAAAACACGTACAAACTAAAGCTGAATGATATGCGAATTTTAATTTTTTTTAACGTTTCAATTTGCGTATTTACCATCATGAATCAGGACTGCGGCATGTCAAGCGGCAGCAGTGAAACTGTCGGTGGTTTATGGAGCCACATAATGTCGGATGATGACAGCTGTTGCAGTCCCATCTGGTATTTATAACACATAGCTTTGATCCCGTGCTTAAATAAAAAACTTTAATGACCAATTGGTGTTAGGATGAGGAGGAGGGAAATGGAAAAGACAGCAGTGCAGTCTGTTATCATGGCAAAGTGGAGAACGCTGAGGCCCAGTTGGTTGCCTCTGATGTTTGCTGACAAAGGAAATGAGAGTTGTGCTTTTTCACTGCGAGAACATTGAAACATTAAGATCTTTTAACACTGATAGTTGAATCAAACCCTATTTTTGACTAAATGTATGGTTAACACTTTTTCTGCAGTGGCCATATGATGTTTGTACATTTGGAAATTATCTCTCTATGTAGTAGCTTCTGTAGGTGGAGGCAGTTTCTTTGTCCTGCAATGAATACAGCTCCATTACATAAGAGCAATGGACTCACAATTCATGCATCCATGAAATTTGACTGTTTTATCAGCACTTGTTTGCCGATTGCTTTGTATATAAATTGTGTTAAACAAGAGGTTGCATTGAGCTAATGCTACTGAAAAACCAAACATTCCTCTGCTGCTGCTTCACATAGACAGTACACATCTGGTGTTACATGCAGTGGGTCTTATTATGAAACAGCCCCAAGAAACACAAAGCATTGGCCTCGGGCAATTATGGTTCATCAACCGTGTGCCATGATATTTAATTTTCCTAAGAACGTAATGGATCATGATAGTGAACTGAACACAGCAGATCACAGGCTGCACACTTCCAATGTCTCATAACGTAACGTAATGTGGCAAACTACTGGTGCTGTATGTTTGTTTAAAGTCGACTGAAGCAGAAAGAAAAGTTACTTCCACAAGGAGTGACTTTTCTCCTTCAGGGTACCATTTAATTTATATCTTATGTATTTTTTGTAATGTGCTGCTGCAGCACCTGTTTAGGTCCCTCAGTATAATGTCTGTGCATTTCTCCCTTTAAATCACGTGACTTTCCCTTTCACTTGGTGATACCTTTTGCTTTTGTTTAAAAAAAACAGCTCATGCAATATAATTTGCTTTTATTACTGGTTGCAGCCATGATAAACAAATCACCTGTAACGCTGTAAGCAGTCAACAGACCAGGTTCGGAGGTTTTATGGGAGCAAAGCTCACTCAGACAGGGATATAAATACTTCACTAACAAGGGTCTGAACACACGCCCGGTCACCTGTTTGAAAGACAGGTGCAAACACAAACAAGCAGGATACAAAACCTCATTCACATTTGCTTAAACGTCTTGTATGCCAAAGCCTCTTAAGCCAACACCATCCAGCATATTTGTAGCTCCTTGAAACGCTACAGAAGTGTAATACGATCCAGAAAACACGTCCTTAAGGTTAAGTGGTTACAATCAAGGCAGAACAGAACTGTTCAAAGAGCTCATTGGAAAAGTGAGCTGAGAAAATGATTCAACATTTAACTGAAATGACATAACCTTTCAAGACATTTATATCGGCCACTTGTTAACTTATTCTCAGTCATTTGTCTGATTTTTTTCGTTGTTCTTTTTGTTTTTGTTTTTTTTTGCTCAAACATACCACTCTCTACGTGAGATCACAGATCCATCCATGTGGGAAACATAGTCGCTATCTGTGCCATTGTCATAACAGTCTTCCGGTAGGTACGGGGAGCCGTTGTTCACTACAGGGCTGTGCACGGGAGGCCCACAGGGATGCATATTTTGGGTGTTGTAGTGATCAGGATAGTAGTTTCCTTCCTTGAGACCCCTGTGGACATCCCCTGTGTCAGCCCAGTCGTCCCTATCCTTACGTTCCGGGGTGTAGTCGGGATAAATTATGTCTCCACCCAGTTTTGGTTTTAGCTCCTGGCTACCTTTGCTCGTCTTGTCTCCGTAGACTTCCTGCAGCTCATGCGGCTGCAGCACGTCCAGCTGAGACTCCTTCTGCATGTCGGAGGGTCCCAGGTACTGTTTGGTGTAGTAGTCGCCCCTGAAGGTTCTGCGCTGACGCATAAAACATACCCCACCCAGGATCAGCAGAAGGATCAGGAAGAGAACTCCACCCACTGCTCCGCCGACTATAGTACCCAGGCTGCTTTCAGGTAAAGAAGCCAGGGTCGGAGACGTGAACAGGGCTCTCCGCTGGTCTGCAGCAGTGCCAGTTCCTGATGTGTCACGTAGGAGCGATGCAGTGGTGCTGGGGGCTGCAGTGGTGGGGGGAGGATCTACAGAGTGAACATGTGATAAAAAAAAATATTTAGACCAAAGTACCAGGATGGATGTAAAGAGAAATTAGCCAAAGTACGGAGGTGAAAGACGGTACTTCATGGTCTGTGACAAGTGGAAAAAGCCAGTGTGAATGGTTTTTAGATTAATTTATACATTTTGCAGTTTTGGGGAACGCACATGGCTCTCCTGGGTCCAAAGAATCCGCTGAAAGCTGTGCTGTCGAGCAACAAGGGGGAAATGAGAAGAGCAGAAGGAGGTTAAGTGTTGAATGTCACTGTGTGTGTGAGCATGAGGGAGAGACAGAGAGGCACAGGAGGACAGAGGACATGCACTCATGAGCATCTGAGTGAGCGTGATCAGCCACCCCCTTCTATCCAAACCCTGCAATGGGGAAGTCATGTGAGACGATGAAACACTGTGTGATCGATGTGAGGTTCCTGCATCTGATTTGTCCTCTGGTGACTGGTATTTGTGATAGCAGCCAGAGCCAGAGAGAGAGAAAAGCTGCGAGGAGCTCAGGAGGTCAGGATAATTGTCTCCATTCTGACCTCCAGCCTGATACCACTAGTTGATCTCCACACTGGCAAAGTCTACAAAGACTAACTACAAAGCAAAATGAGTCACACTAATAGAGGTCTGCACCTCCAGGAGCTTTTTAGGTACTAGTTATCAAAACCAGGATCCACGTCGAGCTATAATGATTTCCACAACTTGTGTAACTGAGTAAGAATCTAATTGCTGCAATTAAACTGTGTGTGTGAGCTTGAAGGATCAAGGTAAAGAGGGAGACAACGAAAACAGATGAAGGTCGGTGAGGTGATCTAATGGCAATTGTCGCCTTTGTCGGTCACTGTCAGTCGTATCCTGCAGCAGGACATTATAAACTGGGTTATTAAAATCAAAGGGTATGAGCATCTGTAACGTGTAGTCGATCATTTGAAAACAAGAGCAGCCAAAACCACAAAGCTGGAGAGACAACTGAGAATGTGAAACAGCTACACTGAGCAGCCACAGAGGGGGGAGGGAATATGACCGAGCTCAACCTGGCTATCTCCACAGGGGGAGGGAGGCGGGAGGCCGCGTGCCCAAGTCTTAATGTTTGACAAGAGAAGCAAGATAATTGCTCAGTGGACAGGATGTCAGCTGTGCTTTCGTTTGGATCAGGACTCCAAACCAGGCCTGTATACAGATGGAGTCTGACAGCATTTTTTGGGGGGGGTTCTCCAGCTCTTTCCTCCTGACAGTACGAAAACAAAAAAGGCTGTGAATGTTAGCAGGAAACGTGTCCAAAAGCAGCAGTTGCTTTGTTTGGAAAATGATTAAAAAGGAGCAGAGGAGAAATGAAAATAAAAACAGATGCAGAGTTCTCAGGATCCACACCCTGACTTTACAACGGTGAACTCAAGTAGCAAACGACAGACAGACAGGGGAAGCAGATGGAAGCAGTTTACAGTTTTCTGACAAAGAATAGCATCAACAAATCAACAGAATTTATGACATCATGATGCGGGGACACCGTTTTGATGATTCAGGGAGGCCACCCCTCCTCCCCCCAAGTACTATTAGTTTTAATCTAATTATAATGTTAAATTAATCAAATTAAATGGTTACCTTAATCTTTATCATTTGCTCACATGTTCTAAAGCTGCTTGAAGAGCACACTATATATGGCTGAATGACTTATCCATACAACGTAACATTACTTCTGTCTACTGCAAATCTGTGACGACAGTTCACTATGCCCTGCTGTGAAACTTGATCTTAAACAAAACAAAGAAGGCCGCTACGTTGGTGCACACTTCACTGAAGCAGCAGGGCTAAACACCCTCTCCCTTATCTGAGAAATCTTATGTTGCCAAAACCACAACACGACACGTTTGGTAGAGATTTTTTTTTTATCTGCACCCTGTGCTCTGCTGTTGCCAGGAATGTGTGAAAGTGGATCTGGGCATCTATATGGAGGCTTAGCTCTGCACACCAAGGGCTGCTCATCACAGAGGGTCATTTTACATCAGTAAGGCAAGATGAATGTCAAAAGGCACATCCTAATTACTAATTACTATTAGATTAGACTGGATGGTTTGAAAAAAACACTTATTATTTTTAATATATTGGGAAACTGAAACTTACCTTGTACCCAGAGGTCTACATTCCTACTACGGAGACCAATGTCATTCATCACCTCACAGCGATATACTCCAGAGTCATTGCGCTCCAATGGACGAGTGAAGGCAAAGGTATTGTTGGAGATCTTAACACCCTCAGGCATTAATCCATCCAACCTGTGCAACAATGACACGCAACAAATATTTCAGCGTAAAACACATGGCATCCACACAAAACCCCAAATTTTATACATTAAGTTATTTCTCTGTGTTTAAGAGACATGACTTTAAAATTGTAATTGAAAACCTATCCATCACTGCTCTGTTGGTTCAGTTGGCCTGCTGCAACTATTATACGATCACATGGCTGCTGTAATTTGAGCTGACTGCATTTCCATCAGTTGAGAAGGAAAGATTTCTGCATGAAGTCAAGGCTAGGCGAGAAAAAAGGCAAGAAAGGAAAATAAAGAGCCTGGCTGTCTCGACTTCACTGGTACTGTCAGCCCAAATGAGACCATATTTCTTCTTTTCAAAGGAAGATGACGACAAAGAGCTGCCAATAGGCCAGTGTTCCTCTGATGCATGAACTGTTTGGAATCTTATTTATAGCAGACAGTTTCCCCGATGAGCGCAACGGTGCATTCGACAGCTCCAGTGTCCGGGCTCTAAAGTTATACTGGAGGTAATTTACACACACAAGCTTCTTCACTGCCTGTTGTTAATTTTGTTTAAATACAGTTAGAATTTGCAAAGCACAGCACAGCATCTGCTACAGATAAACTGCTTAATAGCATTTATGCTCCATTGGCCAATTTGTTGCTTAACTGTTGAACAAGAACAGAAATAAACAATAAATAAAATAAAAACAACTTTCTAGTTTTGGCAAAAGTGTTGTTACATTAAACAATGTGCTAATAAATTCACTGCTATACCCACCTTAAGAGTTAAGTGATAAACTATTACGGCAATATTTATACTTACTATATACTATATATATACATACTATAAATATGTGCATTTCACAAGTCTTTATAGTTCTGCAAGTTTTAAGCTTACTCTCACCAAAGTACGTTTGTGGTTCGCACAAAGCAGTGAGTTAAAATTATTTGAGACACAATGAGGCAGTGCCAACCAAATACTGACATTAATGCAACTTAGGATTAGGATCCTAATTGTCTGGCCACACATACAGTATTGTTGCATACAGAGAACCTACCACAAGAATTCATTTAACGTTTTGATTTTCCAGAGAGAGGACATTTTGGGAGATACCTACCTGATCCATGTGAAATGACGGGCCGGTGGGTTAGCTTTGGCACCACAGGTGAACTGCACTTTCTCTTGACCCACATACCAGTTTTTGTCAATTCCAGTTATTGATACGATTGGTGCAACTGTAAAGCAAACATGTCAAAAGGTTATGATGTTAAAATTAACCTTATGTTCCTCAGAATAATAATCCTTAAGGCCGTGCTACAGTTTTAACATCCTACACAGCAACATTGGCCCTGATTGCTTAGTGAGGGTATTTAAGACAAAAATGCATTTTATGTTTTTCCAAAAGTAAGAGTATAATAATATAATATAATATAAAAAGTCATTGTGAACCCAGCAGCGTAATGACAAACAAGCTTTCCCAAAGGGAACAAAGTGTGCATTATAAGCACAGTAGCCAGTCATGGCAAAAACAAAGGCTGTGCAAGAGTGTAGCTGAGTACAGGACCTGCTGGTGAACATGAGCCAAGAAAACAAACAAATGACCCTGGTTTGGTGGAAAGTTAGAAAATGACAGACTCGCTCAGACAGCGGTTCTACAGCTCATAATCAACTCTACTGCCTACCTACCGTGACAAAGAAAAAAAACAAAAGGCAGAGGGATGCGTAAATGAAGCGGAGCACTTGCCACTGTAATAAAATATGGCAAACACTGACTTAGATATCCAATTGTTCATTTTGATTTCCCTGGAGGACAAATGAGGAACTCATTACAGCACACAGAAAGATGTCTCGGCTCATTGTGTCCACTGACCCATTTCATGCAGTTCAACATTAAAATTGTGCTTCTTTTGCACTTAAAATCCCTCGCCTCTGCCTTTGACATGATTTATTGAACTGGAAAGCCTCCTTCTTCCTGTATTAACCATGGGTTTTTCTGTGTCTCCATCCGCTGCCCTCAGTAGCCTCCTGCTACTTGTGTTCCTGCTGAGGTCTGATCAATATTTCATAAAATACCTTCATTAGCCTGCACTCACACAGCCCAAACACAGCAACGCTTAGTCCTACTTGCCAAGGATGTATGCACCAATGATTATAACATTAAGATGACTCTTAAATGGCCTCTTTACGGGTAAAGGAGGAAAGGTAGGGAGCAGGCTATTCATAAATCAAGCTACTGGCATTGGTTAATATCAATGATGTATCAAACATTTAAGGGCTGTATAATTTAAAAAAAATGTTATGTGTACATTTTCAGAGATTTATCAATATGTTCTGTTAGGAAAGGAGAAGACACAAAATAATATTTGTTGACGACTGAAGAAATATGCGAATCCCACCAGATTTATACCTTCAGATGCATGCAATAGTACTACTCAAAATATTAAGCTGCTAATGTACATTTTCTTGTCTTTATACATATATACATAAATATATTTTTATATTGCTTTCTGAATGGGGCTGTGTGCAATTTTGTGCTTTTTGTGCAATGACAATAAAGATTCAGCACAGGGAGTAACAGGTCTTACAGTTTAACACTTACATTGAACATTTAGTATGTAGGGTATGCGAAACTCTGTTTGCAGGGCCGGGTGCCGCACCACACAGGTGTGGATCTTTCCCTGGTCGTTGCTCCGGGGCTGCCACAGGTAGCTCACATGTACAGTGGTCGTGCCGTTGGGCTCGTCCGAACTTTGTGTCTGACTCCGCCCAGACAGCCCTGTTTCCCAGAAAACCTCTGCAGCGGGACGTCCACGCTCTGCAATGCAAGTGGCCACTAGCGACTCGCTCCCACCATCCAGTAGCGCAGTGGGACCAGCAGACACATATACCTTTGGCTCCACTGTAAAGCAGAGTAAAGCGAAGGAGGAGAGGAAATGACAGAATGGAGAAACAATTACAAAATGAAAATGATCTTTCTCTGTATGTATATGAATAAATAATGTCCATTACATATTATATGGATAGGAGGAAGTGCCCTCAGTATACCTAATTGCTAAAGAGCACAGATTGGCTTCTTCCATTTCAGATGTATGCATGAAATATTGATGAACCTGGACATTCAATCATACAGCAGCATTTCAACGGAGACATCCTGTAGTTGTTGTTGCTTAAGCGCATAATGTGTTTGAGAAAAGATAATGCAAAGCAGTGAACCTATTGGTCCTACTGTGCGTTTCTAACAACATATCTGTTCCTGGAGTAAGCAACCGACTGTAGGGGAGAGACAAACTTTAATATTACAGAATCTGCGGCAACTGAGAGTCACCACTGTCCAGTGTTTATATTTGACGGTGTTGTGCTAGAAGATGAGGAGCTAAGTTAAGGTGAGTTTTTTCAGTGCTTTAGAGCTGAGGTAATGTTACACCGACTTCCTGAGAATCACTGGAAGTTCAGACGCAACAAGGATTTTCTCAACAGCGAAACTGATACATTAGAGGGACGTGACCAGAATAACATAACCTTCTACCCGTTGTGCAAAGCAATACAATAGTTAATCTTGTACTGGGCTGGCCTACAATAAACATATTTAATTATCACAAGGTGTCAGAAATGACACTTTGGAAAGTTCACCAAGACAAATGAGGACAAAGGACAGTCCAAATACAAAAAGACAGTCTGTTAAATGAGAGGGAAGGCAAAACTGTAAAAGTAGCTACGCAGGGTACACACGGTTACAGTTCCATGTACTATCGGTATAGAATTTCCCCTCTTAGGTATATCTTTTCTCTCTCTGTCTTGCAGTACACAAACTCTTTCATCTCTGTCTTTCTTAAAAGAGCAATAACAGCTGCTCCGCTTACTGCAATGATGACAGTTTTAAAGGCGGCACGTGGGGGCACACACAAACCTAATCCACAAGACAAGGCCATAACCTACATGACATCTGCCACCCGCTCTCCACCAAAGCCCAAGCAGGACGTTCAACAAATTCAAACAACATCTAACACCCCCTTTTTCCAAAAATAGCCAGGCGTCTCCTGTACCCAAGTGTAGGGGTGGGGACGCTGTTCTGTCATCCACCTCACATTCTTCACTCTCCTCTCTCCCAGCCCCTCCTCACAGGCCTTTGACTATAAAGAGTAGTTGTTCTATGTATGGAGGCGAACTGGCTGAAGCTTCACTATAGCTAAATCAGAGAGACATGTTAATATGGAGTTGCTGTCAAGGAGGGAGGGGAACGCCTGGGAAGAGTGCAAATGCTTGGAGTGACGGAGGAAAGTTTTCCCTTCAGTAAAACTGCAGCACTGGTCCTTCCTCACTCAAATTCCACATACGCACACGATGCTGATGTCAGAGGGGGAACCCCAGGACGGGATTCAATTGGATTTTAAATGGTTATGGATCATGTTTAGAGATTTTTAAAGGAATGATTTAGCAACAAAAATCTATGATCATGTACTTCTTAACTATTGAAAGTTGAACATCTGTAATACAGAGAGCAACGGAGGAGCAAATGCTGCCACATCAGAAAAGCAGGAAAGGTCAATGAAATTAAATACATGGCTATGGCTGGATTTACTAGCTGACGAATAATAAACTGGGGGTAAGAAAATATATGGAATGTATGGCAACAGACAAACATATTAAAACTTTAAAATATCATACTACACAGACACTGGGTATAGTCCAGCATCATCTACGGACAATAGAAAGAGAAGTGAAACATCTCCCACAAAGGGAAACTTTGACACTTCTCATATTTTAGTTTGCATCAGAAGGCAACTTTAACACATGATTCCCTAAAATATTTCCGATTCTGGTAACCATCTCCGTGGGAATGATTTTTCAGTTTCGTAACTTAGCAAAACAAAAAAACTGGACACACATAGAAACTGCCAACTTTAAATTGAAAAGGACTGTGGTCTAAAGTTTCGGATGAAGCTAAAATGCTTGGGGTATACATCCCTGAATAATTATATGCAGTAGTACTGCTTATCAATAACATCTTGCCAAGTTACTGTGTGTGCATGTGTTGTGTTTTCTGAAAGTCAATTGTTGTCCTGTAGATTTCCCATTGACCTGTCAGCAACTTAAAACAAAGGGTCATTCTAATTCATTCAGTGTAAGTGTTATGTTTTCCTCCACCGGTTCTTTCCCGTTGCATAGAGGTGGGGACCTTCAGTTCATGGGCTGCAGCAAAACGTTCTGCTGAAATGATCCGTTAATGCTTGATGAGCTTTCTTTACGAGTTGTTGTAGTCATGAAGTTGAAAAACGTAGTAAGTGACCGTACTGGACCAACACATATTGCTGCTTGTTGCGTGATAACAAATACACACAAGATGAGGTTTCAATAAAGATTGTGACTTTTAAAATAAAAGTCAGTGTCCACAGCACCTGTTAATCATTATGAATTGTGTCGTGACTTTGGTCTATTATTCATGGTTTTGAGCCATTTCTTTGCTTTACTTTAGTTCATTGAAAAGGAATGAAAATGAAGTCACATGCTATTTCATAAATCTCAAAGTATAAACACGAATCAAAACAGAAAACCTGAAAAAAATCAAAACAGGACAATGCACACTGTACAACCAATTAACTATAGTGTAATCAAATATATTTTTACATAAATGCATGGTCAATATGCTGATGTTATTTATTATTTATATTTAGTTAGTTATATTTTGAATTTTTCAGTGAATCTGTTGTTGGCCTATAGCCACCTTCTTCATACCGTCTTGTGAATAAGGTGCAAGTCAACCCAAAATAAGGCAGAGATGAAGCAGCATTGAGGACTTGAAAGTGCTGACTTCAGGTCCTGTAATTGCGATGTGCTCTTTCTCACAGAATTTACCCCCTGGGATAAACTGATTCCCACATGACACGTATCAAATTGTAAAGAACATATATTTCCATTATAATTACACCCTAATTACATAAGTGAATGTATGTGTTTGTGTGAGCCAAAAGCCTGAGAAAATTCTCAGGGAGGAGAGCAAAGTGTAAATGAACACTGTGAGGTCCCAGACAGCGTGGCTGTGGCAGCATCACCTAATGTACCACTCATTAGTCATCAGTCTCCTTCAGTCTCAGGAGGGAGAAAAGAAGCTACAGTGCAATCTCCTACTCTCAGCTCTGCCAATCCAGCTTCCCATTTAAGGTAAGAAACATATGCTGACCAAAGAGAAAGTGCAACGTTCCTGCTCTTTAGAAAGGAGGGTTCACTGTGTCCATACGGAGTGGATCATGCATGTGCCTGCAGAACATGGACAATATTATATCTACCTCAAACTCTGGGGAAACAAAAAATAGTTAGGATGATCCCCAATTTTCATTTGTTTTTCACATTTACATTCTTGGTAGCAATAAATAACTGATCCAGGCATAGCATGTGTTTTAAATGCTTTCATGTGTTTTTCTGTAACTGTTATATACAGGAGATATGTATTTTATGTTTCTCTAGGGGGTTATCAAGGAAAGAAAAATATCCTTGACATAAAACATTCATATCAACAACAGGATAAATCAGTAAAAAAAAAAAAAAATCACTGCAAATCGATTGTTAGCTGCTTCTTCAGTGTCTGTGAGAGCTTTGCACGTACAAATTATAAGAGCAGCACATTGTAGTTTTAAGACCAGTGCTCCATAAGAAACTATTTCATGCAACTTGGTTTCACGCAACTTAATGTCATGACAATTACTTTGTATCACACCCTGCAATTAACTTGTTGTTGCATGCAACTAAGTTGCACCAAGTAAAGACAAGTACCAAGAAAAGTTTCTTATGTGTCTAATGTGTCTACTACATGAGGACAGATTCCTTGTTTTCAAAGTGTTTAAACTGTGTCTCGTATGTAGTATGTAAGAGGCCATTACTGCAGTGAGTGTGACGAGTGGGAGAACATTAGCCTCTACACAGCAGCACAATTTTGCAGTGATTTAAATGTTAAATGACCATAAATTTCTTTCCAGTATGGTAGTGTGGTCGCCTAAACTCTGCATGGTCACAGTCAACTGTTTTGTGTTTTGAAAACAATGAAGATGGGGGTGAGACAGTTTTACTTTACCTAATACATTGACGAAGGTAGAAGCTTGTGCATTGCCCAGAGGAAATGTTGCAACTTTGCAGATATAGGACCCAATATCTGCAAAGCTAACTTCTTTAATGGTGATGGTAGCATCTTGTATCGAAGGCGAAACAAATGAGACGCGCTGGTCATACTCTTCAGAGAACGAGGTTCCATACTCCGGGTTGAACACTGCCAGCGTAATGGTGCGTGAAGGAAGACGACGTTCCCAGGAGATCTGTGTGAAACTGAGGTTGGAGTCCATCTCTACTCTGCAGCCTAGTGTGATGTTTTTCCCTAGCACCGCATTCACTTTCTCAGGAACAACCACGTTGTTACTGCTCACACCTGCTGAGAGAAAACGACAGTTATGATAAGAATGATAAACAGCGACACATCATGATGGCAATTATAATGAAAATGGGAGACTTGATTTCTTGTGTTATTTGATTGAATTGTAAGATTATGCTTATTGTTCTCTGGTGACCAGCAGCAGCAAAAATTTGTCTGTCAATTAAAATCTATGTAGATTTGATCTCTTCAAACGGTTTCTCCTCGCTCACTGTGACGGCTGTAAAACTACAGAAGATGTGCTTTCACCAAACAACATTATAATTTCAACTGCAGCAGCAGAGATCTGCTAATCCATAGTTTGCCGCGGAGGTGATGGTTTTTTAGGGGACTGAGAAATAGGACATTAGCAGATAGTGAAACTGAATTAACCAAAATTGACACACAAGTTGCACCACTCCAGATTAGATTACACAAATTGAAAAGTTGCTGTACCTGTGCTGTTACCATGTGTGTTCTGGTGTTAATACTGCACTCTTAATCAGAAGGAAGATAAGTCAACAACAATATAGTTTTTCTTATTCCCAGATCTGTCAAAACATCAGTGCAATTTATCTTTATCATCTTGCATTTTCACTTTTCTCCCATCATCAATCTAACTAGTCCTGCCATGGTCACCTGTGGTCACATTAAGAGCCATCATTTGTTTCATGCATATTTTTCCTGGGGTTGAAACAGACTTCATATTGGTTACTCTGAGTGCTTTGCTCTCGCTCTAAATAAGCAAAACACTTTCACCACATGACACTCAGACTGTCTGTCCCACTTGCTAATTGTCAAGGCACCTTTTAAGATAGAAAGAAGAAAAAAAAAAACTTCTGGAGAGAGATGAAACAAGAAATGTTATAGTTTTTTTTGCTCTTTTTATAAAGTTCTTAATTTGACTTGAAGCCCACCAGAGGTTTACTTTAAACAAATGAAACATTTTAACTTTGTTTTGAACATCAATGGCCTTTTAGAATGCTATATATTATGGAGGATCTGTAAGAAAGTCAAAACAAAATGAGGGACTGAAAAACGCTAAAAGAAATGTGGTGCAGCGTTCATGATTTGTCATGAGCTGTATGGGCAATAATATGCATGTCACAGGTGATAGATGCTTGGACAGAGAGAAGCTCTGCACATCTTAAAGCTCCACTTAAAAGATTTTTTTGCAGTAGTGATATTTCATGCACAACGCTCTTTCTCAGACATGTCCACTAGTTGTCAAAACCGAAAATGAAATCCTTTAACAGGAGCACTTAGGAATGTAAATCTCTCTTCTCCTTGCGACAGTTTGTTGACAAAGGCATCCATTACAATTTCTTTAGTGGAGGTGTGTGTTCTTTAATGACAACCCACTCAATGGGAATGAATGCAGTATCTTCAAAAACTAACCTGAAATAAACTGTGAATTAAAACTCATTGAGACTGCTGGGGGGGAAAAAAACAACCCAATCTGGTCTCACTTCCTTTTTTTGCTGGATAATCACACAGATGAGTCATTGATAGAAAAATATAAGCTTTCAGATTTTTAAGAGGTTGTAAAATATTAACAAGAAGACTCGAGACTGAACATCCACAATAAAAAACCCAGTGAAATTGTTTTTATATAGAAAATATTAAAAAAGTGAATTCATTCAAAAACTTTCAAAACAGTACATTTCTTTACAATGTTGCAAGCAGAGTAAGCTATATTTGGGAGCCATAAATTTCCACTTTGTACACTGTCTCGAATGTGTATGGACTACAGCTTATGAAAGTGGTCCACTGGCTGGTATTTTGAGTCTTTGGCATGAATGCAAGCGGTAAACCACAGCAATGCTATCTTGGTTTGGGAGGAATATAGCCAAGGAGGCTGAGGCTCCCTGTGCTCCATTACATCCCCTGTAATTTTAGTGATTACACACACACACACACACACACTCTCACATGCAGAGAGAAAGAGTTTCTCTCTTCCAGAATAGGTTTGTGACCATATGTGTAAGAGTCAGACATTTTGTTTGAATGGCTGCTGAGTTTTAAATGCATGTTTCATTGTGTTGTGAATTTTCATGCTGTGCTACTGTGATACTTGGGCTCTCCTGATGTTTTTTTTTCCTCTGCTGACCCACATTTTCAAAATATTTTCCCTGTGTTTCTCTCACAGCTCTATACTGTATTTAGTCTTTTAACCTATTGACCTCAAGTATTTAACTCAGGCTGCCTTATTTGTCATCCACTTGGAAAGACACATGGGAAAGTGCTGTTTCGGTTATTATACAATTTCATCGCAACAATTTAAGGATCTGTTTAAATCTGTTTCCCACCTTTGAATCATGGCCTGATCTGAAAAAAAGCCAGCACTGCTATAAAGTGCTTTGCACTGCGAGTGTTACCCTGTGTTTGCATTGTGTCTGCCAGAGTGCATTGGTGTGGGGGAGAATCATGGTCAGAGCCTTGTGGGTTTTTCATTCCACAGTCTCGGGTCATCTGAGCTGACATGACAGCTGTTTGTTGTCACCTTACGAGTTCATCTCAGTTTTTGTTTGTTTGTGTGTGTGTGTGTGTGTGTGTCTGTGTGTGTACACATATAAAAAATAGTGCAGTGACATAAACTTAAAATATATATTATTAGTGTAAGAATAGAGATAGCACAGCAATAAAAGTCATCCTGCAGCAGTGGTCGTCTGGGTAGTAAACCAACATGCTTGGCATGCATGACATTATGTTGATGCAAAGAGACACGTGTCTCAGACCAGGCTTGTCCCTAACATGCTGCGCATACTGCAGCTATGTGACATGACACTCCAACTGCTACTGTGCGACGTTTGTCTATCTCAGTGTGTCAGCTTTCATGCCTGTCAAAGCATACAATGAAACTAGACTCCATCAGTGTGGTTGTGTTTATTTTACAGTAAGCATTTCGAACTAAGAAGGAAAGGAGGGATGGGGTGTTTTAAGAGGACTACACCCTTCCCTTGCCATTAGGGGAGGAGAGACAGATGGCCTCTGCATGGGATACCTACAACCAGGAGGAGAGCAGGGAAAATTGGCACCGCTAGTTGTGACCATGAACAACATGGCCAGGGCTCACAAACTAGAACACAGTGAAATATTATCTTAAAATCCTGCAGGCCAATGAAATGTAAGCAGTGCGTTAAACAAAGCTGTCACGCTGTTTCATCGAGGAAACAGGCGTCGTGCTTAAGAACTGAGGCACAGCTCACGACTGTCGCTGGTCTCGTTTAATCCATCTTGTCTAGTAAACAAATATGGTTTCAATTTTAATAGAAGCAAAACGGAAGAGTGTATTTTGATGACAATCATTATGCATTGTCACTGTTTCTATACTTTGCAATCCACCTACCCAAAGAAAAGGAAGAAGCCTGGCCTGGAAAACCTAATATAACTGCAGAGAAGCTGGCTGCACTTTTACCCCCTTTTCCTTGAGAAACCCACAAGGAAAGAATGAACTCATGGGAAGGATATGCTTGTCCTTTGAAGAAATGCTTCATATTTGTTTCTTTCCCCACTGACATCACTAATTGCGACAAGCTGCTTGAAAGACGCAATGGCAAATCAAAACCTTCCTCTTTGCTGGGCAACAGGCTCAAACACTCCACGTCAAACATTTGAGGAGCCAAAATCTCCACCTTCCCAGACCTGACCTAGCATCTGCCCTGACCTCCCCAGAGGAGGCTGTCTTCTGGCTAGAGGGATCCTTGCAATGAAGCCTGCAGTTTGAGGAACACGTGCGACAACACTAATCCAAAAGACATTCACAAGCTGCAACAAAATAGACAATATGTCATGTTCATGTAGACAAACTCCATGCATAGATTATCATGTCAAACAGCACTCAGGAGAGACTGATCTGAAGACCTCACAGGGGAAGAATGCAGACATGAGATTTGTGCAGGAGGGAGTGTGGTTTAGGACTGAAGCAAGAGGAAAGTCTGAGTTGAGCAGATGAATAAGGACACAAAACAAGAAATAGGGCAGCTATTGAGCCAAAGTACAGATGTGATATGGAGCTCAGCACAAGCACGAAGTGTGTAAGGACGCAAAAATGTAACTGGGTTGGGTCAATTATTTTTACTGACTCAGATTACAACACAACAAAGGGGTTCAGATCACAAAGTTTAAGCTCAACTGACCTGCATATGTCTAAAGATTATTTTTGGGTTAGGGTTCCTTTTCAAGATAATTAAAGATCAATTCCGACATCTTTTCTGTACTTTTGCAGACTTACGTTGTTTGTGATAATACATATTTCTGTTCTCAACAAGTAACTACTGAGATAGTCCCTTTATTCCGCCACTCTCCAGAAGTAAAAGTGAACATCAGCACATCTGCAGACATGTAAAGCTACAGCAAGTATAGTACATCACAAATAAACCGGAACGTTGGTCTGTAAATTGTAATGAATGTTCACTTTGGGTCATTTTCTTACCTCCTCTACCACCTAAAATAGGCAAAGTGTTGAAAGAAGCTACTTAGACGTATCTCCACCATTTGTTACCATTTTTCCCCGCTTGGGACTTTCACTCAATTTGACTGAAAAATCTTCCCCTGGGGTCAGTTTCTTAGTGTCATCTTTGTCTTTTAACTGCAAATTCAATGAAGTCAACGGGCAGCCATTTGTCTGCTATTGTTACTCTTAAGAGGAGACCAGAGGGGGAAAAAAAAATCAGACAATGCCTATGTGCTTAACACAGCCCCCAGACATTTGCTTTCTTTTTCTGAAGCCTATAACCCTGTCTCAATCAGTTAGACAGGATAAGCAAAGCGGTGAATTGCCTGTTTTATAGCATGTCTTTATCGTAAGAAATATTTGTGCAGTGTGAAAAAAACATTAGTTACACCAGCTCTAATCTACCCCCTTCCTTCCTCGCATTGTACCCTGTGAGGGTGTGAGGCTTTTTCAGTGTGCTAATTCATGGTGGAGACAAACACACGCTGACAAGCCTTTAAAAAACGGCAGGCAGGGTCTTTTCACATGTCACTGTCCCCTTCAAACCTTTTTTCTTTTGGCTACCCCCCATAGCAATTTGGACGTCCGTGTCCTCCTCATCTGAGTCACATTTGATTATAGATCAGTGCTAAAAAGATAAAGATCAATAGCGTTGACTGACCAGCGTGTCAGGATAGCCTATAACCTCTAATCAGAGTCAACTACAGCAAAGATGTAGGACTCGTGAAGGACAATGTTTGCTAATGTGTCCCAGAGCCAGACAAACATTCCTACAACATCCTGCCTCATTGTGTGGGATTTGTTATTGTTTTTGTTTTGTGGGTTTTGTGGTGTTGTAGTATGTGTACACAACTCCATGGACACGGAGATGGGCAGCAATATCAATTTTCAATGCAGTTATACAATCTGTAACAAATAATGATGGCAGTCAAGGTAAAAAGGGGAGGAAAGGTATTTTTCAATATTGTGTGAATAATTAACTTAGTTCTAGGGGGAAAGACAAGAGGCAATGGGGTCTCAATTAGAGCTTACATGAATGACATGCCTGACATGGAGATGCAAATAGAGGCTCACCGTCACTCTCAAATAGTGCTGAAAATTGAACTGGGGTAGAAGTGTTGTTCATGTCAGGGTCTGCTAGCTCGTCAACATCATCATTAATGCTCCTGTCCTTTTTTAGATAGCCGAGTCCACTCATATCAACCTGTATCTTGACTCAGGCATTGACAGCAAAATATTCCGCATACACTCACCATATAAAACAAGTACCAGACATCACGAAATGAGATCTGTGGTGTCTGTACTTTCCAAACAAGTGGTGTTTTATAGTTAACCTGGTTTCTGTTTCATTGACTTCAGTAAATTATTCACAGTATGCACCAAAGCCAAACAAAGATAGCATAGACAAGCAACTTAATAATCACTTGAGCTCCAACCCGCCACATTAGCCTCTGTGATGCCAAAAGATTCATTGTACATTGGACTCATATAAATGAAACTAGCATTTGCTATTCTATTCCTCGCAGCTGTTGTATCTGTGAGCTCCCATACTTACAGTACAAAAAAGCCAGCATGTCCAACACAGCTGTGCTCTCCAACTGTTGCATAAAAAAGTCATTCTTTTCTTATCTTTTAAATAATGCTCCAAAAACCTACATGTTTTCTGCATTGTTTAAGACACAACTAGATTGACATGTAAAAACATAGTCGAATATCCCTTTTTTATGGTTTTATATTGTAAAGCCAAGCTCCATGTTCAATTCCTAGAACAGAAATAGATCATATAGCTTTTTTTGGGGTCGAAGTTTGGGAGAGAATATGTTTCTGTATTAATCACAGATTCTGCCCTTAACTGGGTCTGAAGAGGCTACTGTACTTTCATTAGGCCAATGTAACATAATGGAAACATAGTTTCCCACAAACCTAAAAGACCCCAGAGGGACTTGGATTGTTTTTCTTTACAATGATTCCCATAATTGTCCTGATTTCGTTTATGATGACTATTTCTGCCAACAACCAGCAACAACATAGTTGTTAAGGGAACTACCACTGGTTCATGAATGTCACAAGTAGGTTATATAGAGACATGGGTTGAATAATTAGTGAATTTGCAAAACATTATTCTCTGTGTTAGTGTAAAAGAATTGGGAAGACAGGCTAAGCTGCTAAGCTAAATAACCACACATGTATACTGCTACATTAATAAAACATTGTTTTTCCAAACCTTACTGAAGTGGACTACAACACCCTTCATCAATATAATATTGTTTGTAGAAAAGTACAGCTGTTAATGGGGAAAGCTGCTGTGGACTTTTTTGAAAGGCATTGAACGCACCACCAATAATCACTCTACAGTAAAGAAATAAGGTACCAAAACGAAAGTCTGCCTCCGTACTGTGCTGTGTGTATCAATTGGTCAATAAACGCAGTAAGTATTTTGGTCAGTGCGGCACTTTACCAGCATTATAATGGTCAGAGTCATTTTCCTGGCACACCCACTTTTCCCGGCACAAACTCTTACCCTGTTTCTGCAACAGATTAAAGTAGCACCGATTTAGACTTACCAACCACTTTAAACAGTGTGAACAAAGACAGGAGCAAGTTATATTTGACTCATAATAAAAAGTAAATAACAGAACGCTAGAAAAATACATATGGATCTACATCCCATGTATCTCTTGATGGAGTTTATCCAGAGAAATCCAGATTTACAAATACACACACACACACACACACACACATTACATGGTCGTCCATCTATAAATTTCATAGCGATTAAATTTGCTTAAATGCTACAAAAGTCAGAAAGACAACATCATTCATTTATACTTTTTTCTGGGACTCCAGTTACATGTCTGCGTTGACCTAGTGTTCCCATTATATACAGCTGACTTGGATGTAGAAGACAAATGTTTTGAGTACATAAAGCAAAAGTACCCCATTAGTTATCAGCTCTGGGATATACCATCAGTGTGCATCCAAAATGTAAAGCAATCTGAGCATTACACAATATTCTAACATTGTTTTTCTATCCTGAATAGAACAGTGCTCCAGTATTGTTGTGATCCCTTTTGCAACACAAGGAGAGGCAAAAAATAGCAACCACACCAAACAGTGTTTGTCAGAAGAGAGCAGTGAGCTCTGCCTCTTCCACTGTGTGAAAAAACAGCTAAGCACATTTTTTAAAAAAACTATATATTGTGCATACTTGCATATTTTACCTCATTTAATCAATACTACATATGAAAAAAACTTGAGGTCTATTTGATCATCTTTGCTACATCTTTGAACATCAGCAATTAAAACGGACACAAGGGAACTTCTGTTTTAAGGGCATAAGGTGGACATAAACAATATGGTGGGGATGGCAGAGAATACAGAATCTTGGATGAATACCAGCGGGGACTGCAGCTGTGCAAAACTTATTTAAGCCACAATAGCAACATCTCTGTATTAGAGCTGGATGGGATGTTATCTCACACGGCTATGGCCAGGGGACATATGCTGAAATCTAGAGAGATTAGACTCAAGTTCTGATAAAATGGTAAAAGATGTGGATTTATCCACATCTGGATAAACGTGTTTACTCGAAATGATGTGTTGCTGGCTGAAATGCAGGAATTGTATAATAACAGTTTTAGATTGTCACTCGTGGTAAATCCATTATGTTAAATAATGCATGCAGTGAACATTTCCTGCTCATTTGCGGTTTTGGACCTGTGATCCTGGGATAGCAAGTCCTATATTTTGAGTGTTTCCATTGCATCACTGACCTGTACAGATTGAGAAGACAAGCTCAACCTTGCAAAAGCATTGTTGCTATCGTCAACAAAAGCCAAATTCACTGAATTTTGTTAAACTACCTATCTACTTAAATTTTCCATTCTCAGTACATCACAACACAAGGGATGGGTTGTGGATCAAATAACTCCGAATGGTTTGTTCCCTCTCTAAATTTGTGTGTGTACGTAGGGGTGGAGAATATGTGAATAATGGCTGAATTGTATTTTTGCTACCAATGCCCATCCCTACATAACAGAGGTTTGGGCACTAGATAAACGTGCTAGAGTGCTTAGAACTGGGATGAAGATGGGTGTAGTACAGACTTAACAGAGGGCAGATGAGGAATCCATGCAGCTGTGGTAAAAACAATGGTGTAAAAACAAGAGATTCTTCTCATCTGCTCCAGTACTGTACGTCATCATTCTGTGTACTACCAGATGAGACAACAAAGTTTACTCCCTACAATCAGCAGTGCTAGTATTTGACTGGTGGGTGTTAATAATCTCCCACCCGGGTGGTAGGGGGTGTGTCACTGCATACAACTGCCTGTGTGCTCAACCCAAACATCATAACCCCACGACAGCTGAATGATCGAAACAAATAAGACTGAGCGGTGAAAAAACAGCCACACCTGTTTCCCATAACCCCAGAGCTCCTCTCCTGCGGGATTCAACTGCTGACCAAGCACATCCTGCTTGTATACCTCTTTAATATGGACTGTGAAGCCACAGTGTATCCGAGTGACCCTAACCTCAGTCAAACACAGTGATCTTCTCTTTTAGGGAAAAACCCTGACTCCTGAAAACAGCAGGCAAAAAATGCTTTAAAATGTTTCTCTCTGTTCATTCACAGTAGGTAATTAACCATGGAAATATCTGGAAGCCATTTATGCAGGGCAGTTTCCTATGACTCAGTGATTGAAGCAGGCAGTTCCTGTCTGTCCAAGACTTATTCAGTAGACAAGACAAACTAGCTAAAGCTCAGTGAAAATATCAACGCTAATATTAGCATTTCTATGTATTTTTCAACATTTTCCCCATTAAGTGGGGATTTTTTAAAGGCTAATTACTCATGTAATGTTTTCCCAATGACTGGTAACTCCCAATGTTAGTCTGAAAAGGAAGTGGACACAAAAACCCACAGTAACTGGCTCACGAAAGACTGTTGGGTTAAAGGTTGAGACTGGCACGAGTCTATATTTGTGCCACTTAAACCCATGGAAAGCTAAACAAAGTGTTCGTCTGTCTGTTAGCCTGTGGCAGTCAGCCCAAAACCTATTCAAACCTACAGAAGTTGTGAATCTTTAAAATCCCGTCAGAGATATTATGTTTCATTTTTAAAAAGAGCTACTTTTAAAAACAGCTGGCACTGTTTTACCAAAGGTTACTTAAACAAGAGTTGGTGAGCATTACCTCACATTTGGAGAGCTAGCTTATTTATGACTCTGGCATTTTGTAAGCACGTCTTACTCAAAATAACTTGCAGTGTCCGAATTCATGGAGATGTAAGTACATGTCACTCAGCGCAACAGTGTGGTTCATTGATGTATATTTTTTAACAACATAGGAATAAGCCAAGTAACAGGCTCTGGATATTAATTTTATTGTCATAAATTATAAATAGCATTATCTTTCCTACACCGTGCCTTCTTCCACACAGTGTGGATGCAGACAGACATGAAAGCAGACATGAAAGCAACACCAACAATAAATTAAACATTTTAGGCTTTTACAATGTTTCTATGTTTTAGAAATTATGATATACTCTTTCCAGTTTTCTTAATTAAAGTGTAAGAAGGTTTGTTTATGTTCAGGTTCACTATTAAAGCATGCTATATACCAGCAGGTGGATGGAAACACACCCACTGATGCACAGTCTTATTGATTTAATTTATTAGCTGCTATGCAGTGTCAAAGCCATTGCTGTCTTTGTATTTATCCTGGCAACAGACAAGTCCAGGGTTAAATTAAAACTAGAGGTCACAGCTCTGAATGTACTAATGGACCACCAGGGAGCAACTTGCCATTCAGAGCCTCTGACAGTCAGTCACATCTGTCGTGGAAGAGGAAGCAAAGGGTGGAGTCAACAGAAGCTGGCAACCACAGCCTGCTCCCTGAACCCCACACACAGCCTCCATGTCCCACAACAAAGCAGCACACTCATCTGCTGATGTCCTTCCTTCAAAAAGAAAAACCCTGCATGCATTTAATGTGATTAGGAGATTTCAGCCTCCTGCTTAACAAGTTAGATTTAACATAAATTGAGCGATTCTGATGGTTGTAGCAGCTGTGACCCACAGATGTCCACCCAAATGCTAAAACTTACTTTCGAGCTTTTTCTTGACACTGAATATGACTGCTATAGATAGTTAACAGCAGGCTACTATGAAATCTCAATTGTAAATATATCTATTTATTCGGTAGATCACAAGTTTGTTTACGTTACTAAGTCACGTTTAAGGATGAATGACTAAGATTTGGAGAAGACTGGGTGGAGAGATGGTAAAAACATTAACTGAATGAAATAAAATATACTACAGCTGCAGATTTTTAGCTTGATAAAACATAATGGATTGTATGTAACACTATCTCTACATTTATAATGTAAATTTCCATGAAGCATCAGGTTCACCACCCGCAGACAAAATATCCCAGAAATGATGCTGTGACCTTACGTGTCCTGTGCCATATGGTAGCAGCAATGTCGCTACTTCGAATACATTTTCAGCAACAAAACACTTTTCTTGCCTGCAACTTAATGACATTTATTAACCAATGAAGCACATTAACGAGAGACTGTGGCCCAAATCTTTTCAGTCGGTGTAGTGCTTTTTCAAATCTATTTCTGTTTTGAGTCTGTAATTTCGGTGGCTCCATTACTACATTATTTATTTAGATTGTGAATCATGCGGCTCCAAGAGAAGAAACCACAAAACTATGGTCTTCAATTACAGACCTCACAGTCTGTAGCCACGCCTTGAACGAATCCCCTCCTCACAACGCCGGCAACGCAGCGGGGAATCTGATAATAACACAGTCAAGACAACTTCCATCAACACAGTTTGTGTCACAAAGTCGCCCTGCACACTTACACTCTGCTAAAACATTACAGGCTGCGTAAACCACAAGGGCCCCAAAACATATGTTATTGGGAGACAAAAACTTGCAAACATTTCTATTCCAGATTATTCAAAAATTAAAAACAAAAACTAATTTTAAGGTAAGTTGTCTGTCAAGGTCTGGAATGAAAGCCTGCATATAGTATATATATATATAGCACCAAACACCACATGTTTGGAGGCTAATCAGCTTAGTTTGTGGCAGATGGTTGTTTATCAGTTTGCTGTGTTGATTTATGAACCAGTGTTTTGTGGCTACAGACGAAAAAAGTATGGCATGAAGAAGACTCTAAAATATGTGTTGCAAGTGTGTGCATGTGTGCGTTTGTGTGAGAGAACGAGACAGAGATGACACTAGTGGCAACTGTACTGCCACTACATACTAGAACTTGACTGGTGAATGTGCAGGGGCAAAAAATTTATATTAAGATGAATAGTCTTTCAAAGTAAATTTTAAAAAATGCCCTGCTCAGTGTACATTTCTGTTATTTATCAATACTGATTAATTTCTCTATTTTGATTGTCAATCAGTTTGTCACTTTGAGTGTTCATGTTAAAATACTAATATTTTCCACACTTGGTCAAATAATTTTACATGTCATTTACAGACAGTAGTTGCAGTTGGCATTTCAATTATTTTGTTTACAAATAAGTTGATGAACTGAAAATTAACCAGCAATCATTTTAATGGTTAATGGTTTTGAATTATTTTACACAAGGATCAAACTGCCATGTTGGAAATTGGATTGTAAGATCTTACAATAATATGACTATTTCAGATTGGGACTGCTAGAAAACATACGAGGACATGACCTTTAGCTCTGGGAAACAAGAGTAGACATTTTTTTTCACCATGTTGTGACCATTTGTAAACAAAGACATTGAGCTATGAAACAAAATATCAGCCGATTGATAACTACATGAATATTTGATTGCAGTATTTTACAAAGACTAGTGTCCAATGACGGTCTTATTGAAAGCCTGTCATGTATTAGCTATGCTGGGAACGCTACTTTGCAGTGACAATAAAACCTTTGCTGCATTCCTGAGCAGGATTTACTCAAGCATCCATCTGTGTTTGTCCCCTCTTTTGTCTTTGCAGGACAAGTGTTGTGATCCCAGCTCAGGAGTGGGATACAGACAAGTCCTCCAGACCCAGGAGGCTACAGAGGCTGGGGGGGTGGGGGGTTGTTCTGGCTGGCACACAGCCCAACTACAGGTCAATACTTCCACAGACTCCACGACTGCAGTGCCTCCCCTGAAATATGTCTTCATTTCCCCCGTTACCCCTCACGCCCAAAGCCGAGGAGTCTCCCCTCTCGTCCCCTGTATCACATAACGTCGATCCCCCACATCTGTGTCCCACCACCTGGCAAACTTTTCACAAAGGAGCTCCTCTTTACTCCCTCTCTCCGTGAGCGACACTCATAATATTTCATTTCGTTTCTATATTTGGGACACAGCTAACAACTGCTGCCTCAAAATGACTTTCTGGTCATTTGAGTGGGAGAGCCGGTGCCCCCCCCCCGAGAAAAAACCTCACTCTCTGACTAACGTTAGCCAAGTCATGATGTGTGACATACTGGAAGTATTTTTTTCTCTCTTTCCATTCAAGAAGTAACACATGCTAGCAAATGTGCGCACAATCACCACAAAACACTGCGACGAAAAGTTGGGTCGCGTCCCGCGTGGACACTTTTGGGGCCAAATTAGCTTGAGTGCGGCTTGTGTGTAATCAGCGGCGGCTCTGGTGCGTTTAAGTTCACGTTAAGTATTGTTAGAAACCGAGTTGCGTTCAAATGCGCCAGTCACACGAGGTTAGGGGAACGTTGAACCGAAGCCAGGAGCAGCTACTTTCCTAGCGACGTAATGTTGGGACAACCGTGTCCACACACGGGAACCGTTAGCTTAGGAAAAAAAAGCTAGCAGGCTCGGAAGGGAGCACAGCCCACTTCGACACCGCGTCCCGGCGTTCGGAATCGGCGGACGATGCGAGCAGCAGCCCGGCTGCAACTTCTCTCACCGGCTTGAAAAAAGTCAGAAAACGACGGGAAAGAACTCACCGAACAGTTGGTACAGGGCGAGAAGTGATGTGAACAGTCGCAGTCCGCTGGGTGACAAAGTCCCTCTGCGCCGTGATGTTTTCTCCATGTTTCCTGCGTCCGCGCGCTGGCTGCGCTCAGCCCCTCACTGATCAGCCCTGCTCGCTCTGGCCGCCTCACGCTCGCGGGGAGCCACTCTCCATAGCGACCGATCCGCGTGGGCCGTACCACTTCACTCCTGCGGGACAGCAAGCACGAGCACGCGTACACGGGCACGCATGCGCACACGCGCGAGACCCCATCACCCCGGTTTGTTTTTATCCTCGCATTTATGGCGTTGACATTAAAAACAGTATCACACTTTTGTTGGGATGTTTTGTTTTTTTTTATTTGTAACTTCATGGAGAATTAAAAGAAAAGCATGGTAATGTTGACCTGTTCATGTTAACCCCTTATATCTACATATGTATGGTCTCCCAAGCTCTTAATGAAGCTTCATAAACTGTTTTTAAAAAAAAGATAATAAAATTGTACCCGTTTTTTGTCTCTTGCGGAAATTTTGTGTCATTTTGTTGCTGGTTTGCCTCTCTGTGATTATGTGTAGTTATTTTGTTTTGTTTTCTTGCTTGTGGTGGTTTATTAGGATCTCACTTTTGTGTATTTGTGGTTAATTGACTATCTTTGTGATTGTTTCGTGGCTATTTCCTGACAATCTGGCAATCGTGACAGTGCGTTTTGTGTCACTTTGTGGTCCCCTGTGTATTTTTGTTGTCATTGTGTGTCTCTCTGTTATTAGTTTTTCATCTCAGTCATTTTAGGTCACTGTGGTTGTTTTTCGCTTTGTTTGCATGTCTTCACGGCCACTTTGTGTCATTTTTGTAGTTATGGTCTTTATAGTCTTGTGTGGTAAGTTTGTTGTCATTGTGTGTTTCTCTGAACGCACTGAATTTCATGTATATTGGTTTGATTTGTCCTCACTGATAGAAAGTAACTTATAGGTCATAGAATGTCATATAGGCAGTGGTAGTTTGAGAAGCTCCAGTAAATGAAGGGCATTTACAAAAACCCCTATAACAAAATTGATAAGCCAGATTTAAAGTTGCTACTAGCCCTATGTTCATGAGACATTTTCAAAGCAATAAGTTATGTTACAGGATAGGCCCGAGGCTGAGTTTCCATCTGGGTAAAATGAGCAGCTGCCCTCAGGCCCCCAAACCTCAGGGGGCCCGAAGGCTTGTGGTTCACCATGTGGCAATTACTTTTTGGAAATCTGATTAACTGAACTTTTCGTTTGTAATCCTATTTGCAACACTAAAGCACATGATAAACGTGAAATGATTATGGCTTTAAACTGACACCGGCATTGATTTATAATCTCGATATGAAGCCGTTCATTTAGACGCGTCTTAAATCTTGCTTTAAAGCCTTTATTGTGTCGGTTTGTGTTGCACTTACACATATTCCCAATGTGCTTAATCGAGTTAACACAAAATAATTAGTAATTTCTATCTAATGCTTACACAGTTCATCAAAACTGACAGAAACATGGTTGGAAGTGTGAGTAGCTGCTCTTTTCAAAATAAATCTTTACTCTTTAAGCTTAATAAAAGTGTTCATAGCAGTGATTGAACAGAGAAATGTTTTTTTTAAATTTTGCACCAGGAGACACCGTTAGTGTTGTGGATATTAGACTTACAACCCAGCACTAGCACACTGTCAACCATTTTTCCAGGATTGTACACTCACACAAATCTTTTTTTTCCACTTGACACATTTATAAGGGCTCTTGGAGTTATAATACAGCTTCCATAAGTCATCCAAAATATGGATAACACAGGTTTACACAGGTGCTGCTCCAGAGGGCCTCACGTGCATTCATTTCATATTTATTCTGTCTGTAAAGGGAAATCAAACTTATAGAAATCGACACATTTTTATCCTGTACAACTATTTAGTATTAGTAGTATTTTCTAAATGAGTAGAAATAGAATTAGGAATTTGGCATCTAAATATTGGGCATTGCAGGTAAAGATGTAGTGATTGTTGGCCTGGAGATTGTTGAGGCACATGTGAAAATGTGTAACTAGAGGAGTCAATACACTAATCTTAAACTCTGGGGGGGAAGGAGGAAGTGAACGTGAAAGTTAATATAAACCCCAGGAGATCCGCTGCTGAAGGACAAAAACAGTCGCATGCAACTACAGCACTTGGCTGATTTGTGCGTCTGAAAAAGTGAAAAGAGTGCATTCTCACCAGTTCCAGCACAGACACACTGTGTCTACTCTGCCCTGTAACAAAGTAGCAATGAAATACTATCTTGCATTGTTCTTTTCTTCGAGATAATTACAGCTTTTACACGTTCTGTAATCCAGCATCGTGTGCAGCACGCTGTCATTATCATGCATTGTAGCCTGAACTGATAAAGCTGCTCCCTCAGCAGTTTCAGGCGAACATCATATTTATTCACTGGAGATAAGCAGAAACGCTCGCTTCAGCGTGGTTCCCTCATGTTGAGCTCTGCCCGCCTCAGTCTGCGGTGACATCCTCGCGGCCTGTGTGAACTCCGAGTCCTCATCAGGGGATGTGAACTCTGCAGGGAGCCACCGTCTCCAGCGGAATCTAACGCGCTCCCTCACACAGCGCTACAGCTCAGATCCACTGTGATTAAAGCATGACCCATGATGTGTCACCACACTATGCCCCATGCCTTTATACCCTCTGGTGGTTTATTTATATCCTCAAAGAGCCATAAATCCCCAGGTAAAAGTGCTGCCCTTTTCACCAATCAATCTCCCCTCCTGGGCCACTTGAAACTGTAAAGTCCGTGCAGTGAGGAGACTCACGTCTTTATGAGATGATAAATCACGTCTTATTTTCCTCCATAAACCAATTAATGAGGCGACGATATCACAAATTTGAATGGGATGGCATCAGCGAGGCTGATTTCATACCACTGGCATAATTTGTGCTGCATAAATGCTGCCCCCCCAGTAGCACTAAATAGTTTATGAGCATTTACGGCCCCTGACCTTTGCAGTTGTGGTCACCTCATTTAGGTTTTATGCAGCAAAAATACTTCTCTGTAATCACTATTAGGTTTTCTCCCAGGCAGGCGAGGCTGCACAGGCGGCACCTCTCCTGTGACCAGTGGATGCACGTCCACACAGACTGCCTGGGACATTTGGTTTTACAGTCTGTGAAAACAGCCTTTGTTAAACACAACATTCCTCACTAGTCACATTGGTGAGTCGGTCGTTGCACACCTCAACCCCCCATCCCCCCACCCTTGCACTGTTGCCACACTCACGGTCCCCTTCCCTGCTAAGGTTTGACCATCAAGAGAAGGAAGAGGTCATCTCACTGCTGACGCTACGCACTTGCAGGCTCCACACTGGTCTTCCTCATAATGAGCTCCATCTGAAATGACCCACTGCAGTACACCCTGACCTTTGGAGTGTACATGAGAAGACAATTAAGAGAGCGTACCTGTTACAGATCATATTTGCGTTGCAGTGGTATAAGGCTTCAACATTGTCCCTGTCTGGTAGCAAATATGCAGGTTATGTGAATATTTTAAAGTGCATTTCAACTTGACTTAATATTTAATATCATGTGATGGCATGCATATGGGTCGGTGAGAGTAACAGAAAGTGACAGACATTCATTTGTGTTGGGAGTGCAAACAGATGATGTGCAGTCATATGGGAGGAAGCGACATGCACATGTGCACCAGGGTCTGCTGTACATTCACATCAGTAACTCATAAAGCCACAAAATACAAAGAAAATAGTGTAGGCCATATTAAAAAAAGCAACATGAATGAAATAGTGCATTGCAAAGGCAAATGAAGAAAATTTAATGGATTTAGATCGCCATCTGCTGGACATACACGACATCTGCACAATTTTCAAGTTAGTCTATCTGTTTCATTGTCACAGATTTTGCTCATCACTATTCCCTCTGTTCTGTCCTGATGTGCATATCCAGTAGCAAACAAGGCACACATTTTACAGGTGTTATTCTCAGATTTAGTTTAATCTGTATACATTTGCACTCAGAGTTTCACATTTTAGGTAACTTAATTTTTGAACAGATGGAAGATTGAGGTTTTCGATGTCTGACTGGAAATTTAAGTCACATATGTGTCTGGGAATCTGGTACAAAGTGTAAAAGTTGCAGTCTGTTAAGTTCTGTCTTCATGCAAATGGGGTCACAAATCTGAATTAGACAAATCAATAGCATTTTGTAACCTGTGTGCCCGAAAAACATGAACTTGCTTTAAAAAGTCTCAGGTTTTGAATGTTGACCAGCAGCAGGCCCGTTTTGTTTTGTTCACAGAGATAGTGTAGATGGAGACGACGCTGTAAATGAAGTAATGACAGCAGGGAGGTGAGAAACAGCTTAAAAGCACTACAGGTGAAAGTCAGGACACGGGTAATTTGCAGTGAAGGCATGATTGTTGAGTGAAAAAGAGAGATACAATAACAGGTAGAAAAACACTTGTTTTATAAAAGAACCTCTCAAAGGAACAAGTCAGTGCGAATCAGTAGGAAATTCAGTTGCACAAACAAACATGCAAGATATTTGTTTCTTTGCCAATATTGTGGTGTCTGCATTTTAGGCTGTTTACAAATATTCAGCCAACAGAATATGATTCTGTTTACATAGCAGATAACTGTCACATATAACAGTATCAATAATGAAACAAACTAATCTGGCAAACCTAGGGTTCAAAGAATTCCTATTCTTTAGGACACATTTTCTTCCCTCAATTTTTAGCAATTTGTTTTATTATTCTTTTGAATCAATGCAGTGTGACAACAAAAGAAAAATACTTGTATATAATACTATATGAAATCTATTTGTAAACCAAATATTCAACTAGTGAACACAGAATGACGTTATATTACAATGCATCCCCACAAAATACAAGGCAAAATCACAACACATTAAAGAGTGGAGATGATACAAAAATTGCCTTTATGCTGCAGAAACAGTTGCTAACCTTAACTAAGCAATCTTTTAATCCGTTTTAGCGAGTGTGAACTCAGAACAATACAAATCTGTCACGAAAAAAACAAACAGATATAGACCCCAAATAAATGTAGAGAGGCATGATAAAAATTCAGATTTATGTTTACTCTTCTGTTTTCTGATACATAAGATAATCTGTTTCAATCTTCTCTCAGATAAGCCTCTGGCACTTCTTGATCATCATTATTACTCTCCATGGAGGTAGCATGCTGTGACATCCTTTCAACCTCCATTACTTTGGTCTCAGCCAACATCTGATCTGCATCCACTGACAGCTTCTGTGCTTCCTTCACCTGTGATTCAGCCACCTGGATGTGCGTCGTCATCGTGATGGATGCGTGCTGGGCTCCTGGAAACATACAAATGCAAACACAAACTTCAAGGGTTTGAGATAACACCACCTTAGGTTCAGACACTGGGTGTGGTCATTAGTAAGGCACTGCTGTCCATCGTCTCCATTTTGCTTCACACAAAGCCATGTTGAGCAACAGCAAATGATCCATACACTGTCTAAAGTGTGATACTGACAGCCCCCTTGAATAGAAGAAGGTACACACAGCAGTGTATAAAGGAAGAAGGTTATTCACAGCTTGACACTTGACACATTCAACATGAGAGGAGTCCTGAGAAAACCTGCCACCACAACATCACCAGTTACGCAGTCATGTAACCACACAAACACACATACTTTTTCTTTGACACACCTGATATGTATGCTGCCTCAGCTGCTCTTTGGCACATGTTGACAGCACTGTCCCAGGCTGACTTGAAACGCTTGCATTCATCTTGTCTGTCATTAACCTGTCAGGAGAGCTAGAATTATAAATCCCAAATTAAACGCAACAGTTCTACAACTGGTTTGTAGAACTTTTTAGTTCTACAAACCAAGTAAGACATCATAAACCACCAAAATAGGACATCATAAACCAACCTCTGCACGCTGCCGAATGATCACTTGCCAGATTGAATTCTCTTCTGCTGGACTCAGGTTTCCCAAAGAGGTCAGGTATCCTCTTTGAACAGCAATGAGTGTTTGCACAGCCTGTTAGCAAACATTGAGTAAACATAAGCTGTTGACATTTAAAGTCAAAACCAAACTGTGATCACTGCGTAGAACAGATTTGTTGAGGAATATGGACATTGTTCAACCTATGGTTGATAAATTCAGTCAAATTTAGTTTATAGATGTTCCTTTTTACTAGTCAGGAAAAAAAGTACTATTTATTATTACTTGTTTATGTTTTTATCGCATGACTTGTCTTTCCTCTCTGTTGTTTACAGAGTGACAGAGTAACAAAACTTACTTTTGAATATTCTGCAATAGCATCTATGAGAGCTAAGGTGGTCTGTGAAAGAAAACAGCTGGAACTGTCTGTTACAAGAGAGGCCGCACGTCTGATCAGAGCGTCATGGGAGAGGTTTTCAACCTGTGGTAAAGACATAGACGGAGACATGAAACTGTGTTAGAATAAGTACACTTGAACAATTTTATATTGAAGAAGTAAAATAGGTTCTCGGTGAAAAATAAATTCATTTAAAACAATAAAGTATGTCGATGTCTGATAAAATTTTCACATTGGCTATGTCTAAGTGCCAGACTCACCTGTTTGACTGGTATCGCACACAGCCCAGCCCCCACAGATAAAGACGCTATACCTGTGTACAAAAATCTCATCCATTTCCCTGACTTGTGCACTTCAGGTTTCTTACAGCCGAGCAGGACCCGAGCAGAACTCCTGAACAAACGAAATAAACGATTTCGGTTTAAAACAGACATGTCTCCTTAAACCCAGTTGTGTGACTATGGGACTACAACAATTATTTGATCAGTTCAAAATGGTACAAAACTGAAAGAAAACACAACTACATAGCCGAAGAAAATAGACATGTAAACCAGTTTAAATTCACAGGAAATAAAGGAATCCTCTTTCAAAATATAGTGACCGCTCTCATTTATTTTTACGAGTCAATTCTGATTATTTTATGTGATTTATAAAACACAATAAGGACAATTTTAGGCCCACGAAAACAGGCTTAATGTGTCAGGTGCGTCATTGGCGCTGTTAGCAAACAAGACATTCTCTCTTCCTCATGTTAGGGTCAACAGCATCATTTAATTTCAAACAGTCGGTTAGTTTAATGTTTAATGATGTGGGAACGGATAAAATGCTTATTTCAGCTCTTACAACATTGAGTACCTGAGGAAACGTAAGAAGGCGGCTCCCCTCCAAAGTGCGGCCATGTTGTGGTCCGTCACAATAATATGTTCGACTCTCGAAACAAGGTTCCGCTTCTCTGCTGAGTTCGAAAACCCGAACTCTGTTGCCCTCTTCTGGTGAACAATAATATACTTGTATTACTATTTGTATTTATGTCACAATTATTTCAACAATTGCATTTTCTGAATTTTATTAAACCGATGCAACTAAAGCAACTCCAACAGTAAAAGTCTGCTGATATGTTTATTCTAATGAAACATTAATAAGGGAGGTGGTTCAGTAATGTACCTTCACTACATTATGTGTCTTAGTATTTTGTAATATTTTAATATGTTTAAATATGTTGAAATACCCTGTTTGTCAATAAACACTATACAAGTCTACCAAATGCAAACATGTTGTTGTTAACAACTACTAAATTTGTATTTGTTTTATTCACTGCATACAGACATATTCATTAAGCACTAACATCAACAGAACATTTTGTAAATAATTAATGAAGCCATTAACCACACCACTTTTAATTAGTTTCACAGGAGTTTATGATTACACACAGGAATACAGAAACCTTGCTAATCATCATTACCATCATCACCACATCAAGAAAAACTTTCCCTTATGCAACAACAGGCCAAGGTTTCATTTTTCTAATATTCCCTTATGGTACATGAGGCTTAGCCCTATCTGTTCTGGCTGCAAACACTGTCAGCAGCAAATGTTATGAAAAATAAAAGTACATTCATTTACACTATAGCATATAGAATTATTTTTGGGCCACACATTAAGGGGCTTAAAATATGATGAGCTTGTCTAATCAGCCAAAAGTTAGATATAGATGATGGTTAGAAATGTTTTGGGCCTTATCCCATTATTCAGTTATTTGCAATTGAAACAGTCAAAGGGAAGACAAGGAATATGACAAGGTCCCCCAAACCATTTGGGAATATTATAGTTATAGTATACATCTCAACTACAGGCCAGCACAATGTTTGGTGTCTTCACGCATCAGAATCAGAATCAGATATACTTTATTAATCCCTTGCGGGAAATTCTTTTTAAGCAGTGCCCAGTTTACAGAGAAAAGTCAGTAGAATAAGGAATAAAATAAAATAAAATAAAATAAAATAAAATAAAATAAAATAACTATATATGGTCTCAAATAAGGAATAAAATAAAAATAAAATAAAATATGGTCTCAAGTATATACAATCAACAGTATTTACAATGCTGCTCAGTACCGATGTCATAACCTGCTGCAATTTGTTGTCATAAAATTGAAAAAAAATATATATCAAGGATTAAAGATTATGCCTTTTTTCTTCTATAATTATACTTATTTCATTTGAGGAAATTAATAGTATTTTTGTAAAGTTTTGATAACAATGCTGAACCAGGCGGAAAACACAAGAGAAGTTTCCCAACTTAAAAAAAACAAACTTTTTTGCTGTGTCATACTGTACATCTTCAATCAGAGCCAAAAACAACCACAACATTTTAAATAATTAATGACCCAATTAATTAAATGAGTTTCATAGCCTTTTTTTTGCCGTAAGGGAAACATAATGATCAGCTCATTAACTTTGTTGTAGAATTTGGAGGCTAAATCCACGTGGAGAAAAACAGACGCGACTGAAGAGACCAACAACAGTGTAATATTCCCTCATGATACCTTTGTGTCATTTGCTGCTGGTTGTTGACTGCACAGATAGATGATGAAACAAACAGACTCTGATTGCCAAACTTTCTTTCATGACCCTAAAACTTTTAGTTTTTAGATAATATGGCCACAAAAGTACCTTCTCACAACAGTCACTGTTTTTATTGATTTTAAATCAGTGTTGGGCTCAAGTTGATTGACCGTAAATATCTGAAATGACTGCAGTTGCACCTCAAAGACAGATGATTAACAAGCATGTCCCAATGTTCATAATGATCATTATCATCTCACACCACAGAAAATACAGTTACACTTGGCTGCCAGTACAGGATGGTAATCTGAAATATAGATATGAAGCGTATAAGGCCTATAACAACTGTCCAAACATGAGCATAAAGAATTAGACTCAGGAATATACCAGATACGGTGAATAGCATATTCATCGATGCTAGTGCTCACTATGTTTCGTGTGCAGGCCGCAGTTGTCTAGCTGTGTGCGTAAATGTGCCTACGTTTTAGCTTGAACCCAGAAAAGGCAGATGTGGATCTTTCCAAATCATGTCCAGGTAACTGAATTTGTCACAGGTGGCCTCCAGTCATGAGACATATGACTTCCAAAAGGTGATAGGTATCAAGGGGTATCAAATGGGGTATCAAAATCTGTATGTAAATACATACAGACTTCGCACGGGAACTAGTTGGTGAGCGCTCTCTCTGTCTCTCAGCGCGCCTGCCAGCTCTCCAGCACCTCCACAGCACAGCTAG
>JAFBJQ010001215.1:0-191684 GCA_016785345.1 Trinectes maculatus
ACATATAAGACTGTTGTTATGTTAATGTTTAACAAAGGGTTTGTAGAAACGTATCTATCAAATGGAGTAGAATCTAGCTAAAAGTAACAAACAGTTTCTAGTCTTTAATCTACAGACCACTTAAAATATTTAAGATAGCAACGGTATTTCACACACACGCGCACACACACACACGCACACACACACACACACACACACACACAGTACATTTTTTTGGCATTTGTGAATTGATAGAAGAGTGAAGCGTAATTCTTATTTCCCCCCTTTATCTTTATTCACCCCTACTAATGATGACACTGTTGTTGCTGTGTAGCGTGTCGGCCTTTGAGGAGATGATTGAGCCGTATCGGCTCAAGGAAGATGACATGGAGCAGGAGGCAGCAGAGCAGCTAAAGAACAGCGAGCCATGGAGGATCACAGACAATGAGCTGGAGCTGTACCGCGCCAAGGTCAGAACACTCCCACTCACTGTACCTTACTCTGTGTTTCCCCCTTGCACACGTTAACAAACCAAACAGATGAATATTCTATACTGAATTTGAGGCAACACAATCAGCTCAGCTTTCTGTAGCCAAGAAGCCGAGTCTCTACATGGTTAATGTTCATCTTTAGGTTTGTAGTTCTTTCGAAAGTCATAGTTGAGTCGGAATGAGTGTACCTGCACAAGCGGGTCATGTGTCTCACTGGATTGGTTTGCCTTTTTGTGGACATCATGAACAAAAGTAGTTATGTGAGTGGTTTGTACAGTAAAAAATAATAAGACATTACTATGAACGACAACGTAATGAGAAAGTGTCAGTGAGTACCTACTTTTCAGACATTGCATTCCCTGCAGCCCAGTAGAAGTGGTCCTATAAACAGTCAGCGTAAACAGTGAACAGGCACAGTTGCAGCTGAGCTGCTGCTCATAGCCTGGTGATAATTATCAGAAAGCCTGAATGTTTGAACCTCAGTTTGTTTACTTTGTGTTTCAGACTAATCGTCAGATCAGACTGAACGAGCTGCTGAAAGAGCATTCAAGCACAGCCACCCTCATCGTCATGTAAGCTTCTGCTGTGTGTGTGTGTGTGGGTTTGAACAACACATGATCCTCTTACTGTAACTGTTTTTCAAAGAAAACTTTATTGATATTTCATTTTCATAAATACTCAAACATTGTGATGCCTGCAAAAATGCAACTTTTTATGTTGATTGTTCCCCGTGTGTTCATGGAAGAGTGGTTAAGGTGTGTTCCTATGTAGCAGCTCAGGTTCCATCACTGCTGCTGCTCATACAGGCAAAATAATGTTACTGCTAAGTGTCATTATCTGCAAATGCCACAAGTGCGGGTGTTGGGGAAGACTCTGGCTGTGTTCGAAATCGCCCCCTAACCCCTATATAGTGCACTATATAGTGAGCACGCTGGTGGACGGACGGGAGGGAAATATACATAAATATTATAAAATATAACAAAATACGAAAATAAAAAGTACAGGATGTCCACTATGTAGTGCACTCAATGTATCCCACAATTCACCGCGAAATGTAGTGAACATCCGATGGTCACTAACCGGAGCAAGATATCCCATCATGCATTGCCAGAAATTCTCTGGGCTGCGCAAGTGAAAATGGTGGACGGACGGGAGGGAAATATACATAAATATTATAAAATATAACAAAATACGAAAATAAAAAGTACAGGACAGTAATCAAAAGCCTCTAATTTAATAAAAATGCAGTGGTAAACAAACAAGTATTTTGTGAGACGACAATAATGTGGTACGTTTTAATTGTGCGACAGCAATGACGTAATTACCGGCGCCGAGAGTAGTGTCCGAAAGTGTCCGAAAGATTTTTCTGTTGAGCTCACTATGTAGTACACTACATTTATTTCCCTATATAGGGAGTAGGGAGTAGGGGTTAGGGGGCGATTTCGGACACAGCCTCTGTCTGTCCTGAGGGGCAATGTTAAGTCAGCAAATCCCTCATGAGGCGAAACTATAAGTAACTGTAGACATAAGGTAAATGTATTTCAGGTAGAATTTTAGAATTGTTTTTGCAGCGTCCTTGTATTTTATTTTATTTTTTTCTGCTTAGTTGCAGATGACAGTTTTACAGCAGAGGGAGTCGTTTTAGAAAACAACACTTGGGGACCAGTAATGTTAATTTACAGCAGGTTATAGTAGTTAAAAGCCTGTTTTAAATGCTGAAACCTGTATCTGGAAAATATATGCTGATCGTGCTTTCTTTTCTTGTTCCCCTCCCTGTGTGCAGGAGCCTGCCATTGGCCAGGAAGGGAACAGTGTCCAGTGCTCTCTACATGGGCTGGCTGGAGGCATTGTCCAAGGACCTGCCACCCATCCTCCTGGTTCGTGGCAACCACCAGAGTGTCCTCACGTTCTACTCTTAAAAACACAGCGAGAAGACCATCAACGTTTCCAAGTCTCAGCATCCTTTTCTGCCTCTGGGAGCACTCACATGTACACATCCCAGTTCCAGTCCACACCTAAAGGTGCACCACATACACTTCAAGGACGGTAACTTAAACACAGCCACTGATGGAAACAATACTACTAGCGCGAATAAAAATGATGAAAGAGAAAATTGGCTGAAACTTGTAGATTTGCGACAAGATGGAGTAATGACAGGGTCATGGAGGATATAAGGTTGCCCACGTTGTTCCTTTTCTTTATATTTATTTCAGTGAGTCTGTTCTTCTCTTGTAGCATTAGTTTCTTCTCCGTTCTTGATGAAAAAATACTCATCTTTGTGAAGGTTGATTTCTTCCAGGTTCTAAACCAGGTGATGCACAATGATCATGTCGTTTTCATGATATGGAATTTATCTTGATGTCATACATGTGAACTGAATTGGATGAATTGTGACGCAGCAATAATCACCCTCTTGTTTTCCTTCAATGTTGGGAGAGAACCATGCAGATTGCTTTGCAACGACTTAAAGCCTTATGGATGTGCCTTTCTGATTGACAATATTAGCTTTGGTGAACAATAGTTTTATTGAGTTTTTAATGTGATTTCTTCTTAGCTTTAGTTCTGTATTTATGCACATGGATTGCATGGGTTTAATGAAGGATGTCCACTGGTTTGTTGAAAGACTTTTTATGTCATTTCTTTCAAATTTACCCAAATCGACCTATTTATAGTGGGCCATTGCTCCTAAAGGTTTGATTCATGTTTTCGGTCTTCCTTTTCATTGCCGTTGAATATTAAGAATAGCCTCAGCTACTTGACTGAACACACAGTTTATCTTTTGGGCATAGTGTCTAAAACATTTGTATAAGAATCTTTATTTTTTGTGATCTCTATTTGCCTTGTCGGGCAGGTTAACTCTCCCTTGTAGCTGCTGATTGACTAAATTTAAGTGTTTTCTTCAGCACATTGTTGTGTTTATGTGTCCACTTATGTGGTTTCTTTTCCTGTAGAGAAATCGCTCTACCCAACGAGTCAGTTCAAACCTTGCCTTAATGCTAGAAATAGCGGTTGTCATGAGTTCCTTTTCTCTTACAAGCCATAGTGGCTGAATGGTTTATGGATGAATTAGGCTAAAAAATCCATCAGTAACAAGTTGTACTCTGAACTCCATATGGGTTTTCTTGCCATCGTTTACCCGCATTGGTCTGTTACATTGCTTGGTGAGGCCAGTGAGGTGCTGGTTGAGTGGTCAATCAACAGATTGTAACATGTTCCATTTTGACAGCTTCAGTTGACTTTTGCACCTGTACACATCTGTCTGGTTGTTAAATGCACTGCTGAATCCCTACTCCCATAAAGCCAATAGTGGGTTGAACGAATGAATGACATGCAAGCTTTCTGCTGGAAGACTTGCTGACAGAAAGAATGTCACATGAGAATGTTTCAAAGCTGAGTAAATATATATATACCTCTATGCAGATGAGCTTGTGTTGTGTAAGCACATGTTACAGAAGTCCTCTCCTTTAGGTCAAAGGATCTACTCACCTCAGTTCATTTTAGGAGAATAGGCAAACTTCTTTCCACTCCGCTGTATTTTTCAAGACCACTGGCACTGAAAGCCATGTAGAGACAGTTTGAAACACTGATGTTCTTTACCTCCTCTATCTTAGTCATAGAGAATGTTTGATTGGAGAGAGGCTACAGAGCACGTCGCTCTGGTGTAACCATCAGAAATAAACTGGTTTCTGCTGTCACTGAGCTACTTTTGCTCCTTTTTGACTGATAAAGTTTGTGTTTGTTTTAGAGGTGTGTTTTGACTGATTCAAAGGCAGCATTTGGAGCCGTTTCCAATAGCGTCAATACGAATGCAAAGTGTTAAAATACCAGTAATATGACTGAGCACAGAACGGTGAGGCAGAGACTGGTCGTGCGTTACATGATTCAATTCAATCGTACATGAAAAGTGGGGAAATAAATAACGAACTGAAAATGATTGTAAAGCAAAATATCTGATTAGTCTTTAATGTTAAATAAACCATATTTAACTTCTGAAACCTCATAACTTACGTTCCATAGACTGCAGGATGCAAAGATTTGCGTTCAGTCTAAACAGGTTGTCTTAAGTGCTGCCCATATAAATGTTCTGTTTGTGTAGCCAGTAGCCCAGTTGACTCGCCGATAACAAAAGGGGCCTTGTTCACAGACTTTATCCACTATTCCCGCTCCTAATGTCACCAGTTAACATGAAGTAAACATGTACAGAAACTGAGATGCAGCTCACAACAACAATCTGTGACAGTATTATTGTCAGATACTGTCACAAATCAGAAACTGCCATTAAACTAGTGGACTAAAACAGGGTTCTCACTGTTTGTAATATATGTTTTCCCACAGAAACGTACAGTTGAAGCATTTAGTGTATTCATTTGTCTATTTTGTTTTTTACTGTATGAAATCTTAACAGAGGAACGTGACACAATGCTGAGGTTGGCTGAATGCATGAACTGTATAATAATGAACACTACTGCTAGGAAGTAGGAAACATTGTAATTGGCACAATGCTGTGCATTGTCTGCTCCACGCTGCTCTTATCCATACAGCCACGTACTGCTATCACTTATCACACCTCTGTGGCTGCATATATACTGTCAAGTACATACACATTAACTATATCCATGAAAATGTTATAGGGCATCCCCATTTTTCCAGTTACACACATTTAGTGTTAGCTCTTACTGTATGAATAAATAAATGCAAATAAAAATTGAGAGGGTTGGAGTGGGTCATGAGTGTCAAAACCCAAAATATAATCTGCATTTTTGAATTGTCCAGCAGCCAAACACCCTCAGTGCGCTGGTGTACACTGGTGAACACAAGTTTGTTGTATCGTGCAGATGCAGGACTTCAGTTACTTTTACTGCAGCAGACGATAAATGACAGCTTGCCATTTTCGTTGGACAGTTCACAGCCCAGTTCTCTATGTTTTTCACATGATTGGCCACTCACCCTCATACAATTCCATATAATTCACTGCAAATGAACCTACTTCAATTTCAATAAAAGCTGGAAAAATTGAGGAATTGTAAAACTTTTGAAAGTGAAACCATCTAAGCTCAACAGTATCTTATATATCCTTTGTGTACTATTAACTTTATAGGCTCAGTCAAAGATCATCCCTGGTTACGCTGTAGCATACAAAGCCCCACCCACCCCCCCAAAAAGGCCAAAATGTCTTCCCAGTTGCTCGTGTAGGTGTTTCCTTGTGAGACTGACTGCAGAGACATAACATGCATACATAATGATGTAATGTAATGTTGTCACCCCAAGGAGGGCCAGAGCTGAATGAGCGCTGTCAGGTCCATGAGGTAAACCTGGTGTTGTGTAGAGAAGGACTTAACCCAAACTAAAAACATTTTTAAAAAATCTGTCTCTTGTAAGTCACTCAGCTTTATTAAGGTACAGTACAATCAGTACAGTTACTGCAGTGACACTTTAATTGTGACATGTCCAGGGTTTATCTTGATTATTCTCAGTCAGTGTAAAGACTGCATCATCTTCTGATGATACAAAACCATAAATTATGTTGTTTTTTTGTATAGTACGTACTACGCCATTACACTATGCCTAAACATTAAATGTAAACATAAAGAACTTTTATGACATAATACTTTGTTACATTGGTTCCTAATATGTATCTGGAGCTAAAAATATTTTAAAAGGTCTTTGAGCTAGTAGAAGGTTCTGGTCTGCTGTGAAGTGTCACTCTCCCTTGCTGTCAGTGAGCAAAGAAACGTTACCCTACATTTCTGTATTCCTCTACATTTCAATGAGATATATATATATATATATATATATATATATATATGGAACCTTGTATTTGATATTTCACATTAAATGAAACAAAAAAAAACTGCTGTCAACATTTTACAACCAAATAATAGTGTTTTGTCTGTCTTGTTTCTTACTATAACCTGCCTGATAAGATACTCTGTTCTTAAGAAAAACCAAATGTTACTTGTGCTCATTTGTTAGGCACCATGTCATTTGACATCTCCTAATCACTGTATGCCATTTTTTAGCCAAAGTTCCTTTCCTCTCCACTTCTCATCGGCTATGTGTAAAGCCATGTTGATGGGTACTAGTATAACAACAATTATAAACTGGTCTTAATATCTTATGGTGATGGACCTCTTGTCCTCACTGCAAACTAATCTGTAAATACACTTTGTAGTCTAATGACATAAATTAAGGGAGTGGAAGATTTATGTCAGATTTTTCAATATGGAGAACGATATTTATTTTAGATTAGAACATTCTCCAACTATATTTCTGTATTGTTGTGTTTAGTTACAAAATAATTTGCGTGTTGATTTCTTTTCTTGTTATGTTGCCTTTTGATTTTGACAGACTGTCTTTTTTTTCTCTTTGTGTATCCATATTCCTATGCCTTTTGAAGCAAAGACATGGTGACAAAAGCAGATCAAAGCCTGTTTTTCCTGCTTTCACGTACATGTGGATGGAATCAACCCAGCTGGTTCAAGCAGAAATGTTTTGATACACAGTACTGTAAACAGTTCTAGATATGTTTTTCTAACACTGTAACATTTACGATTACCAATACTTTGTACATCTTTATTGCAATAAATAAATCAAATGAAATCAGTTACTCATCTGAAGTCTCCCTCTTTGCTCAGAATTCTGTTATTGAGTGTTACTGTGTTCAATATTCAGATCTGGTGGTGGATATTCATCCATTCATTCCAGAAAATCATTAGTCCATTAGGTCAGTGATTTTCAACCACTGTGCCGTGGCACACCAGTGTGCCGTGAGAGATCATCAGGTGTGCCGTGGGAAATTGTCCAATTTCACTTAATTGGTCAAAAAAATATTTAGTCACTGCAAATGATTTTCTGTGCCTGTGTTATGGCCCGAGGGCCAGGGCTGAATGTTGTCAGACGCATTGATGACATGTCTGCAGACATCGAAAGTGTTGTTTTGGAAACTTTTGTAACATTTTCTAACTTTTTTGATTGCTGGTGTGCCACAGGATTTTATTTGATATAAAAAATGTGCCGTGGCTCAAAAAAGGTTGGAAAACACTGCATTAGGTCACATATTCCATTTTTTAAAAAAAGGAATCCTGTAGAAGGGTATTATTAATGACTTGGTCATTGAACAGCATCAGTTCTTTTTTAGAACCGCCACTGGTACTACGATAACAATCAGTGCCGCACAAATGGACAAAAGAATTAAAAAAAGAATTTTACAGAGTTTTTTTCTTTTATGTTCTGCTTCTTTCTTCTTGAGTAAAGAGTCAAATCCTGGTGTGTAAAGATCTTCAAGCCAAAAATCCATATCTTTAGGAGTCTTCTCTTCCTCCTGAAAGGGAATTAAAAATACAATAGGAAGCATCACTATGAACAAATAATGTCTTATTTGGTGATGTCCCCAATACCTCCACCTGCCAATATGCACTAGTTAAAACCTGCCTGCTTCTTCTGTGTTTGACATCATGTTATCATCAGTTTTCAAATAACATGTAGAAGTCATAACATCAGCGATGACGTTACTAAACCACAATCATGTCTACACATTTTTTTATGTAAAGCTAACTTCTCCCTTGGTGCGGGTTATATATATATCCTAAAAGAACTGTAGAAGATAGATAGATAGATAGATAGATAGATAGATAGATAGATAGATAGATAGATAGATAGATAGATAGATAGATGTACATAAAATACACACAATACAATAAACACTTAACCATTAGCTCCAGAGAAATGGAAAGGATTTTGTGAGTAGTGACTTACTCCAACCAGAAGGTGGCAGTGATCTGTCAGTCAGTCATCCAAAACATTTTGTCACAGCAAGCTGAGACAGAAATCATGTGTACAGAAGCATGTATGGCCTTACATTCAAATAAGAATGTAAACTTTGAGAAAGAACGCGCAGTTCATTCATACGTTCCTTCATTTTCTACTGCCTATCCTCTGAAGCAGAGGTAAGCAAAGTACATCCGGTCATTAATTACATCCCGCATTATTTAATCCGGCCCGCCAGGCGTTTACATGAACAACAATCCTATAATACTATATATTTATTTTTCCCTGTGATACTTAATTGTTGCCTCTAGATGGCCCGTCGCAACTACACCAGCCCTTATCTAACGTCAGGGTCACTCTTCTCTTGATTTAATGACCTTTTACAGAAAGTTCGACAGCGAGAGTCGACAAACAGCGGACGGTGAGATACTGAGGAAAATATGTGGACGAGTGTCGTTGTTCAGAGGTGAAGCTCGACCATCTTTGGTGGTAATGGCGGAAGCCGGTGATTTTCACGAGCTGAAAGGCGTTGTCACGTTGTCTCTGTGATGTGACTGCGATGGATAAAGTCATCAATGGTGAGTTGTTTTTATTTATTTATGAATTTATTAATTAAAAGGTGGGAAAATGGAAATAGATTTCACATATGTTTCATGATTTATGCTTGCTCATTTTTCATCCCCTCTAATAATGGTATGTCCCGCCTGTCAATTTTAAAACCCAAATGTTTCTCTGGGGCCAACAAGTTTGACCTAAAGCATTTTTCAAGTTTACATTTTAATTTGAATATGTCTTCATTTTGGTACCACACATTTATGGTAAATGTGCCATATATATTTATAGTAATGAGATTTTGTTTTCCAAAAGACGTATATGACACATGCCACTAAAAAAATGAAAAATAAATGACTTCTGTGAAAGATGCACTTCAATCAGTACTAAATTTGAAAGGACATATAAATATAAAAGGGTTTTAATCAACGCTAATTTGAGGTGTGAATACGTTTTCTGGCTGCAAAGGTGATCATTTGCACTGTGGAATTCCTTCACTTAAACATTGAATTCGTAAGATTGTCACACCCTCGCAGTTTGGGACACTGCTGTAGGAATCTGGGCAACTTGCCATCATGGATGCCATCAAATCAAATAAACAGTTTATCAGGGACTCTTAAGCATAATGTCAGGATGGTTCTTACATAATACCATAAAGTCCTGACCTCACTTTGCCAGATGTGTTTTTGATAATTTTACACGATATATCTATTTTAATGAAAGACAAGGTCACCGTTCATTCTGCCAACCATCCACACCCTCTATCCCCCAAATTACCTTTAAATAATGTGCAAGGTTCCCATGGATTGTTTGCGTGTCATACTCCTTGACAGTCCAAGAAGGCCTGGACTTCTCGTTGTCCACAGTGTCCATCAAACTTATGTCTGTGTACAGAGGGTTCCTTTTAATGTTGGACTTGAGGGTAACTGGGGTGATGTGCTTCTCCAGGTATCTGTCCACAAACACGATGGCCTCTGGGGAGGGAGGAGACCGGCTTCCCGTCTTTAACCTTTCCTCCTTCTGTGAAGACAACAAGGTTTTCAAACCTCATCACATCTAGCTGTCGCGTTTTTTTCTTCCCATCTATTAAGAGACAGCTGATTCCACTTTGCCTAAATCAGATTTATTTATTTGTCGATTAGCCTCAGATGTAGCTTAGCTTATTTGCAGATGTGGATTCTTTCTTGTTAATAGGATTCCTGACCGTGAGATGTTCTGACACTCGTATGCCATCAGTGCAGCTCAGAGTAACATGAGTTGTGATGTAAGAGATCTATCCTCCTTCTCTTGTTACTTTCTTGTTGAGAAAATCTCTAGTGTCTCAATTAAACATTAGATCACACTCTTGTTTTATTAATATGATATTTGATAAATACTAATTGTTGCTCTGTGTTGCACTTTCCTGTTTTTCCTCACAGCTCCATCCTATTATAATACATACATACAGTTACATACATATATATATACAAACACACACGTCCTATTAATATCCTACATCATTTTCTGAGTCGATTAAGCTCTGGAGTCACAACTGGGTGACAACAGAAGTGTGCTTAAGTCAAAGGTTGTATTCTAGCATTTAGTGAAAGCATTCATCTGTTGATCATGTAACAGTGTCAGGTGTATTTGATTTGTGAGTCTTGGCATGTTTGTCAAATGTTGTTTGATACGTGACTAATTTTTAAAAAGAACTAGAGTACAAGTAAAGTTGCTGATTAAAACACCAGAAATTTTCAAGCACTTCAAATCAATGACTTTAATACGGTCATGTTAGGAAATTAAACTCTTCACTTCTGCCCTGAGTAGCATATTAGTGGCTGAGAAATAGTCCATACCTGGGAGTAGACTCTGTTCTGCCAGTGTCTCTGGCTGGAAATGGCTGCTCCAACCTGGAACATGCCATGCGTGACTGGCAATATCCCGACATCTAGCTGGAGGAGCTTCTCTGGATGATTGCTGTTAGGCAGAGCAGAGATGTCCATCCCGGTCCGGTTGCTCCACACTGACTGTTGTAGCAGCCTGAGTCTGTCTGCCTGGATGAACATGCTCTCAGCAACGTGAAAGCTGTGTAATAATTCATGAACCCCGAGATATTTATGAGCCTGTATCACTTGCAGTGTGTGTAACTCAATCTAACCAAACCGTTAAGAGACAGGCATTGAAAATTGTCAGTGTCAGTGTGTAGAGAGAGCATAAGGGTGGTGGGGGGAGCCAATGAGTGACTGAGTGGTGTAAAAAAACATTGCATTAGGGGTCATCACCTGTAACCTGTAACCCCCTGACCTGTCTATTTACAAGTCACTGTTTACTGTTGAGCAATTATTTGGTTCCTGACATTGTGAAACAGATGTGCTGCAATCTACTGTTCACATTTTAGGACCGTGGGGGTTTCATGATTATCGGATCCCCTATCCTCTAGTGCCACCATCAGGCCAAAATCCCCTCAAATGAAAAAGAACTGCAATTGAAATGGCCGATTGGCTCAAAACTGTTGTGAAAGGTCATTATAACGTGACCCTAAAAGATATGGACCATTTTCCCCATCACAAACACACAAAAAAATTCATCACCTATTAATTTGTTACTCTGCATTTTGTTTTACTCCCACAACCTGTATACACTTATATCAATTTGTGATGAAGGACTTTGGCTATATTTACATTACTGCACTAATACTTTTAATAGATAGTAGTAATAGATCAAATTAGCAGGTTACTTCCTGCCTGGAGTTGAAGAGAAGACTGTTTCCTATAGATCTTAAACCTGATCCTAAACGCGACCCTAAACCTAACCTCTTATCTCTGCCTCCAAAAGCATCTGAGCGAATCTATATGTTCACCCTGTGACACGAGTGAGACTGTCACTGTGGGCTGCATTTCCTGGTTGGGAAAACGAAAGGCGATCACAGCCACAGCGTAGTGATGGGAGTGAGAGGGGGTGGGGGCGGGGGAGCTGCAGCCACATTGATGTGGATGGTGCAGCGAGGCTGCGCCACCGTTAGAGCAACGACAGGGAGGAGGGAGAGAGAGAAAACCAGAGGGGTCTGACCAATAAGATATTTTAGTGTGGGCTTCTGCACATGCCCGATGTCGTCATTGGGAGATCACGTCGCATCATCCACTAAAATGGATAAGCACAGGCTGGATGTATGGACGGATGCGGTAAGAGCTTCTATAGAATATAATGTCATATATAAATATAAAATCATCATGTGCAGTATTGTGTGCTGCACGGCTGTGATGCAGGGAGACGTCGATCAAAAGGGACCTGTTAGACTCCCAGTGTGATCTGACATCACCACTACGGCCGTGTGGTCTCACAGTGTGCAGGACCACAGGAAGCGTTCTGCACATAACAACGATCAAAGTGTGTCGCAATGATGGTGGTGGTGGTATGTGCACGCGCGACAGGATGCAATCAGTCATCTGTCTCGATATGTACCAGTGAGTGAAGTCGTTGCCTCGCTGGCTGTTGGACTCATCTGTTCCCATCGTCCAACAGTGACATCATCCTGATCAGGGATCGTGGCTCCATGCAGCAGCAGCGGCAGCAGCAGCAGCTACATGGTGATAATGCTCAGCGCGTCAATGCGACGTTCGTTCAGGCTTGATGCATTGATGCTCAGGGTGCAGGTTGCAGGGGTTGCGCTGTTTGTTTGTTTGTTTTTTAGTAGAACACTATTATAACAGATGTTGGTCCAGATGTTGCTGTGCTGTAGAAATATTTCTGTATGTGGATGGATGCAAACATGTGCATAAATGTTGAACCCCGTTTAGTATTTTTTTTTTACCCTAATTATTTGTAAGATTGATTATTGATTGATTTAAAAATATTTACATATAAATCACACGAGTACTATCTCTGCTTTGTCCCAGCCTGCAGTATGCAAGCGGCCTAATCCAGGTTAGTCTCCAAACACAGACAGTGATGGAGGAAACTGCAGCAGGAGCCAGTCCCCATCCAAACCTTATGATAGTTAGTTCCTTTGGCCGATTGGTTTTATTTCTTTCTCACTCGTCCAAACATTTTAACTTTAATAGTTAGTTTGAACAGGCTTAATTAATGATGAAGACCTACTGAATCAGAATGAGTGAATCCACTGTTCAGTCATGCTGTAGCAAGCAGCAGAGCAGTGTGTGGGGAGGGGTTAAAAGATGATGACTGTGATTTTTAATCTTACCACTACTTTGGCACATACTGCTCCTATATTTAGTAATAATGATAGATGAATAATAATATAATAAAGATTACCAATGCAACAGTTTGAACTGTTTCTTGTTGTTGGACTGTAATGCAAAAAAAAGCTGGGTTGCTTCCAGTGTAATCTGGTAACTAAGGACAGGTTAAGTGTGAATTTCTACTACCTACTAATACTACCTACTTGCATTAGGACTAAAAAATAAAGCAGCCAAACTGCAGCCTGCAACTCAGTCTGGAAGATGCAGTGGCTTTAGAATGGGCAGTGAGTGCTGTCACAATTAGAGGCATAGCCAGGGGCTTTTAGGATACAGAGGCCGTGATTACAGCTCTGGAGGATGTGTTCCAGGCTGCAGGTCAAATACATTTGGACCAGACTGAAGAAAAGGGTCGATCGACCTGTGATCATCATGTACTGAAAGATGGACCGATGAGGGACAGAATAATTTTTGGGCTCTGTACTAAACATTAAGACTCAGACTCTCCCAGTGATCGCTGAGTTGTGCAGAGCAACAGAGACATGAGATGTATGGATTAAAGCTACGATGCAAGACACGCCAAGCGGAAACATCGGTGTTAAAAGCACCATTACAGAGCCAGGGATGCTGCCATATGCAGCTAGTGTGTTGACATGCACAGTTATGGTAGTGCGACTTCATATTTTGTGTGAATAAAGCCCCATTATATGTTTATACAAACTAACTAAACTGTGACACCTTTACTCCTCTAATCGGTGTGGTGGCTACTTATAGCAGATAGCATCCTCTTAATAGACTGTTGAGAGTCCAGTAACAGAGAATTGCAGCATTAAGCTGATTGCACTGAAGGAGAGGTGCAGAGACGTCACACTCATATTGAATCTAAAAAAAAATGCAGTTTAAAGATAAAAAGGTGTCAATGGACACATTGTGACTTTGTTACTCTGAATCTCCCCAAGATCATGTCATGATTTTCTGAGTAATGGAAGGAGACTAACAAAGATTTTCTGGCTATGTCACCAAAACGCATGGTCACTGTGGAAGAAATGAAGTGGCAAGCAGTTGTAGTCAGAGTTGTGAGATAGTACAGAGCAACCAAGCCCTTCGTTCGTCTCAAGAGCAAACTGGAGCCTAATGGAAAGGGGGGAGCAGGTCTTCCAAGAGCTTTCACATCCGCTTTCTTTTTACCACAACTGGCAGATATTGAACATAGAATCAGATACTGTTTATCACTTAGAAGGTACAAATGGAGGAGTTTGCCCAGAATGTAATTTGATGTAACGATTAGATTGGAGATATAGGTTTTTGAGAAGCTAGCGAGAGAGAGAGAGAGAGAGAGAGAGAGAGAGAGAGAGAGAGAGAGAGAGAGAGATGGGGTCACTAGAGTTAGAGGGAGTGCTGGTGGGATGATGAGCTGGTGATTACTGGATACTGATGTAGTGGTGTAGTGATGACTGCTGAGTGCAGTGTAGATGTAGTGGCCCCGTGGGGACCACTCAGTAGTTACAGCACACTGCAGTGCAGTGCAAACTACAACATATATATGTGTGTGTGTGGTATGATTTGTTTTCTGTCTACATAATGTTAAATGTTAAAGAGAGGGACAATTATCGAAGAGCACAATGAAGATAATAATTGATACACTGTACTGGTCCACTGGTGAAAGAACTTGAATAATAACACAGTTTTATAGCTTGCTTTTATCTGCAGTGCCACGGGTCACAGAGCAAACTAGTATAGCCCACTGAATAAATGATAATTGAACCGGCTACCCATTTGTAGCATAATGCTAAGCCTCACTGCCTTTTCTTTGAGCACAGTGTACAGTTACTTGCTGGCTGTATGAGCAGGAGAGTGGCATTTAACCTAATTTTTAACACGAACAACACAGTGGGAGACATAGAAATCTATATTCCTTCTCCCCTCTCTTTTTGCCTCATTTTTGAATCGCATTATTTCACATCTAGTGCTGGTGGTTTATTGTTTTGACCCATTTTCCTGAACACATTTGTAAGATTATGATTTTTATTTATTTCATGCAATAGATGTGTGTTGCTGTTACAACTTAATAATTACTTATTGGACAAACGGACTACTTAGTTTGTACTGTAAATCTGAGAGTCAGGTTTTTAAATGTAGCTTTTCTACATTAGTTTTATTCATAATTAGTATAACTAATGGGTATTTGTTTAATGTGTGTAATTTGATGATATATTCCAGTGACACGTTGAAGCACACAGCCTGTTGCTGCTAGTGCTGCTAAAACATGATGCTGGCATCGATTTAGTAATAAGCTTGTATTTACAAAAAACAATTAAGTTTATCATTAAGAACACAAAATATATTTTACTGTATTGCGTGATCTGCAAATGATTCATTAGTCTGTTTTTGTTGTACACAGCGCCCCAACTTTCTTAGGATTAGGGATGTATGAGTACACAACTCTGTCCAGACATACTGTCATTAAGAAGTCCATCATACCCTGAATTCAAACTACTGCATTTTCTGTATTTTCTTCCAAAGAATGAAAACGCAAAACCTATGAAATGACAATAAGTAGCAAATGTAAAAAAAAATAAAAATCTATTGCAGTATGTGTGAATCAGTGTGTAGAGCTGAGTGTGTATGTGGGGCAGGGTCATTCTCGAGAGTTTTGAATTACTGTTCACTGCCAGTGGTGCAGTGTTGCAGTGCACTGAGAGTTGAGCTGCATAAAGACTGCACGCTATAAAAGACAGTGCTCACTGTGCCCACTGACCTTATCTAACACCACTATCTAACAAACTTGCACTATGGAAGAGGCACCAATGAGTGGCAACGGAATGGAGAGTCATTCACTATCTTTAGAACGAGATAACAGATTGTTGCATGAATCTGTTCTTTATATCTGTTCCTGGATGTTGAGTTTCGGTCCTGTCATTGGAAATGCCTACAGGCTATTTGACAGACACAGTGTGAAGTGTAACACTCGCTGTACTCAGATATCTACATCTTCTATCTAAAGCCAGACACATTTTCTCATTTTATTTTCAGGCTTTTTCACCATGTGTCTTTTCTAGATATGCCGAGTATTTTTAGAATTGCAAATCATTTTCAGTTGTTGAACATGTTACTGTGTCCACAGGTTTTATAACATGCAATAAATGTCTTTCTATAAATGGGTAGCAGCACAAAAACAAGACGAACAGGAGGTTCTTTTTATCTGTTGAATTAATTACCTAATTAACTATTACCTAATCTTTGTGAGCGTGAAGTACCAGTCAAGTGTCTGAGATATGTGCAGCCGCATAAATCTTTTTATTATTTGAATCAATGGTATAACATATGGAAGCAGACCAAAAAATAAAAAATAATCCAAATTGTAAAACTTAGAAAAAACAAATGTCAGTTTGCCTGACATAGACCTATAGTAGTCTAATCTGTGGCCCTCAGGAAGCATTAATAATCTCCACCATGTTAATCCATATCAGATAATTAAGGGGTCTGAGGAGTATTTGTGGAAATGTAACAATCAAAGAAACAGTACTTTACTATTTACTACAGTTATAACTTTACTACTGTTAAGTGGTATTCAAAAATTCACAACCTTGATAATTATTTGTTTTTGTTTTTGTTTTTTACAAAGATTACTGCCCGAACATTGGCACTCTGTATTGTGAGTTGAGGTAATGCTTAATTTGGAATTGGAAGATCCATCTTGAATTCAAATGCAGACAGTTAAGAGCTCGACACAAGCTGGATATAAAATGATGAAAATAGTGATCAAATATCATGGAAATAGCATCTCTGAAACCCTTCGCAAACATCACCCAGATACGAGAACTGCTCTTTGACCATCTTATTTCTGATCTATGCAGTTTTTTCTATATTTGCAGTGTGTTTGCGTTCATTTCGTTGTGTTGGGTGACTGTGCAGTGAGTTTGTGTATTTGGATGTGTTGTGTGTATTTTGTACAGTACTTTTAACCCGGTGCTTTACCAAGAGGATAATAGAAATAATTAGTGACAAGAATGCACATGCCATGATCACATGGTGATAACTGAATGAGTATAAATTGACATTTTGTGATTAATTCATTGATTACATACTGAATGAAGAGTTAAATTACCATTACCAATTACCATTGCATTTAAGTCCCCTTTCAAGGTCTGATGGTGACAAAAGAACACATTTTTTGACTGACTGTATGGTTTTGATTGAAACGCTTTTATGTCTCTATATCTTTTTTAAATTCCTTGAACAGTTAATGGAGTGTATAATGGAAGTAAGACATCTATAAATTGTTTGCCAGCTGCCATTAAATACAAACAAAAAAAGAAAAAGATCCCATACAGGTCTTTGTGATATCTGTGGTCTTTTTCCTAGCTGTTGGTTGTGTAAGCAAACAATACCACATTGAGCTTCTTGTGGTTGTTTAGTAAAAAAAAAAAAAGAAAACACTGCTTGCAGCCAATGTTTTGTCACCATGAAAGCTAAAAATGGTTGACATGCTCAATATGCCTTCTGGCATAACTCAAACAAGGGACAATACTAATGGAATATGTAGTACTTTTAGTAGCAGGTTAATTTCTATCATCATTGTGTGGGATTCACAATAAAGCAACCAGCTTTATTGTGAATCCACACACAAATACATGCCACAAAACCCCATACACTCTATTATGACATACCTATAGAATGGCTGGTGCATACTTAACTAAGATTATAGTTAAGAATGCATTCATTGCCATTCAGTGATCTGTGAGATGTGAGGGTAGGGGTCTTGGAAGAGTTGCTGGTTTTCCGGGCTTGAGGACTAGTAAGCGCATTGAATGATTCGGCATGCAGAGAGAGACTTAAAGTGATTTTTAGTTCGATGACGCAGCAGTCTGCAGTGGCAAAAGCAAGACAAAAATATGGATTGAGCAAAATGTGTGCTATGCATTCATGGTGCTGGGCTTAGGCTACTGTTGTCCAATCTTCCCCAGAATTTGAAAATCAGCACATCAGTCATTTTAGCAAGTACATCAAGTCAACCTTTACATGTAAATAGATTCTAGAGATATTAAATATGGTGGGAACAAATTTTTGTCAGTCTCATTTCGCAGGCTTTTGTATAAGCATGATTTTTTTTGTTACCTTAACAACAAAATAATTATCTTTCCATAAAACTATGTTTCTTTTGAGCGTAAACAAAACCTCAATCTTAGTTGCCTCATAAGAAAGATTTATTTTTCTTAGTGTAGAAGTCATAAACAAATTACATTATCCGGTTGATGCGGCCATTTTACATTGATCAAATAGAGAAGAGTTCGATGTATTGAAGTCTAGTTGTGAAATAGAACAATTTACATATGTACACAGTTCACCGTACAGTTTAGATGTATGCTGAGTATACGGCAGCAAAACTGTATGTGCACACATTTTTGGATGGCTTTTTTTGTCTTTAAATTTAAACATGACCCACACTGAACTGTGACTGCACGCTGATAGTCTGATTATGCTGTTGACTTAACGCTGTCAACAGCATAATCATTCTCCATCTGCTCTGGTCTGAGCATGTGCTCCGCCAAATGCTCAGTCTGGATCAGTGTTACCTCTTGCATTAATTTGACAGAACTATCTCTATTTATATAATTATGTGTCCATATATACATAATTGCATCTTTTGAGAATGCATACTGTGTTTCATTTGCATGCGTGTGTAGTTACTGTGATCAAAGGCACCAAATCGATTAATAATTCACTGAAATTCATGAATAAATTCATGTATTTTGCTTTTTATTGTCTTTTATGTTGCATGGTAATAAAGTGGTTTGTAATGCTACCGAACAGTAGATGGTTTGGCCCTTTTTGTGTGAAGTTTGCATGTGTCCTTTGTGTCTGCATAGGTTTTCTCTAGGTTCAACGGATTCCCTCCAATGTCAGTGCCAATCAGCGATGGGTTGCCTAGAGAATCTAAATTGCCCGTTGGTGTAAATCTAGCCCTGTGACAGGCTAGTGACACTTCTCATCCAACATCCAATAATATACATGGGACTGAATCAAGCTCCACCCACAACCCTCAGACAGTTTAGATAATGTTTGTCTTTTTCCAATGTTGAAAAGAACCAAAACACATCTTTTACCTGAGGAAAAAATGAGCAAACAATGCACATTTCTGTAAAGAAACATTTAAAAGCTGTTGATTCTTAATAATTTCTTTCTGTTGCTTCTGTATGGTTACAGCATCTGTAGTACATTTTTTTGTTCTTAATGCCAAGTGAAATGTGCTTGAAAATTATGTCCACACTGTGCAGATTGAAGATCAAAACTGTGCAAACAAAATAAAGGTGACTGGTGTTGTTTTAGAAACCTCAGAATAGTTTGTTCCATACATTTCAAACATGAATGAAACTGGATCACTTGGGGCACCTCCACTGCTGATGCATGAAAACAGAAAAAAAGCTTTCCACCCCTTCTTAATCAAATAAATTAGAACACTAAACTTGAGTGAAAACCCCATGAAAAAATATCTCGTGGTGGCTAACTGTTAATTTTGCTTTTTTTTTTTGCAATATTGCTCTTTTTTCCAGAGTTGTATAAGTTCAAATATTAAAATAGAATCACATTTGTAATTATTCTAAATGTATAGTTGGTAGTTCTTTTTTACTGTCTTAACAAATTAAACTGATTGGAATTTTTTGTTTTCTCTCCAGGGGACAACAACATCAAAGGAACTTAATGGAAAAAACTAGAGGATTCCCTTTAAGATGACACGCACAGACCTACCTGATATACTGGTATCAACTGTGCATCGAGATATAAAAGTCTTTCCAGTTTCTTCTAACTATGAGTCGCTGCAACCCTCAAAACCATGTGATTCTATAAATTACAGTACACTGGAGGACAGTAAGATTAAAATCAATAAGAGGCACTGCCATAACTTTGAATGTAAGTCACTGGAGTACCCAAAATCTGACAAATACTCAATGGAGTCCCCATACAGGAAGGCTGAAAAACATGCAGCCAACCCAGATGTTGCATGGAATGCATTGGGCCGCCAACAGAAATATCGCTTTTCTGCCCCAGACATTTTTAGCAGTAGGTTAACCTCTCAACCAGTAGCTGCTGATATAGCCAGTGAGTTTGCTGTCCCTCAGCAAAAAAGAAGGACAAGGTCAAAAAGTGCTCCTCGCGCCCAGACCAGTCTCACTCCGATAGCCTTTGAAGGCTACTCATCTTCAGGGAGGAAGGGGAGGGAGTTTCAAAGAGCTCCAAGAGACTTCCAATGGAGACCAGAAGTATCACCGCGTAGGGAATCCTCCTATGCAGCAACTAGGGCACATCTGAACGAAGCACTTCCCATTAAGTTGCAGCCTCAAATTGGTGACAGTAGTAGATATTCGCCTCACTTTGTTGCTGATAATTCTGAGAGAGGACTGGATAAACCAGCAACTAGCCCTCATGTCAGGTGTCGGATGGACATCAAACCTGATGACACAGCGCTACATCATCATCCAGGAGAGAAACATTCAACACCTCAAGTGGACATACCATGGCAGAAGCACCACAGTGGGAGGAGTAGGAGTCTGACTGTACCACGCCATTTCACCTACTCTAGAACACCAACTCCCACTGACTCATTAGGTAGAGAGAGTAGGCAAATTTATCAATATTCTTGCAGCATGCCAAACAGTTACTTACAACCAATGGACGTTCCCTCGCAAAGAATGCCTTCATCAGGTGATTACTTTGGAAGGGACAGAAGAGCTCATTCTAGCCCAAATGTGCCAACCAAGTTCTTTTATGCGGACAACCCAGGGAGGTATGTTACAACTGCTCCTCCTCAACCAAGTTCTTACTTTCATGATGAACGTTACACACCAGGACAAGCATATACTCCGAAAGTGCAATATGTGCAAGATCCAAGGACTCAAATTGTGCATGCTGTAGCTCCAAGACCATATTATTCTGACATGGAATCGTACCCATACTCTGTGCAGACAGGATACCCCAAACCATATGCAGCAAACGAACCAGGCCCATACATCATACAGACACCTCCAGCTAGAATATTTTATGGGGATGATCCAAGGTCGTATCAAATTCAGACTTCTCCACCAAGATTTTATTATTCCAGTGACATGTATGCAATGCCACCTGAGCACCATATCCCAGCAAGGGCATATTACACAGAAGGACGAAAACATGCTAGAGTTGTCCAGGCTCAAACAGATGAGTGGTATGGCTCAGAGGCATCTGGTTATTCCACCAATCCTGCCTCTTATGTATCACAAGTCACGCCAACCAGAGTCCAGCAAGAGCCTGTGTTAACACCTTGGTATGCCAGCCCATGTCTAGAGCCTCAAAGAATTGGCACAGATTCCAAATCTTACTCAAGGTCCTGGGATAATATTCTAAACTATCGTGTAAACAAAGAGGAACCTGTCCCTGTTCAGCGAGGTCAGAGCTATGATGATCTTCTTGACCCCAGGAAGCCTGCAACAGCCACAAGTGACAAGCCACAACCAGTGGTCGTCAATCTCTCCAGTTCACCAAGACGTTATGCAGCCTTATCAATGTCTGATAACTCACTAATTGACAAAAGCCCAACAGAAGTGTCAAAGAGCCCCACCAACAAACTCTGGTTTGTCACTCCTGAAATAACGATCACAGATAATGACATTCGCCCAGGTAACCTTAATAAGGTCGAAGGACGGTCTGCCAGTTGGGATATTCTCGACTCAAGAAACACTATGGTTCCAGAACTGTCTCAGCATGACTTTGAAAGCCCAGTCAAAGAGAAGACACATGACAATGCCTCACTGCAGCAAAGCCTGGAGCAACTTGATGAGCTTCTGGCAGATCTTGTGACTGACTATAAGCCACCTAGTAGAAGGGCAAGTGAGGACATTCTGGATCAGCTAAAGAAATTAATTGATGAGGAAGAAGCAGTATCTCTATCTAGAAAGAGCTCAAAGGCAGGTACGGAGGAACCAGCACCTCTTGACAAGCAGCCAACCTCAATAAGAATGAAACCTGATGCTTTTCTAGATATGGACGGGGCCAGTGATGCTGTGAAGAGTGCAGATGAGTGTTCACCAGACCAGAGCCCAGATGAAGATGATACAATGATGTGCTCTAACAACAAATGTCGGCGAACAGAGACTTTGTTCAATGCTTGCTTATATTTTAAATCCTGCCACAGCTGTTACACTTACTACTGCTCTCGTAACTGTCGCAGAGAGGACTGGGACATTCATAAAGAAAGCTGCTTGTACGGAAGAATTGGAAGTACATGCCGTCACATCATCAAGCACTGCCGGGAGACTGTCGAAGTTCACAAAGCCTTCTCTCGTATTGCCAAAGTTGGCTACCTTTCTCGCGGTAGAGGAGTTCTCTTCCTCGGGTTTCCAAACCCTGCATCATCTAGTAATTTCCTACAGTACGGCCTGGATAGTTTACACATGTCTCCTACATACTTGTCCCTTCGAGAGCTTGATAGCTTCAAGGACAATCTAGGAGAGTACTGTAAAGAGCTGCAACAAGCTGGTAAGGAGTATGACCCTAATGAATGCTTCATCTTGAATGTATCAATTGCTGTTGGAGAGCAACTGCCTGATGGGCCATCACCAAGGAACCAAGCTCCAACTGTCAGGAAATATGCAAAGGTTGCCCTGGCTTCCTTTAGCCCTGAGAGGAAGGTTCACAAGAAAGAGAGTGACATGGAAACACTGATCCTCACTCCACCTCCTGGAACATCTGATATTGATAAAGAGGGCGAGGAAGGCAGAAAGGCTAGGGAAATATGTTTTATCAATATACAGCGAGAGTTAAGAATTCGAGGGGTTTTCCTACGCCACGAATACCCGCAGGTGTATCAGCAGCTCTGTGAGTTTGTGGAAAGTAACAGAAGGTTCACACCTACAACAATTTATCCCATTGATAAAAGGACCGGTAAACAGTTTATGTGCATGATAATGGCTGCCTCCGAGCCTAGAACATTGGACTGGGTAGGCACCCCACATCTCCTTGATGACATTATTTAAGTGCACCTTTTGTTGTAAATATATATGTAAAGAAATACATATATATTGTTACATGTATTTGTATAATACAATTAAATTATAAACATTTGTAGATAAGTATTTTGTTATCAAAATGAGATATATTAATGTCTGCTTGATCAGTATTAGTCTTTATCAGAATCATTATTGTGAAGCATAAATACAGTGCATATTATTTATTTTATCTTTTGATCTACTACAAGTCATTTATCTGTCCTTGTCATGTACTGTTAAAACACATTCACATCGGTAGGAATAACCTACTGACACTAATGACATTTGATTTTCTTTTTTCAAATGATTATGAACCATGTATGTTCTAGCTTAAATTACAGAATTACAGTACATGACTATTTTTCATATTCATAAATCAATGGTATACCTTTAAGAAAATCAGAAATTATTTTCTTAGCTATATCTATTTCTATGCAAAGTTGCATCATGAGTTGATATCACATTCCTGTATGACGTGTTTTTCTATTCTATTCCATACTATTCTATTCTATATTATATTATATTATATTATATTATATTATATTATATTATATTATATTATATTATATTATATTATATTATATTATAAAAATGGCAACAAAAAAAGAAAGTAATGTAACCTGAAAAGACACTAATGCTACTTTAAACATCTATAAAAAAACAGACATTGAGCCATAGTGTTGCTTAGGTAGAAATACAATATTCAGAATTAACATTTTCTTCCTTACTCAGTCTAATGATGTACTTTGGAGAGTAATTTCAGTAGTTCTGTAATTTTACAGAAGAGACTTTGGAGCAATGCTGGATTCGAAGCAACCTCCGTACCACACAGTAGGTGTTGGCCTGTACTGTTCAGTTTTAAACACTGTGAATAGTGAGTTGTCTACTACAAAAGAAAACATGGTATAACACCAAAACATCATGCAATTTCCTATAGCACTGAACTTGTATTTTCAATACATTTGCAAATATATGAAGAAAACTTTATGAATTAGCTGCAGGAGATATTGTCCTTAGAGCAAGGTGAGCCAGATTTGGCACAGTAGCTATATGGTGGTACATTAATGCTTGAAGACATTAGTTGTATGTTTGTGTTGCACTAGATTTGTTATGTGTGATTTATAATACCTTTTTCATTTTAGCAATGCAGAATCATTACATTGCTGACTGGTCGCAGATGTTTTTGAAGCATTTATTAATGCAACTTAGCCACGCTGCCTCGTTCTTTTTTAATACATAGTATATTTCTTTATTTTATTTTTTGGAGCATCCTAAAAACCAAATTTCCTGACAATACACTAATGATGATTTGTACGCGACAGCTGAGATTTTGAACATCAATATGTCTGAAATATTTAAATGATTCAGTGTAAAAAGGAGCATTTCTCCATCAATTTGCATTAAAGATTAAATTAGCAGTTTCCCCACAGTCATCATTTCCTACTTAAATCTGCTTTCCTTAGAGTTTTCAAGACAAAGCATAATGAAATTTGAAGCACGTACAGTATATATTTGAAAATGTATTGTTTGGCTTAGAGGACGTGCTGTACAGATTCGGTGAAAAGTTGCTGGCTGCACGTAATTCTCTTTTGTATGCTCTGAGCTCATTTCACATGATACTGGTTATAGTAACTTGCTTGATTAATTGACTTGTGGAAGTAAAAAATGACTATGCTGTGTTAGTATAATAAAATGAATTTTCCATTTTGCCAGCTGTTCAAATTAAAAAAAAAAAGTGTCAAAGGCAACAGAGATGAGACCTCAAATGTCAAGAAAATCCTATAATCTTGTATTTTTTCTACTTTAAATGTTTGTGTCTGAGTGTGTATTTATAAATCATATCTAATAAATGGAATAGGAACTGTTCTGTGCCTGTCTTTTAGGACAATGTCAAAGATAATTTACAACCCTCTTCCACATGAATGTGCTAAAACAGGATTGCCTGAGCAAGCTGACATGGGCCCCAGAGAATGTGTGAGTGTAACTGTAACGCAAAGACCATTTTTGAGAACCCCTTTTTAAATGTAATTCACAAATTACAGGAAACTGCAACAACCCAATGGTCAGAAACACCAAAAGAGCTGGAGCCCCTTGCAATGCGGATGCTGTGAGCACTGTGATTCAGATTCAGGTTCAGGTTCCTTTATTGTCATTCGTACGTTACATCACAGAATGAAACCACATTGCATGAGGCCAACATAAAACAGGATAAAACATGGTGCTGCATCTCCATCTTATAGGCTCAAACACACGCAGTCAGACACATATTGTTATTAAGAGGGTTATTGTTGGATATATTTGGGGATTTCTTTTTTAAATTGAGCAGCATACAGATGCATCATCAGCCCATTTTCTGAACAGGCAGCAGTGTATGCTTTTTATTCTGGGCTGATATGCAAAAGCAAAACTGAATTTTAGTTGCTTCGCTTGCCGCAACAGTTGTGAAAAGTTCTTTCTTTTCAAGCAATTTACAGGTGTTGTGTTAATGCAGTTTAAATAAAGAAATTAAGTTTCACACCAGTAGTCTATGTAATTTCAGCTGCAAGGCTGATGATGTTACTTCCAGTATAGTACTGTTGTATTGTACAGTCAATACTAAAAAAAACTACCTTTGTTTACTTTTGTGCTCCCACCCCTCTGTTATCTTTTGTCCTCGCTCGCCCTCTCTCTCGCTTTTCAAGGGCTCGAAAGATCCTCTGAAGATGAGATAAACCTCCCTGTCATCATTCTGGCCACTGACCTCCATCAGTCCTACATCCTTGTATGCAGCACCTTTGATTTTATTGAACATCCCCTGTGCACGTGTGTGTTGACCTGCCAAACTGAATGTAGGCCAGACAGTGAAAGAGTGTAAAGCAGGCTTCATTCCCTTGGCTGAATGTCAACATCCTCAGCTCAGCATCTTTTGTAAGTGCTGAAAGACTGTCATGAATGTGGAATTTTAAATAAGTGGACCACGTTACTGCACTGCAGTTCAATCAGGAGACCAACTGAGATGTATTCAAGTAAGCTCTGAACTCTTTGCATCAACAGAACACGACTGGACTGCTAATCGGGTGGAGTACTCATGAGTTCTAAATCTTTGCAATGACTGAATGGACTTGAGTTAAAAGAGAGAAGGTCTTGTTTCTAAAGTGTCCAGAATCCCACTGCTCAACTCAGCACTTCTCAGATATGAGTTTTTATTGCCATATTAGATCAGGGATCGTCAGACCAAAAAAAAACTAAAACAAAAAGAGCATTATGTATTGTTGCTGTATTATCCTTATGAATCAAGATGACAATGCATGCTGGGAACGTTCTCCTTCTTCTTTGTCACATAATATGTACACATTTAACCCCGCTCCATGTAAGGCGCCACCCCATGGTGCATACCTGCCATTACATCTACTCTTTTTCACTTTTCAGGTTGCAATTGGCTGAGATGAAGTTGTCCTCCAGGAGTGTCCACCACTTTGGACCATGGCATGAGTGGAACCCTGACCACAGTGCCTTGCGTTATTGCTGGCATGACTCATATCTTCAGTCCGGATGAGGTCAACTCTGCATGTGAACCATTCTTTAGTTATGCTGACATAGTCCTAAACTGCAGGACTATGTCTGCAGTTTAGGACTATGTCCTAGTCCTAAACTGCAGCATAAATCCATGACGCACATGGATTTATGCTGCATTAATACTTTGAATCAACTTTGTGTTTCCTCTCCCTCATTGTTTATGCTTTGACTTGTCATTATTACAAGTCAGCCAGTGCGCATATACAGCAATTACACCACTCTTTTTTGTGTCCCTCTCCCCCTGAAGAAACCCTTAACACGATCCTTTGACACAAATGATGCAGCCATGTTTTATACTGTTAACAACAGGCAATAAAGAGTAATAGATAATAGATAAAACAGAACGAGTTGTTTGAATGTCTAAGTCCAAATTAGGCATTCAAGCATCTCGTAAATGTCATTGGAAACACACAGCTACTTTCAACAAAAGGAAACATTGCAAATTTCATGTTATGTTTCCAATATGTTATATTAGAATGCATTAAATTAAGCTGTAGATAATGTAAAAAATTTACAATTTGGAGTCAAGGCAAAATGGTATTGATATGTTTTTAATCAAGACTGGACTATTTCATTATGATTATTTCATTTCCTAAATGTAAAATGTGTATGTACAATACATAAAAATGTTCTATCATGTTATGTTAAAACTTTCAAACATGGAGGACAGAAGATGAAGCAGGTAGCTTTGATTTGTTTGTTAATGTACAAACCAGCATACTGAAGCTGAGCAAATTCATCTAAGCTTAAATTAAGAGGCAGTGAATAAAAATACACAACTGAGTGAAGATAGCCAATATGCCCACAAGTCCTTCTTTCCCAGATTGTATCCTTTCTTCACATGGAGTTTCAGCTGAAGCAAAGACACGTGCTTGGTCTGTTTCCTGTTCTCATCTCTTCTGACTTGACAATCATCTCTGTCATTGTTTTGTTTTGTTTAGCCTGATGCTGTCTGTGTATAAGACTATCATGCTGGGTCTGTTGCAGCTTCAGTCTACTGTCTACTGACCAGTCTTCTTCTCCTTCTGAAAACTGAAACTGGTCCGCCGGCTCAGTTTCCGCTGCTTTTGGGCAAAATAATCAACTCGAGAGGTGCTGGCCCGGGACTCCAGAATATAATTCACCTGAAAATCCAAATCAGTAAGAAGTCTTTACCAGCAGAACATAGACACTACATTGTCAAAACTATCCCCATTATGATAACACAGTGTAACTATTCCTTGTGTAGTTTTAAGCAGACAGGAAGATAGTGACGATTATCATATCAACAAATCTCCTGCATACCTCCTTCATATGGTAAATAACAAGGAAATAAAAAAAACATTTGGTTACATCTGAAAAACATAAAACATATTTTTTCTACATGCAAACTCTTCTAATTTTCTAATGTAGCAGGACAAGTTGTAAACAAGACATTACAAAACAAGTAGATATAGGAAATGTTTTGTACAACTACTTGCACACAGAGAAATTTATATTTGTTTTTATTAGTGTCTACCTGATGAAAATCTAAAATGAGAAGCTTTTTAGCTGCTAAATATAAATATACGCTGCTAAATATACACTTAGTCTGGTCTCTTTGGTATAACTGCTCTGTGCCTGTCACGTCCTGCCGTCTCCTCTGATCCACTCTGTGCATGTCTTTGAATAATATTTCATTGAGGGAAAAAAAACACCCTTGAGTAGCTCACAAGAGGCATCATTCTTAACAAGAAAAGATCTAAACTGTCCTTTGAGAACAGAAATGGGACACAGACATCCAGCTGCAACTCACCTTTAGCACTATTTCATTGACAGTAGCAGCATCTGACTCAAAGTAGAGAGGCTTGTAATCGTGGTTGCTGAGATAAGTGAGCTTAAATATTGCATGAGCTGTAAAACAGAGAGTAAAAACATGTTTAAAGACATGCACTCTTGACAACAGTAATCACGCACATTTCATCATCAAAGACTTCCAAGATTTGAGTGTATAGGATATGTGTTTAGTTATTTATTGATGTGTTTCGTATTGATGTAGTTAGTTAGTTAGTTTGTTGATGTGTTGTGCACATGCAGCATCCATTGGAATTCTGTCCATCCTGGGAGAGGTTTCAGCATTTTCCCCTGTTTTTTCCACCCTTGCTGAGGTATATGGTCTTAAAGTTCTTTGTGAATATGAGCTATACATTTTTTAATTGACTGATTGGCACTTTATAGTCTTATAGGATTCAGAGATAGGATGGCAAGCATCACTCCATTCCGCGCACACCCTACAAATGTGTGCAGTTTTTTCTATGGGCTTTGTGAGTGCAGGTGTTAGCCTATTATCTCAAAATGTCTGACACTGATATTAGACAAAAGGGAGAAAATAAATTTACATATTGTTTCTAATTCTGTGGCAATGAGGTAAATTTCTTGGACACGAGTAGGGTTCATCAGCCGTGGCTCATTAAGATATGCCAATAGAAGTGTCTGGAATGAATGAGTATAAAAGTAACGGCAATAAAAAAAAAAAGGCCTGTTTCCATGCTACACTCACTGGGGCTTCTCTCCTCCACAAGGTCACAGGCACAAAGGTGGTCAGAGTCAATAGAGATCGGTTTCTGTCGTATCCAGAACTTAGTACTGGCCTTCTGATTGGTAACAGGGTCTATCTCCACCTTCTCCCCTGAAATGCCTGAAAAAAAACAGCTGTAGTGTGTAACAGAAGTATTTTCACAAAACATTCTTTATGTAGTCTAAGGAGCCTGAGAATGATCATATATCTGAGTTTAACAATGTGCGTTAAGTAGTTAGTACCTAGCTGGACATCAGTGGTGAAGCGTAGCTTGTGGATCATACTGATCTTAAAGGACTTATAGTGGTGACTGCTTAACATGTCTTGGACTGTGGTGATGTCAATAGGAGGATCTTCTTCTGAACTCTCCTCACCTCTGGAGCCTAGAGAAAAAGGAAAACAAACAAAAATGGAAAATGGAAAAGCAGTGTTAAAACCAGCTGGAGCTCATTCACTGAGAAGCTGGAACAGTTGTGGTTGTTGGACCCAGTTGACCTATTGGGACTACATACTATTTTCTCTGACAAGGCAAAACTCCAGTGTGCTTTGGCTCTCTAGGGTTGAGTCCAAGTCTACTGCAACATTTGGCTCTGTCTGCTTCTCTAAACGATACATGGGCCCTGTTGGAAAAACAGAAAATGATGGAGTTAGCTGATAGCAACCAACATCTGCATTTCTTGTTCAAAGTTTGGGCTCGGGGACAGGGTCCATTCCTGTGGATGTATTCAAGCTCCATCCTAAAGGATATTTTTTTTAACAATCAAGGCTTTTTGGTAGTATACAGGGAGTCCTTGAGTTACGTCGGTCGTGAATTACGTCGTTTTCGTAGTTATGACAATCTCCCGTGAACTTCCTTGTTTCGCTTTAAGCTGTTTGCCCCGTAAATACATCAGACTTCACACGGTAAGTAGTTGTCGGCGGAAGTAAATGTCGTAGGGCTGCAACTAATGATTATTTTTGTAGTCGACTAATCTATAATCTAATTTTTCGATTAGTCAACGATTATCGATTATTTATTTGCTACGTTTCCCGTTTTTAACAAAGTTGGGTATTAATTGGATTTCATTGAAAAGCAGTGTATCTTTATGTGTATTAGAGGCAATGCGTCCACAAGTGATGCATATAATAGTATTGTAGCGATCCTGCACTAATGTTCAGCGTTATTGTGAGAGTTCTGTGATGTCCCACAGTCTGTGAATGCGTCTGGTTGGTGGAGAGAGCCGTGTGTAATAAATAAGGAAGTTTTGTTGTTCTGTTGTTGTTGGCGTGGTTGCGGCCGACAGTGACCAGGTTGTATTTGAGAAACGTTACCAATAAAGAGGGCTGCTGTACAACTCCTCGTCTTCCTGATACGTCCGGTCGGACATTACAGTATAATAGTAGACGCATATTTTTTCAAATGGGGCTTAACCGGAGGTGCGTTCATCACGTTGCTTAAAAAATATACGACTAGACGACGACAAAATTTCTTGTCGACGATATTTAATAGTCGACGTCGTCGACGACGGCGACTAATCGTTGCAGCCCTAAAATGTCGTTACATGTTGCTACAGTGGACGCCATTTTGGGTTGTTGCTCCCTTCATTATGGCTCGCAAGCGAAAGGCAGACTCTGCTGCTTTGAGGAAAAGGAAAGCGATCACATTGGAAGTTAAATTTGACATTGTTAAGCGATCCGAAAATCGAGAAACAGCGGCAAACATTGGCCGATCACTTGGCCTAAGCCGTACGACTGTCGCAACAATCATCAAGGATAAAGATCGCATCATTGAACATGTGAAAGGATCTGCTCCGATGAAATCGACTATGATTACTAATCACCGCAGTGGTCTCATCGTTGAGATGGAAAGGTTATTAGTGCTTTGGCTGGAAGACCAAATCAGTGTGTGATGTAGGTGCTGTGTAACAGTTCTCACTCTTTCATTATTATGATGTAGGTCAATCAATCAGTCAATCAAATTTCATTTGTATAGCCCATATTCACAAATTGCAATTTGCCTCATAGTGCTTTAACAAAGAGTACAGGGTGTGACATCCTCTGACCTACACCCTCAACAAGGGCGAAGAAAATCTGCCAAAAAACCCCTTTTAACAGAGGAAAAAAACACAGAAACCTCCAGGAGAGACTCATGTGAGGGATCCCACTCCCAGGGATGGACAGAAGTGCAATAGATGACTTATAATTATTAATTATACAGGTAGAATAATATAATATAATATAATATAATATAATATAATATAATATAATATAATATAATATAATATAATATAATATAATAATGCTATGTAATTGTTTTATCTTTGTTTATTACTGTTTGCATTGTAATAAAAAAAGGCAAAAGGCAATTCACCACAGTAAACTCTTATTGTACGGTGGTGTTATGGCGACATCTGGTGGCACAACTTTGTAACTACCTTCCCTATGAATGTATGTTCCGAATTACGTCGAAATTCGCTTACGACACATTCTCAGGAACGGATCTCCGACGTAACTCGAGGACTCTCTGTACTGACAAGCAACCATGTATATGTATATGGTCTATAGCATTATAAAAGGAAAGAATGTAATGTTGCGTATCATAACCTGAGCCTTTCTGTGAGCCTTTCCTTTTCTTGAGTGCTTTTTGCAGAATTTCCTTCATGGTTACTTTCAGACTGTCCACAGGGATCAGAGAAAACCCATGAGCAGCATTTCTGAAATGCAAATAGAAGTAAAGAAGTAAACAGAAGCAAAGGCATGCATGCATTATTGCATTATATATATATATGTATGCATGCATCTGTTCCTGCTTGTACAGTACAGTATCTTACACATTACTATTATGTGGTGGATTGTCTGCTTTGCTCTGCTTTGGAATCAAGCTTGAGGAAGACAATACCATCCCCCGGGGGGGTGAGAGGGAAATTTTTTTATACATACATACATAAACATTTTTAAATCATATTCCTTACTCACATTCTGACAAACAGTGACTGCCTGGAAGTGAGGCCAGGCGATGAGTATTTCTCCACCAAGGCTAGAGTGCTGAAACCAAACTTGTGGATTGGCTCATTAGAGTCAAGAGGAGGGAAGTCGGTGTCCACCTCACCATCATCCTCCGCAATGTGGAGACAGTAGGCATTCACATTCTCACTGTGGAGAGGCCAATGGGAGAGATGAATGCAAAGAGATAAACCTGAATATTGTGTTATACAAAAAGTGATATTTGATGAAAGTGGTAACAGGTTTGCACTCACTTGAGTTTGGGTTCCCGTCCCTCGCTTGTGTACTGCCAACAGATGAGCCCAATGAGGTCGTGAACGCGGGCATTAGCGATGGTCACCACTGTCATTGGATGTAATTTCTCCTGAGTCATCTGCATAGAGAGGTAGACATCTATCTTTTTTGTAGCTGTTGTGCCAATGTGGCCCTACAACAGAGGGAAAGGAGGTACATCAGAAAAAAAAATTAGTATTGACTTGAATGGGAAGCAGATCGATAAATACTTGTGTGGTAATAACTGGAATTTGTTCTTAAAAGCTGAATTATACACCTTGCCATCAAATTTGGAGTATTCATTGAAGGGGTTGTTGAGCTGCTGGGGACACTGCTCCAGCCGCAGTGAAAGGGTGGATTTGACCCCCTTTGTCCGTGGCCTGTCTTTGAAGTCACGTTTTTCAAACAAAGACCCAAGGTCCTCCACTGGACAAACAGCAAAAGAGTATAAACCCAACAGCAAAGTCATGACTGTTTCCAAGTACACAGAGAACAGAAACATGGTTTCCTGACCAGAGGGGGAAATTGCCATCATCACTGGACCAAATTTTATTACATATACAAGTGTTTATCAGTTGTGACTGTACGTTAGTTCTGATCTAGCGGTCTATTTGGTTTCAAAGTCTATATATTTTTAGTGTATGTCATAGGTGTCATAGAACACAAAATTACTTACCTAATTTGCACCGTGACAACAAGTACCAAGGTCCAAGGTGTGACTATAAAATTGGTCTCTCAAGCAGCTTTTATGTTTTTTCATATTTTTATGTCATTAAAGATGTTTACAAGGAAGTACCTGACTGGGATGATGATCTCTCTTTCCACTGAATGTTTTTACACTTGATTTGGTTCTGCCGTTCTTTCCTTAGCCTCTCAAGTCTTTGGGCTGGAAATAAAGAACATTTTTTACATTACTCAAACACAAACCAGTCAAAGTTGCTAAAACCCCTGAAACAGAGAAATTCTTTAATCAATCAAAAGATTTCAACATTACCTAAGTGATGTTTTTACTGACATTACCTATGATATAACCACACAATAAAAATACAAGAAATACTAGAAACTTGCATACGTTGGTTTTCTGTTCATTCCTCTAATCTTACCAGCAGCCCCAGGTTTCTCACGACTATCTTGTTGGGTTCCTGATGAGACAGCCACCACATATCAGTCTGAAAGTAATGAGGATTGTTGCTTTCTACCCACAACACAGAACCATGACCAGCACGCCACCAAACTGTGCAAACTCAAGGGAGCCAAAAGGAGACACTGTATCTACCTTTGGACTCCCTCTATCACCAAACCCACATTTACCTTCCAAATGAAACACCTAAAAGTAGCATCCCACTAGTAATTTGATTAAAACGCACAATACTATTCATATTACCCACCCATATAAAACCTTGTAATGTATGATTATGTAATGACTGATTTAATGATTAGGATGCCAAACATTGAGTTCTGTATCCTGATAAATATTGTCATTGAAAATGCATGCCTAGTATTAAATGGGCACATGTAGGACTTAAATGTAATGTTAATCAATTTACTGTTTTACTCACCAATATTGGTATTGGGGAAAACATTCATTTTCCCCCCCCCCCCCCCCCCGGGAGTAAAAATGATTGTCAACATAGTTAACTACTACTGCTGCTATACTGCTGCCAACCTAAACTAACTAAAAAGTAGATGTATGAAGTCCAGTACTAGACGTATTACAGTTAAACCACAAATGGGAAAGTCTGAACTACATGCAGTCAGACATTCAGACTGGTTGAAAATAAACCAACAAATGTTTCTTGATAATCTAAGCCCCTTCATTTGGAGGCCCAATGAACAGCACCCGAAAGCACAATGTCTCTGCAATGTCCCAATGGCCCTGTATGAAGTCCAGTACTAGACATATTACAGTTAAACCACAAATGGGAAAGTCTGAACTACATGCAGTCAGACATTCAGACTGGTTGAAAATAAACCAACAAATGTTTCTTGATAATCTAAGCCCCTTCATTTGGAGGCCCAATGAACAGCACCCGAAAGCACAATGTCTCTGCAATGTCCCAATGGCCCTGTGGTGTAAGACAACCCCTTTCCTGCGTGGATTCCAGCCAGGAACCTCAATTGGATGTTATTATCTTTGTTCCCACATTTTTTTTAAATCAATCTCTTCTATCAAATTATATAACAAAAGGCAATAATGCCACCACAAAAACCACACAACAGGCACCAAGAAGCTTGAGTCCCACCTATTTGCTGTAGGCATTTTATTTACTTCTGCAAAGCTTGTTCATTAATGGTATAGTTCAGAATATTAATCTGACATAGATTCATTAGAAAATATGCAGGCACATATCATCATAAACAAGTGATAAAATTTGCAGAGCAAACTGAAATCTAACCTCATTGCCATTCACGTGTGTAACAACCTTCATCAGCACACACAATTTAACTTGAGACTCACAAAACCACTAGTCCAGATTTGACACACAAGCCCCTCAAAACAAAAGCAGAACAGGCTTCCAGGCTGCCACTTCCATAATACTAGATGGAAAGTGAACCTGACAGAAAGCCAGCACTGCAAAGCATCCACAGCCTGGCCATGAGCCTACCTGTGTTGGACCGCCGACGAATACCAAAGTCCCAGCTGGAGGTAATGTCCATGGACTGAGAAAGGTCACAGGCATGATTATCCGTCACACTGCTGCCTTCCTCACTCAGGGAGCCTGATCCTGTTGATCCACAGCTGCTGCCAGGTACCAGAGCCAGTTGACACTTCTCCAGATCCACATCTTGGTCGATAAGTACCATCTCACACATTCCCGTGTCATCACTAGTCACGTGAGACTGTCTGATATGGGCCAAAATAATGGCTGGATTGTCCAAGAATGCCATTCTTTTTGTGTTAATAGATAGAGGTTATAGCTATGGCAGTTTCCTCTTTGTCTATATGCCAGAGGATCCTCTCAGTTAATCTCTGAGTGTGTTAAGGCAGCAGAGGATGACAAGTGGAGGGCTGTCATCTTTTCCATCTCCTTTTCTTTTATTCTCACTGCTCCATTGTAGTAAAGCTGCCAGTGCCTGTTTGGATAGCGTTAACAGTTATTACAGTGATGGCTGATCCTTGAAAAATCAAACTAAATCTGTTTGAAATGTGAATGCAGTGTCATTTTATCATTCTAAAATTCAGTTATTTGTGGTAGCAAACAAGTTCTTACTGGATTATTTAATGAACTGAACAGAGAGTAACAGTGATTATTACATTTTCTGTCAAGCAGAAAGTTCCTTTGTTGCTTACATTGTATCGTTCTGAAAAAGACATAAGCCACATCTGACAGTATAAAGGTATAGTCATAAGTAGTAGACTATATGATTACATCATGCATCATCTGCCTTTTAACATTTTACAACATATTCCATAATGTCTCTAGGCAGGCACATGTGGATTACTTTTGACAAACGTTGAGTAATTCACAATATAGCCACATCCTAAATCCTTTCTTTAACTGAGTGCAATCATCACTGAGCACCAAAATTACCTTAAAAGGGAAAAAACTGTTGTGTTTTTCTATCCTGTCTATTTACACTGTGAACACAGGGCTGTTGATCATTTAAACAATGCGATGAGAGCTATAAGCAAAGACAATTCCCATTACACGGTGCTCGAAACACACGACACACGGCTGCTAACACACTACAGCGCTGTAACTTCGCCTGCCGTTTGCAAACAAACATCAAATGACCAACAGCATATTGCAGGAGTTGTATCTAATCGTTGCCACTGTGCATGTTTTCATTGTTTCTGCGGTTTTTAGCATTAGCTGCTTCCGCAAGCAGCTAATGCTAAACTGCAGTGTGATGACAAGTTGAGTTTGACACTAGAGACATAACCCTGCGTCATGATCAACGTCACAATAGTAATAAGTGCCTTAAATGTCCCTTAGATACTGGTCATCACACTGCAGTTTAGCCACTCCGTGAGGTCCTCACACAGTACATTCAACCAACAACCTAGTTAAGTCGTTATGATTCCAAGTAGCTAGTTTGACATTAGCCGTGGTAGCCACTGTGTTGCTTAGCTGTTCTGAAGCGTGCTAACTGTCTAAACTAAAAGTCATCTACAACAGGTGAGATGTCATTCGGGTGGTAAAGGTAACAGAAAGGCATAGCGGTATTCACGCAGTAGTCCGTTGTTTTAACTTACAAACCGGATTGTTTGTTTCTAGTTAGCTTATATAGGCTAAAATCACTGACGCTTTCGTTGGTTAGCTATCTATAGTCTATTGTCTCTTTCATTGCCTCATAGAATATTTAGTATTAATGCCACCAACCTTTAAAGTCTCCATCCAAAGAAATGACCACAATGCATTTTACCCATGCATAGCTGCAGCAGTGACATGGAATCTGTTCATTGGCGATAATACAGCTGAACCCAGGATCATCTGTGCCTAGCCTTGCAGATGTATCTGCGGCTCACTTCCGTTTCAAATATTTCAAGGTAAAAGACAGAAAATTACCGGTTCGTTTTTTCCCCAAAAGTGTTAAATTAATAAACATAATTTATTTGACCGTTTTTTTATTATTCAAACTCATTAATCTTCTAAAGGACTATCGGTAAAAATAAAAAAACACGGCAGGGTCAAAATGCTCATGGCATTTTTAAAACAATAGAATTTTCATAGGGGGGGGGGTTGTCCTCAACTAAATATATATATTTTTTCAGCCTCATTCAGCCTTGTGCATCCAGCAAAATAAATGAATATAAAGGTTGATATGCTCTTTCACTGCTATACACAGCTCTTTATCTTCCACAATACAGAATCACTGGCAAGTGTTCAGTTCATTAGCATGGGGCGGAGTGACGTTTGCTGATCACATCCCTTACTCCCTTTCACAGCTCCGCGTAGAACACCCTGTAACCACTACCCAGAGGACCACTAGTCAAGCATTTACCAGTCATCTCATGTTTTGTTGACAGTAGTTATCTCGATAACATGAGATTCTTATGAGAGCTGAGAATAGGGAGCGATAGAGGATAACACATAGCTAAACAGACGAAGACCCGTCGGATTCAACTGTTAAGAACGCTGGGTAAGTGAACTACTCAACTAGTTAGCATGTTGGCTAGCGTTAGCATCTATTGCAGATAGTGTCCTCAAGCGACACTGCCTTTGTCTTGAACCGTGGGCTACTGTAATGACTAATGCATGAATGTATTATGTCGCGCGGTAGATTATGATTGCCGACCCGCATTGTCAGAAACAGCCTGGACAAGACTGATAGCCTTACCCCCATCTGATGTGTGGTTACTGCTAGCATGCTACAGGACTATCGTTAGCATGTCGCATAGTAACGTTATCTGAGCTGCAGGCATCTGCAGCTGACCAAACACGGTTTACATTAAGGGAGAACGTGGGTGGCGAACGCTACATATTGTCTTGTAATCACATGCTGTTCGTCGTGGAATAACTAAGGGCTTGACACTATTTTTTGTTTTGTTCGATCAATGGCCAAGCCCCTTATGAATGTTGTATATAAAGAGTTCCCTATCAACAGATATGCTTTCATATTAAGGACTGCTTTCAATGTTTTTATTGTAATTTCCATGCTTACAAACGCAAACGAAATTTGTTTAATGTCCTAATGGGACATTTATCTAACCTGTCTGGGTGATGTGGTGTTTTCAGTGTATGACTTCCATCTCAGACAATAACTCTTTTAGATACCGCTGTGTTTTAAGTGATTATTGTGTAGTGGTGGTTTGGGAATGATCATCAAGTAGTGTTTTCAGTCACCCGGTGTCCACCACCTTGAGTTGGTTGAAGAAGAAAGTGATAGTGATATGTTAGCAATAAATAGTGCACACATGCACAATGAAGAAAACTGACCTGCTGCAGTTGATGCTGGAATAAAGTGTCACTCGCTGTAAGGCTCTGCTGGATACTCATATCGGGTCAAGTGAGGTCATAAAATTATAAATCTCAAACATTATGTTGATGACACACCTGTATTTGTTCACACAATCCATTATTTTATATAGTAGCATATATGATCATTTATAACACCTGTAACGGATATCAGAGACACACATATTTAAATCAGTATACCAAACAATTATCAAGGGGCACTACTGCTACACCTTTATTTTTTTTTTCATTTTATAATGTTGGATGTCAATACTGATTTTAGATTAAGATTCAAATAATTATGTAAACCCTAAGTAATACCCATGAATCAAAGGCAATGAGGCTTCTCTTATTGTAGTCACATAATTTTAAACCATGCAGCTTATCTCTTACTTTATTGGTTCTTGTTTTTAAAAGGAATTCAATTTACAGTATTGAAAGTCATAATAGAAAATTTGATTACAGCAATAATAATGCTATTAAAACAGACGCACTTCAGAATACTAACTTAATCAAACAAGATAAGTCAAATATTTGTTCGAATAGCTTATCACAGTGTTGGATAGCAATGTGTTTTGTCTTCTTTGGCATGTGGAGTACAGTCCAGCATATACAGGAGGCATTGAGGGCACTATGACAGTATCAGAAGCAGTCCAATGTATTCATTGTTTTAGAAAATTATTTTTTATTTGATTTCAAGTCACATCATTAAAGGCTCTTGAATTGAATCATGTCATACACCTGGATAGTAGATGCAAAGTTGGATTTACAGGAAGCCAATAGCAAAGTCCATGTAGCTTTCCTCAGTTTCTACTTTGTAAATTCTTAAAATTAGGGTTTAACAAAATAGGCCACTTATATGTATTGGTCTGCAGTCTTCAGGTTTCAAAAGCCAAGTGTTTTCTTTCTCCAGCATTTAATAAACCCCTGTGTTGAAGTCAAGTCTTTTCATTTATTGCCTTGCTTTATTTCCTGGCTTTACACATAACTTTGGTAGCCATGGTGATGCTATGCAGGAGGCCTCTGTTATATTGTCTAGGCAGCATTCATAATTGTAAGTGACCAGTGAGCCCAGTCCCAGCACCATGCAGTACACCCCAAAAACTCCTACTACTATTGGTACACAGAGACGACTGGTGTCATGCTTTTTTTTTTGCAATATGGTAAAAGCTAAACACTAGAACAGTCAGCTTCATTTGTGTGTGCGCGCGTGCGTGTGTGAGAGAGCTGAAAAAAGCAAATTCTTTGCATAGCGTTGAATTAAATAATGGTGCAAAACACAACATTATATATCTTTTATATATTATAAAAATGTGTCAGAGCATGACTAGTTTCCACCGTTTAGGGAAATGGAAAACACTGATTGACTAATAACAAATTACACTTATTTTATTGTATATACTCTATTTAACCTGATAACAGCTATATCTGCACGGAACTAAAGAAGATCAACTAGTAGATACAAAAAAACTTAGGTTTGTACTTATTGTCATGTCAGGTAAACTGAACTTGTTTACTGTAATTTTGCATATTCCACTATTCTGCTACTTCAGTTTAGTTTTTAAGAGATATATCTATCATGGTGCTTTTTCGTTGCAGAAGTCTGCAAAGATGCCTGAGGTTCGGGAGCTTTCTGAAGCTTTGCCAGAAATGCCAATGGATCCAATCACAGGAGTTGGGGTAGTAGCCTCCAGGAACAGGGCACCTACTGGATATGATGTGGTAAGTAAGCGAACATATCTAAGGACAGACTGACGCCAAAATACCAAGTTACCATGCAAAATGTTCAGCAATTTCTATTTTATACTGTACTGTACATGTAATGTGATTCCAAATGAAAAAAGCTACAATGTCCTATCCCCATGCTCTAAACTGTGCTTAATAAAGCACTCAAAACACCAGGAGCAACCTTTCTCTGCCATGCATGGACTTGCCAATCTCATACAGCATAGCACAGCATGACTAAACCAGGGACCTTTAACCTTTCTACATATAAATGTGTTAATTGTGTCTGTTTTTTCTATGTGTTAACGACATCATAGGTTGATGCTGCGTGTTCACACTCCACCTTTAACAAAGAAGCACAACAGCAATGTGATTGCCATTTGCCATCTTTCTAGCAGTTTCTTTGTTTACCCCCATGTTTGTAGGCGAACTTTCACACCTCTCATGACACTGCCAGCCCACTGTGCCCCTGTTTATTTACTGAAATGCACACACATATACAGAGTATTACAGTTCACTGTTGCTATGACAGATGTCTGTCACTTTGTTCATGGTGTTGTTTCCTGGGTGTGCTGTTCTGGATTGTGGTTTGTATACTTTATTTGACTACAGAAGACTGTAGTCTTCTCTAGTCTACAGAATGTAGAATGAACTCTTTTGTAATAAATACTCTTAACACAATTGTTGGCTTATTTAATGTTGCATAATAGAGGATACTTCAACATTATTAACTATTAGCATGGACTATTGGCTGTAGCGATTCAGTTTATTAATTAGATATCCAAATCAGTGGTATGTTTATGAGACTGAATTGTTGTATTTGCTATAGTTTTCATAATAGGCAATAACCAATGACGCATTAGAGCACATCAATAGCTACCCAGCTTTTACTAAAGTACCCAGAAACAAACAAGAAAAAGTCTATTTATTGTCTTGGTTTGATGACCTCCTGTCCCCTGACTGTCTTTAGATCTCTACAACAACAGATGGCCTGGATGCTGACCTTTGGAAGGATGGGCTTTTTAAATCCAAGGTGACGCGCTACCTTTGTTTCACCAGAGTCTTCTCGAAAGAAAATGTAAGAAAACTCAACTCACCTACCAATTATGCATGTGCAGTATTACTTGCAAAACATGTTGCATTTTAATCAACCTTGTCACAGAGAATTCTAGCTCCAGCACCTAATATTCACACATTTTATCCACAATATCTCTGTTTGTAAATCCTGTCTATCCCTTTCGCAACAGAGCCATTTAGGCAACGTTCTTGTGGACATGAAGCTGATAGATATAAAAGACACACTACCTGTGGGTTTTATCCCAATCCAGGAGACTGTTGATACTCGTAAGTTATGTTGTAGAGATGAAACCACTGATACCATCAGTCTGTGGTAAAATGGTTTTGAAAAAAACACTAATAGACATGTAATCTGTGTCTCTTTTGTTTGTCCCATAGAAGAGCAGGCCTTCAGGAAGAGGCGACTCTGCATCAAGTTTATTCCACGGGACTCCACAGAGGCAGCGATCTGTGACATCCGCATCCTGGGACGTTCCAAGCAGGCCCCCCCACAGTACACCTTTATAGGGTGAGTAGCATGGAATTCATTTTTACTGCTTGTAAGTTTTACTTAATTTTACATAGAATGAAATCGAAAAAGGGACAAACTAAATTGTCCCGGTGTTTTAGACTGTAGTTATTGTTTGTTTTTTTTGTCATTTTCACAATGTAGTGACTTCTTGTACATCATCAAATTTTATGGGAAATACTGGATGCTTTTCACTGTTTATTGGTTCTTTTCCAGGTTTTGGTTAGAGTTTGTGTAGAATACACTGTATATCATATCCAGCTATTATTGCTCAGAGAATGAATAAAACATTGCATCTATCGTGTATTCATAGAGTTACTGTGTTTAAAATTGGGCCTGTTTTTTGATATTGTTATATTATATATTATGCATTGTCTTTACAGTTCTTTCTACATATTAACGTTTTTTAACTTGTTTAACAGAGAGCTCAACAACATGGGAATCTGGTATCGCATGGGGAATGTACCTCGGACCCAGGATCCCACACACACACCAACCACCAACAATATCCAGAATGTGAACTCCCCTTCCAGCTCAGCTCCAGTTCCAGCAGCTCTCATGCCTAAGTTTGTTCATACTCTTTGTTTGTACCTGTACACTTTCCTGTACTGATTTATCCATACCTATACAAACACATTTCTAACATGCTGCTACATCCTACAGAAACGTTTTACTTAGTTTAAAAGAGAGAACAGCTCAGTTCTTTCACAGAAATAGATGTCTCAACAATCGTCAAAGAAATACTGTATTTACATGTTGGGTTCAGAAGTTTATTGTGATCACATTGTGTGTGTGATCACAATAAAGATCTGTGTGTGAAAATTCCAGCATATCAAATACATATCAAATGTCCTGTCCTAAACATGTTTCCTAGATTGATATAAACTCGTTGAAAACATAAGAGCATTGTCTATAATTGTTCCATTAAAGCTGTTTTTATTGAATGTGACAGCAGACGAGGAAACATAGAGACAGCTGAAGGACACAGCTGTTTCCTGTCCTGCAGTTCACTCCTCCTTTTTCCTGCCCCACCAGTTTTAAAACTCTATATATGTCACAATAATCTGAACACCTAAGTTTTGCATGAGAAAGAGGAAATCCGAGGCTTTCAGGAGACACTATCAGTGTCTCCAACGCAGTCGATGACAGTATAGTTTGTGATTTTCTCCATTAAAAAACAGATATGTAATATTCTTGTGTTCTTTTTATCATAAGGCATATTTCCATGACTCTCCCGGCTAGCTTCAGAGGAAAGAACACTACCAGACCCGACTATGAGCACCAAAACTCCAACCTGTATGCTATTTCAGGTCAGCAATTGTTTGTGACAGTTTGTTTTGTCTTCTTGTTACTCTCTCCCCCAAATTGTCTTTTTGTAAATGTCCTAATCAGTCAACCAACAATCAATTAATTACCACCTACGCATGATGTTATTACTGTGTAATAAAGTGCTTTTTTCAAATGCTACATTTTCTCTTATTGCATCAATGTAATGATGGGTTCAAGGGTGTCGAACAGGGAAGTATAAATGGATTAAGTAACAGCAGAATTCAAGGAAAATGTGAGAATGTTTCGAATCAGTGTTGTATGGATAAACGTGGATGGATCTTATGCTGCAAAATATTGATATTCATATCACACCTTTCTGTCTTTTTGTTTTTTTAGCAATGGATGGAGTGCCTTTCATGATATCTGAGAAGTTTGCCTGTGCCTCGTCCGATGTAAGTTTCCTTTTCTGATATAAGTCTTCAGATTAAAACCTTTGCCAGTCAGCCAGTTATCTTTTTTTTACGATCTGACATCCCGTAGGTGCAACAGATTGGAGGTGTATATTGGGAAAATACAGAGAAAGCTTACTGTATGAACTCGCCCCCATATCTAACTATAACGATTGTACCATGTTTAGCTGCAGCAGGTGGATCTGATGGGCATCACAATCAAGTCACTGGCTGAGATTGAGAAAGAGGTAAGTAGACAGACGTTGATAGATTTGGGTTCCAGTTATTCTCAGATGTAATGAGAATTCCCTCTGACTCTTACCTTCATAACTTCATAATTGTCCATCTTTTCTGGTGTTGTTGTTTGGTTTGCTGAGATGTGGGAACATACCAAGAATCAGATCAGACATTATGCATTATTAAAAAAGTCTATTCTTGTCATCTTTATGTGAAGATACATTTTAAAAAAGGGGAATTATTATTAAAATAAGCGGAATAATGCTCTATTTAAAAAACAAAATGCTCCATTGTATTAAAATGAAGAATGATGTTTCTGTAATTACTCTCTGTGTCCACAAGAGGTCACTGTGCTCCTTGGTTCGATCACCGGAGACAAAGCAGATCACTAAATGAAAGTTTGAGCTTGTGTGGAATGCATAAGAATATAATTTACTATGACTCTCCCTCTGTCAGTATGATTACAGTTTCCGCACAGAGCACAGTGCCGCCGCTCGTCTCCCTCCCAGTCCAACGAGGACGTCCCTGAGCTCTGAGGCATGAAGAGTCCTCATGTACACCCACACTTACTCACACAGTAGCAGCAGAAGGGACCTGTACACAACCACTGACCTGCCTACAGCAAACCACGACACCCCATCTCTCTCAACTACTGCTGGGAGTAGAGACAGAAAAACAAAATAACAAAAAGATGACTCTTTTGGAGCTTTTAAATTGAAAAGGAACCTGAGACTGGAACACTGACAAGGACAAGAACGCTGAGTGTCAGCATTGATGCGATTGCATTTTAAAAGCGATATGAAATTGCCCCATCAGACCTTTTCCCTTCATCGCATACAATTAATCATATATGGCATTGTCCCCAGAAACACAGATAAGCCAATTTGGAGGACATGTTAGCAACCAACAAGAGTATAATATCTTATGGTGGACACAGGCATCTGTCCAGCATTTGCTTTTAGAAATGGACTGAGTCGAAAAGCAGATGGGATATGTTAGCCCTCCTGAGTCATGACACACCTGTTTGCACTGTTCTGAAACAGACACGTCTCTGTGTTGGGACTACAAAAGGATTCTTTATGGGATTTTTTTTTGTCAAGCTTGTACTAATCTTTATTGTGGGCAATGGTCTCATTGCTCTTGATATGTTACTGTGATGTACTGGTGTGACTGTGAGTGCACACTCTGTATTTGGAATTTTCAGTGTGCTTCCTGTTGCCACAGGTATTCTGTTAACCACTCCTTCACTGTCTGTATTGAGCCAGTAGCTTAGCTGGACATAAAACCACTGTCACTGTCAAAGCCTTAGAAAGCAGGACACAGGTTACACTGCTGGGCTACACATAGCACTGTCCTTTTGTGATTTTTCTGTCATAATTGTTATGTGTGCTGTTGTAGAGTTTCATTCTTTCATATCAGTTATAATTCAACTCCTGTGTTTTTACAAAATAATAGTATTTTCTATCCTGTTTTTACTTAATGGAAAGAAGTTTTATCTCCTTACCACTTACCACTCCACTTGAACATGTTCACAAAATGCCCCATTGTCCTTTCTACAATCCACATTGCAGCTTGGACCAACAGCTGTTTTAAATGAGCCCTTCAGTAGTTATGTGTGACTAACCTGTGAATTCTAAATGAATTCTATATAGTTTCTCCTGAAAGGTTTCTGGCATCAGATTTTAAGAAAACCTTTGAGTATCAGCTAAAGAAAAACCCTTCATTAACTAGTTTGCTGGTGTGCTAAAAACTTCCAGCGGTATCACCTTAAACTAAAGGAAAAAAAACACAAACATTTCTAGATAGGATTGTTGTGTTTAAATACCATCCTGGTGCTGCTGTATTGAGTGTACCATACTACATGTTTCCACATTTGGTTCTTGCTTCTCATCTATCCATTTGTGCCACAGACACATAATAGCTGCTAACAAAAAACTGGTTTGAGACTTGGCCCTAGTTTTATTTTCCAAATAAGATTAATATTGCTATTTTAAGTTTCTGGTTTAATCCCGGCGTCTAAGTGTCATAAATAATATGAGTTTGTGAAAAACATTACATTAGCTATTGTCCCATGTTATCCAGCCAAAAGAGTGGACAGCTCATCAGAAGCACTGTTAACGAGATTGGTGGAACAGAAACCTCATTTGTCTCTTTAACCTGCAGACGTTTTATAGGTTTGTTATCATTTTAGTTCATTTTCGGGCTGTGCTCACATCTCTCACACTCTCTCTTCCTGGGTCACCATTATAGTAGTCTGCAATAGGCTGATGGACAAGGGCCCAACAGTATGGTTTTGACACCAATACCAGTGTTAATTGTGGCACATTTTATTTTTTTAATCAACTTTAATTAATTTGCTGTTACTACCGTTCCTGTAGATGAAAATCTTTTACCTGAACAATGGTTTTGGTTTGACACACGTCATCACTGGTGAGAAGCTAAAATTGACTGTTACATATCGGCATTAAAAATACATCTTGACATTGAAACAAAGTCTACAAACTGAAGAGGCTTTTGAAATCCAGTCAGTCATTTGTTGAGACGTTATTCAAATTCGAAGTCTCCGTGTAACTAGAGCAACGTTTCTTTGTCAATACAGTATTGTCCTAAAACATACTAGGACATACATGTGATTGTAGTGTTTTTTTTTTTTTATTTGTTCCAACAGGTATTTGCAATAGTATCGAGTCACAAATGGAGTAACTCTAACTTTATATTTTACTTTGATTAACCTATTAGATATTTCAGTATTGTGACCACATCATAAAGACTCTGTTGTTTTTCAAAAATGTAACCTATACATACAGTTGTCAGTTCTGGCATGTTTGCAGTGAAAAGTTAAACAGCTGATGCCCATGTGACGTTCTGTGTGTTTGAGCTGACTATATTTGCCTGCTCTGTTATAGTCTACACACGTGTCAGTTTTTAGCTTTCGATTTGAATTCCAGTCAGTCATATGGAAACACACGTTCACATTTGACTTACGTAATGTCTGCAATGGCAGCAAACCACAATTCTGCTTTGTATATGTCTGTTACTTTGCATGCCTGAGGTGTCAGATGTTTTCGATAGAACTGTTATTTTCATAAGCAGTTCATTAAAAGTCAGATTTTGCCTCATCAGTAGATTCTCTTTTTCACCAAATAATTACAACAACAACTATTATATTCAGCTCTGATCAGCATATGTCCTTGGTCTAAAGTTGGGCTTTATTTCATTAGAAAGGTGATGTCACTTCAGACCAGAAGAATAATAAGTCTCTAGGGCTGATCCTGATGAAAGAGTTTAAAGTATTACGTGTTGGCATTGGCTGAGAAAGTTGAACAGGTTGGTGGTTCAGTCTTGGACACACAGATTACAACAGATGCTCAACCCCAGTCCACTGAGGCTCAGAGAGCGGAAACAAACAGAAGCCTTTCAGTCTCCGAGAGTTTTCCATTACTTTGATTTTGCACACATAGAAGAGCTTCTGAGAGCAAGCCGCTGGTTCGTTCCTGTTGATCTTTGTGTGTGGTTTCCCTTTGGTTTGAACACAAAGTGGTTTACACACTCCATGTTCCCCCAGGAGTTTTTATTGAAAAGTTGATTTATTTGTGATCTTACTTGGCTGTATGTCATGCACACATGTATAGACTGATCTTGTTCCATAGTAATACTTAAAGTTGGATCATTGTCTCAAATGTTACATTATGTATCTGGTGTTTATTTTATTAAGAACACAATGAAACCTAAAGTATCTTTTGTCAGACTGCTGCACAGCACAGCACAACACAACACAACAAAACATTCTTAAGAGTGCAGCCTAATTTTACACAACCAACTGCTCAAATACATCACAGTGACAGTGTTTCAAATGTGTTTACAAGTACGTCAGCTGCTGATTATTTCCTACAAACTGTTTTACAGCTTTGTCAAAGCAAAAACAAAAACTGCTTGTTAAAGAAACAGAGACTGGGAGGCGTTGTGTGTGGCACATCCCCTCAAAGAGTCCTCAATGTGTTTTTGTATTTTGTGCATGAGTTGCACTACGTTTATAGACCACAAGTGGCATCTGATCAAACATACTACGTTCTTTGCATCTGTTTTATACTAGAGTTGCTGGTACACGGGCACCATGTGTTAATCAGGCTTTGCTCACTTCCAATTATCTTTAACACAGCTCACCTGTTAGTCATTAGAGGAGCCTTGCACTCTGAGCTCCAGTTCCAGTTGAGATGTATTTCCGCTTTTGACCACAGGGCGTCAGGGTTGGCCTTCACTTAATATAAAATAAGAAGTACAGTACTGTTGTAATTGCACAGACGAATCAGGGGAGACTGAATGTGGCAGCAGCAAATCTGCACAAATCTTAATGCTGTCATGTCAGTGTTTGTCCCTTTGCGTAAAGACACTTCATGTGGACATGTGAATGTCACCTTGCCATTTGGACTCTTGCTGCACGTGCGCTGATCATTTTGGGTCCGTAATGAGATCGAGGGGACACACATACCTGGAACATTATTACAGATTAGAGAAGCCGTAAGTGAACGTGTGCAAGACAGGTTATTTCTATTGGAGCATAAAATATACTGCGCTTAAAAAAATTACCATATGGGAAAACATGTATTATTATTATTATTATTATTATTATTATTATTATTATTATTATTATTATTATTATTATTTAAAATTAATTTATATGTTGATATTCATTACTTTATATTCATTTATTTCGTTGTGAAGAAGTTTATTCTGCTTAATTTTGTGGATGCTCCACCCTCTATTGATTGTATTGATTGATTGATCAGTCAGTGAATTAAAGAACTGCAGGCGTTTTTATGAGGTGATTGATAATCCTGGTTTCAGTCCAGCGCAGTTTCCTCCTATGACTCGAAATGTCTCCATATAAAATGTGGATTTGCTGTGTGCTGGTTCCAGACGGTGTCGCTCCCATTGCGACTCTGTGTGGAAATGGATCCATGCAGGGCAGAGCGGTGATGGAGGGCAGGAAGAGGGATTCTGCCCCTGATCTTCTGGCTGGTGGATTTCCTGCTCACTATCAGTGTGGATGTTGCACTTGCTCCACCGTCTGTGCGCCGCCCTGCGTCGGAGAGGTGGGGACACCACACCACACCACACCACACCGAGACCACACACAGACCGGATCTGCAACAGGTCTGCAGCGCTCGGAGATGCTTTGTTTATCAGCCATCACTCAGCCTTCACCTGCGTGTTTAAAGATGCTGACAGGCGTTAAGATAGAGGACTGTGTGCGGACTGATGCCTCCTCTCTGGACCATATGATCGGTGAGTGGTAGTATTTCTGAATCTCTTTTTTTTCTTTTTTGATTTTTTTTGTTTCTTTTATTTTCTTGTGTTTCGTTTCATATCTATTTTTTTATTCCTGCTCACTATTTCCTAAAAGAAACTTTCTACCCGTTTACAATTTTATTTTGGCTATATTGTTTATAGTCAGTTAAAATGTTCGTCTTTACATTTATTCTTTATTTAGCCCACATTTTTTTCCACATTTAAAATAACAGTACAAAAACATTTAAATGGATGAAGACGCAGCAGATTTCTACTTTTTACATTGGGTCTCTATTTATTTTCCTGTTGAACGCTTCTGCTTATTTAAAGTAAACGTTGATAGTTTCACCGATTTACACCCAGCTGTTGTTGTTTTTGTCTCCTCTACATGATAAGCTTATCATAATTAACAGTGTGCAGAACAATCAAATGACTTTGACACCATATCCCGTTGCCCTAAAGGATGCTGTAAAATAATGCTTTAAAAGAATTGAAATGATCCTTTAAAATATTTGCACACCGGTGCAAATCCGTGAAAACCTTTTTTGCTCTTTATCATATTACTGGAAAACATCCAACACATGTACCTGGCTGTTAAGTGTTCTTTCGAACACTGAATGTGTTCTGTGAATTAAATGACACAGAACAGGAAATAAAAGCGTGTGTCAGTCTCAGGACAATAGGTTAAATAACTCAGTTATTGAGAAATGAAATTAAAAACAATTATTAAAAACATAATAATAAAAAAACTGTAATAGGCCTAATGTCTTGTCATTGTTAATAGGCTGCTCTGTATCAGAGACTATATGTAATACAGTAGTTTGAGGTTTGGTGAACTGACCCCTTAACGCGCAGAAACATATGTTGTGTACTGTCCGTAGTGATTGAAACACTCACAATGTCTTCCTCCTGCAGGGGGAGACTCCCGTCGGGCCGTGTGCGAGGGCTGCGCGCGAGTCATCTCGGACCGCTTCCTGATGCGGGTCAACGACGCGTCCTGGCACGAAGAGTGTGTGCAGTGCGCCGCGTGCCGACGGCCGCTGACCGCCACCTGCTACTCCCGAGACCGCAAACTCTACTGCAGGAGCGACTACCAGCGGTAAGAGCCCGTCCGCCTCTGTCCACCTGCTGGTTCCGCTGCTGGTTCCGCTGCCCACGCCGACTTCCTGTGGAGGCTGCGTTTATTCTCACACACCCATGTCACATGTCACCTGGAGCCAGACGAAAACAAAACACAAAACAATCAATAATATAAATATAAATTATATACATGTGTATGTGTGTGTGTGTGTGTGTGTGTGTGTGTGTGTGTGTGTGTGTGTGTGTGTGTGTATAGAACTGTTATTTACGCGTATGTTATCACTTTTTTTCGAGTAAATAAGCTCAAATGTTAATTAAATAATTATTACACAAAGCCATTAAAAACGTTAAAACTATAAAAAAATGCTAGAAATTCAATGATCAATTATCCTAAAGTAAAAGTTAGCTGAAAGGTTAATGTTCATGGAATAGCCATCATATTATTATTAATATATAATATAATATGAATTTCGTAACAGTTTTTAGCCACCAGGCTAATTTATGAATTATTTGTCATTTATTAACTCTAAGTTAATTAGCCAAGTGGGTCATTTCTAATAATTTATAAAAATGTCTTTCTGAGTAGAACATTCTGTATGCAGCACATACTGTATGTATATGCCAAAAGAATTCTGATGAATTGCAATGTCTGTGCCTCTACACGCCTGATTTTAAAAATATTATGTGAATTGTAATTTAAAACGTCAACAGCCATTACATTACAGAAAAACAGAAAACCGATGAACTGTGATAAACTTCTTTGTAGAATAACAAAGTGTAAATCAGGATGAGTAAATTTAGTTACAGATGAGTGAGCAGTGACTGAGGAGTTGGTTTGATGCTGTTGGTGTGTGTATGGTTTAACATGTTGTGTTATGTTGTGTTTTGTTTACATAGGCAGTGTTGTTAGGGCTGGATCCTGCAGCAGAGTGGTCTCAACTCTTGTATTGAGTTTTTTTTCCCCATCCAGCCTGGGCAGTGTGCTGACAGCAGGCCTTGTAGCTGTCAGATCTATGCTGGGTTTCCACTTTTCATACAGAGTCTTTGTTTAGACCTGTAGCTTTAAACACTTACTGCCTTGGCTTCAGCGGCACCAGTGACACACTTGCCTAAACTCAGCAAAAACCTTACATTTCAGAGCACATGTGCACTTTGACCACATGACCTCTGAAAAAAAAAGAATGATGAGGATATTTATTTGTTGTTTTTTTTTGGCCTGGTTATTAATGCGTTACAAAATGAAAGGAGGATATATAAAAAAAAGAATATAAATGAAGCAATGCTAGCTTAAAAACATTTAAATTAGACGAAAGTGTACTATAAACCACAGCATGGACAACGCAAGAAATCATTTCTATAATGTGTTCAAATGCACCTTTTCTTGATCAACCGTGACACAGATTAGGGGCCCTGCCTTCCCAGGCCTCAACTAGACCTGGCACAACTGACTAACTAACAGACTAAGACTGCACTGACTTTCTATTGATAACATGTCTCTAAAATCTAAATAAGACAAAATAAACATCTAGAGTAGTAAAAGTTCTGCCTGTATGACATTGGAATAATGCAAAGTAGAAAGCCTTGATTTTTATTTCAGCAAAAGTCTATAGTTCTCAAAGAAACTGTTTTTAGTGTAATGATTTAACTGTTGATATTAAGCCAAGAAATAAGAGGGAGGATCACTATTTAGTTGTGTTGGCAACATTCAGACTGAAGGCATTTTAATGATAAACAATTTTGTAGGTCTCTGGGGATAGGATTTAGTTTTTTTCATGAATTAAAAATATCAGTCAGATTATGGGTTTTGGACGGAAATTTGGAGATTTGATGAGATATTTATGATGGAGGAAAACAATAAATTTTCAGTTTAAAACGGTAAAATAATTCTGTCTGCGCTTATGAACAAAAACTATTGTTATTAAAATCGATGTATTTCGCCCTGTTTTAAATTTGTATATAAAAGACATACATATAGACATGAAAACAAAACCACAAAAGGACAATATTAGATTCAAACAATCTGCTCAAATTATTATCACCATTATTAGTACTACTATCACTACAGTGATAGTTGGATGAGTCTCACCGTGATATAATGTGTGTGTGTTTCTAGTGATGAAAACCTAATAGTAGATTTAACTAGATAACATTATTATTATAGTTACATTTATTTTACATTTATTCTCTCTGAGCAAGAATATCAATAAGTGCACCACCTCCTTATCTGGACTGGCCAAGTACCAGTGTCTGCCCACATTAGTGAAAATGGAAGTCCCTGAGGGGAAAACGCACCTCAGTTCAAGTGTTGATCCAGTTCCCTCTGGCAGCAACTCTCATAAAGTTTTTGTTGGTGTGTTTGTTTTTGATCCAAAAAAACTGATAATGGCAGCCACTATCATGCTTCACTGTTGGTATGCAACTGGGCAGGTGATGGGCTGCGTCTGGTACCATCAGCCCAAATACTCCAAATATGTCAATTTAGTATTGGTCCTGTCAACCCGGAGAATTTTGTATCACTTCTGTTTTTGCGTTGACATTGTAGGGTGCTGAAAAAAAAAAAACTGATAATGGCAGCCTGATGGTGCCACTATTATGCTTCACTGTTGGTATGCAACTGGGCAGGTGATGGGCTGCGTCTGGTACCATCAGCCCAAATACTCCAAATATGTCAATTTAGTATTGGTCCTGTCAACTCGGAGAATCTTGTATCACTTCTGTTTTTGCGTTGACATTGTAGGGTGCTGTGTTTAGATTAATGGTGGAAGACACAGTTTGAATGCACCATATTGCTTTTCAATTATGTCATTAGTATATAATTAAACTTTTGCAGCTTCAGGACATGCTCTGAATATGATCATAACTTAAGAGGCAATAATAATAGAGCATCACATGTTACAGTCAATATGATACTGTTGCCTTGTAGTTTTTTTGTACTTTTGTTAAATTAGGAGCTATGTGTATATGGAGGTATGTATTTTAAAACGAAACAGGTTTATTTGATCTGAAACCACAGAACTCATGGTGTTCAGCATGAATCAAAGCCGAGAGTTTAGCTGGTGAGGATCCTGGCCCCAGAGAAAGCAGAGGGGGGTTGAAAGAAAAGAGCGGTGCGGTAAACAAAGACCAAACACAGAGAGTAGCAGGAGCTCCTTAAAGCCCGGTTCTGTTTAGATACCACAACCAGGCTGAACACAAGAAAAACATGACTTCATTGAAGTGTTTCAGATTAGGTTTCATCACCTCTGCAGACTTCAGTATCCAACTCCTGTGATTTATGCTGTTGGTATTCTGACCCCAGCTTGGCTTTAAAGAGTGGTGAACACGCAGTGAGCTGTGGATGGAGGGGTTTCAGCTAACTGAGCTACTGTCTGAGGAAAACCTCCTCTTCCACTGGATTATAGACATACTGCCACAGGTAAAGACATAATGATCTTCTTCATAGAAATAAAACCACAAATCATGAGGGACGTTTGTCAAATTTGACAGAAATGCTTGGTTAGAGTTTTGTAGGTAAAAAAGTTAAGGCTGTTGATTTCACTTTTCTTTGGCCTTTGGACCATGATTTAGGTTGGGACTACACATCAATGGAATTGGTTAATACCAGAGAGAAAATTAGAACCAGATCCTCCCCATAGCTCACAGCAACAGTTTGACCCGCTGAACGACCAACAGTTAATTGACTGTTATTATACACTGTTGTTACATTAACATACTACATATGTTATAGCTTGTCAGCAGCAGCTGCAGAAACCAGCCCTTCCCACAAAGCAAATCGTCCACTGTCTGCCTAAATGAATCTTCCCATGTATAAATACATCTTTTAAGGCATAACAGATTGCATTTGGTTACAACTGGAACAACTTACGTATGCTGTATGTACATATGTGTGTGTGTGTGTGTGTGTGTGTGTGTGCGTGTGTGTGTGTGTGTGTGCGTGTGTGTATGTGTGTGTGTGTTGTGCATCAGAGTGGTATAGAGTGGCAGGTCCAACAAACACATTCACAGAGAAAGGATCTGACACATTTTGCTTGGATGTCCACATATTTGTGTTTTACCTGTTGCACCTCAACATCACTCCATACTCCCCCATCTTCCTGCTTTTTCCAAACACCCACACTCTTTCAGGCTCAATTTAAACTCCAGGAACCAACTGAAGTAAGTGCATCTCATTGAATGCTGAGATAATTTCCTGACTGACAAGCACGTTCACGTGTCTCCGGAAGTCCCTGGAGAATTTCAGGGCCTTATTTTGACTTCTCGTGCTTTGGTTGAGCAAACAGCACGTCCCTATTCTCTGAATCTTGCTTTTATTTCCTTCTGCCTTCTTCACAACATCTATTAATTACGCCTACTAATTAAAACCCCAACGAGCTGCCAGCTCAAAGCCACCCCCCCAAACACCCAGTCTCCTCCTTTAGGACACCCAGCTCCCACATGAGGGAAAGCAAATAAGAGCACAGTGAAGGAACACACACAGCCTGTCTTTACGGCTTCGTCCTTTCTTTACCCAACCTTATCCACTTTAATCCTGTACCTCTTCATGGTTAGTAATCCACTGGAGTGGTATGGAAGCATAGGGCGCAGGGCCAAGGAGTCAGGAGGGCTCCTGCAAAGAGGCGGCCCCTAACAGTGGTGGTCCAGGTCCTCACACAGATGAGCTGCTGAGCAGCGTTTGAATCAAAGTTTGTTTGCTGCGCCAAACAAGCCGGAGTCTATAGCCTTACCAGTGGCTGTTTGTTTAAGTCCACAGCCTCGCTAGCTGCTCTTTAATGACTGTGTTCAGAAGGTCCCACGTTTGTTAGACAGAACCAACGCAATCCTAACCTTGTTATTTTAAAGCTTTAGTAGTTCAAGAGTAAAAACGTAGTTTGTTCTAATTACTGATCAAAGGGCCAGCCTATATATAGCTCACTAATTACGTTTGTTTTTTAATGTTGTTGTTGTTGTTTTTTTGCATAATTGGAAAATATATAGTTAAACTATATGTTGTCAGTGTTATGTCCCAGAGCTGAGAGAGAAATGAGAGAAATGAAATGGTGAGATGTATCTCATCTGTATTATCTCATCTGTGCTTTTTGGACGTGAGATTAGAGCTTAGGTGCTTCTTGGTAAAGAGAAGCGTGAACTCTGTAAAATCAAAGTGGATTACAAAAAGGAAGTGTCACAGTTATTTACATGTTGATGCAAATGGTTGGAAGATCATATGGTACTGCTGGATATCCTGTGTCCTGTGACTCAAAGCAGAAGCTGGTAGTTTCACAGCAGGCAGACACAAAAAAGAAGGCAGGAGGAAGCTGAGAGAGGAGAGTTTACATGTACGTATGAAGGTACATATCACTATTTCTACTATACGTATATAAAATATAAAATATAATATACTTTAGTAATAAAATACTGTGCCAGTGTCTTCAGACCAAGTTTTTGTTGATCAGTCAGTTCTGCAATAAGACAGTACCACCACCAGATGTACCACGGCACCTGAAGACACCTCATTTTAGGACTAACACATCCAGATGTGTGCAAGTGGAATGGAGAGATGCCTCGCTTGAGAAAAGTCTTAAATCCTGATATTTATAGGCTGTACAATCTCTACATCCTGCATTCAACCTACAGACGAAACCCTGAAATTTGCTGAGTGTATTATTGTTGTTATGGAAATAAAAACTATTGGCTTTTACAATTTCTTTGCCAAACTATATGGTTTTAGTCACTTTCTGCTTGTGCCAAAGCATGAAATGTGACCAATCCAAATGTCCAATCCCGAGGAGGTAATGGAAAAAACAAAATGTCGTTATTCATAGAGCCCCACGTTTTCTGTGAACGCACGCACACACACACTCACACACGCACCTTCCCTGCAGAAGGCCAACTTTTCTTCCTTGTATATTTTCTCTCTTTCTCTGTGCAAAGTGTTGTGGCGTCTTTTTGAGTCCTGGTCTTGGCGCTGGCCACTGGTTGCTTTTCAGCCAAGGGACATCATACTAATTTCTATACACCTAATTCACACAAAGCATCCTTTCTGGGTCCAGACACATTAACACAGCACCTGCCCAATTTGTAGGTCTGAGCAGTTATTTCAAGTGCTTGTGAAGTAGAAATGATTGACTTCAGGTGACAATAACTTAACTGCTAACCCTATTATCAAGAAATTATCTTCACATAATGCAAAACTATGATAACAAAGATGAATAAGTTTTAAATCATTGAGAAAATAAATATTAAATGAAATGTTAATAAAGAATTAAATATTTTAATTTTTAATTGTTTATTTTGTATCTGTATTTATGTTTAAATACTAACTAATACTAGTAAAGAAAAATTGTAATTCATGTTTAATGGGGAAACAAATCAAACATGAAAATTTGAATTTGAAAACGGTTACGACTCAGCCATTATTGAAAAATCCCATATTACCTCATTGAAACGTTGTCGGGAGCAGCTGGAAAATTCTTCCTGTCCTTTCCATGTGAATGAGTCCTTTGGGCTGAGTCCTGTTTGAGTCCGTTACTACACCTAAAGGCTTTTCACAGGGACTGAGTGCTTGGATTCGATATCCTATTTAATATTTCATTCATTTAGCCTGAATATTTTGGTTTTGAGTTTTGCAACACTGTTGCAAAAAAAAGTTTTCTATTGAAAATGTAAAACTGTATAACCAAGCCCTCTCTGACATGTGGAATTTAAATGCCTAAAATAATAAAGTTGTCATAACAACAATACTGACCGACAGTACACAACGAGGTTGGTTTACATAAGAATTCTGTTAAAAACAAAAGATAACAATTAGTGAGCTGCTGTACAGACAGTAGATATGTGTGTTTCAAGACATAAATTCACGTTCTTGCAGTACTCCCAGGACAGTACATTCAGCACTGTTCCAACTCCTGGCTCTTCTGTGTGTCCTCAGGTTGTTTGCCACCAAGTGCAGTAGCTGTCTGGAGAAGATAGCACCCACAGAGTTTGTGATGCGTGCTCTGGAAAGTGTTTACCATCTCAGCTGTTTCCACTGCTGCGTCTGTGAGCGCCAGTTGTGCAAAGGGGATGAATTTGTGTTAAAAGAGGGTCAGCTGCTTTGCAAGAACGACTACAAGAGGGAGAGGGATCTGCTCCTTCTAGACAACTCAAATTCAGGTAACACTCAAGATTATTACATTATATATCAGATACAATAACTGCTTATATACAAGACAGTTATGATCTTAGGTAAATTGAAAAGAAAGTAGGGGTGTGCCGGTCCCTTTTTTTCTAGATCGAGTACGAGTTTGGGTACTTGCCAATACTGTGTACCAATATCAAGAATATGACGGGCAATGTACTGGGTCACAGCTTCAGTTATTTTTCCCGTCCGTCGTTGTCTGGTAGGTGAAATAAAAAGATGAAGTACTGGACCTAAAGAGTATGTTCAGAAATGCAACTCGTGGTTCCGGTACATTCATAAAGTAATCAACCCTGACTGCAAGAATATTCTAAGTTCCTAAATTACTACTTCATCTTAAGTTAATATACATTTTTATATATTTCAGTGTTGAAAAAAAGTCTTATTAGCATAATTCCTTAATTCCAAAAGTTTTATATGCAGATACACAAATGCTGGAATTAAGTCAAATTCTCATCCTGTTGTGTTTCTGTCTTTGTATCTGGTGACAGAAAAAAGTGAAGATGAGGATCTGAACGTGGAAGCAGAGAAGTGCACCACAGGAACAAAAGACAACAAAGATCTTTCTCGGCCTAAACGACCACGCACAATCCTCACCACCCAGCAGAGGAGGGCATTTAAGGCCTCCTTTGAGGTCTCCTCAAAACCCTGCAGAAAGGTGAGGAATCTATCTATCTATCTATCTATCTATCTATCTATCTATCTATCTATCTATCTATCTATCTATCTATCTATCTATCTATCTATCTATCTATCTATCTATCTATCTAGACACAGGCACAACAAAGTGACATTTACACAGCCATCAGCACAGAGCCTTTGAGAGAAAGTATAACACTAGCTTTATTAGTAACGGTAATATTATTTAGCTTTAATGGTACATAGAAATGGTAATACAACAACAACAAAACTGCATAAAAATAGAATAAACAGTGCATTACTAAAAACAGAATTACACCCCTTAAGATATTTGCTGTTTTATGTTATTATTAACGGAACAAAAAATATAATGCAAAGGTAAAATTTCTTCCAGTTATTTAGTTTTAGTTCATAGGTTTTGACACCATGTTTCTAAATCCAAATCATAACCAACTGTCAACTTATAAACACAAAGAAAACAAATAATCTCAAACTGTGCACTGTGTATTCCTCTCTCAGACTATTACCGGTGGTTGTCTCATTTCTACATATCTGTCTGGCATTTGTGAAATAATTCATTACATGCAAATGGCTGATGTTGATGGCTGTTGATGCAGGTGAGAGAGACGCTGGCAGCAGAGACAGGACTCAGTGTTCGCGTGGTCCAGGTCTGGTTCCAGAACCAAAGAGCAAAGGTCAGTATAGTGGGTTACAGAGCGATTGTCTGAGATTTTTTCTCTAGCCTGAGTTGCAGTAGTTTTACATCACATGCCTTTGCGCCTATGTGCCTGGGGTCTCTGTTTATGGCAAAGCCAGCAATTCAACATTCTAACGTGACAAATATGATTTCAAGAATGTGTCCAGTGACTTTGTAAGTCTTATTTTCTCTCTGGTAATAGTACCACCACTACTACTACTACTACTACTACTACTACTACTAATACTAATACTAATACTAATACTAGTTTAGTTGCATAGTCCTCTCTGGATCCTGCAGCTCTAGAGTCAATCAATCAATCAATCAAGTTTTATTTGTATAGCCCATATTCACAGTCAGAGATACCTGCAGGTGGAGGACAAAGAGAGAGGAGAAGTTACTTCTAGACTGGACCACAGTAATTGTCAGGAGGTTCCAATGAGGCTGCGAAAATCCCAAAATGCTGCAGCGGGAGTACTAACAGGAATTAGGAAAAATGATTATGTTCTAGCTGGCTCCATGCTAAATCCAGGATAGAAATTAGAATCTTACACACAAAGCACTGAATTATCAGGCCCAACAATTTATCAGGTCAGATCAAGACAGCTAACGTCTAACTTACTGCTTGAGTCATCAGCCTCCCTACACACACAACCGTTTTCTGTCTTCAACTTGTTCAACTTACTCTCATACAGTCATGATAAATAGGTGTGATCTGGATGTTTATCATCTGCTACTGCTGCTTTTTAACACTTGGAAGAAAAGACCATTTAAGTCTTTGCAGGCGACTACAGGTGCTCTCTGCACATGTGTACAATGTGTGCAGGTTACCTGATTTCAGTAGAGGAAGTGAAGTCATCTTGGTTTCTGTCGATCTCACATCCCTGAAATCACAGAAGCTGCTGTGTGTGCATGCAAACACACATACAAACACACGTGTGTGTGTGTATATCACAGTTGCACTCCAGACAGCACGGAACGCTGGTCAGTGCACGAGTTAGGGTTAGCGTTAGAGAGTGTACATTGCTTGGAATGATGTGCATATGAGTCGTTCCAGCCAATAACCACCCAATGTGCTTGCGCACGAAGCCCCACCCCCAACCATCTTGTCGGTGATTGGCTGGAATGTAGTTTGCTATTGTTTTGTTATTGTATTTGTTTTGTTTCTTTGCAGTAACGTAACAGCGGGACAGGCAATGACACTTTATGTTGAATTGTTGGTTGATATTTATTTACCATTTAAAATCAGTACTTTTCTGGAATGCTTGAATTGACACATTAACTGTAGGTCTGTTTATTTTGGGCCAGAGATATTTTTCTTCACATATTTTCAATGGCCAGGGTTTCCATTGTTCCGAATGTATGTGAAATTGCACTTTTTACAAACATTAAAAGAGCGTAAGTTTAAATAAAGTTCTATGAAAGCTTGAATATAGCCAACATTATGATTTATAGTGCCATTGTCAGACTGATATTTTGTTGTTTGTTGTTTTATTTAAATCTGTGCATATGTTTGTCATTTGATTGAGTCATATACCAAAATCCATTTGAATTGAAAAATGGTAGTGGCAAATATTAATTAATTAATTACAAAGCCTCTCATTAATTAGATTCATTTTTGTCATCGAGTCCCACCCCTTATGTGTGTATATGTATGTACAGTAGATATGTGTGTGTGTGCGTGCGTGTGTGTGTGTGTCTGTGTATCCCCCTGCTGCCTTATTTGGGCAGTAAATTATAAAATAAAGGCAACATCAGATCCTTTATGGGCCCATAGACTGATGCTCTTCTAACTTGGTGTGTGTTTGGCTTTAACAGCAGTGGTTGACCTGCTTGCCTTGATGACATACTAAAATTCACAGTGCTTTTTTCCCCTCCCTAAATCATTATACATACATATTTCAGCTTAAAACACTCAGGCCTATACACATTTTCTAGGCACAGTCATTATCCACATTGTTGATCTGCCACTGGATTTGAGCCAATGTTTTTGTGTGGATTTTCTCTGTGTAAGATGGAAACCGCTTCTCCACTGTCGCTGGTGTAATAATAATAAAGACCCATCTGTCCCTTCCTCCTATCCCGCCTTCGATTGCCTTTTTTCCCCCTAATTTTGTCACTGAGGTTAATAGCTGTGGTTATTATTGTTAAAATGTGTGTGGAAATTTTTCCAGTAATTAGAAAACAATCTTTTATGACCTCATGTGGATACTTTGACTTGATGGCTGCTTAATGACAAGCAGTTGCTCAACTTAAAGTTCAGATCTCATGTTTATTGTTTTGTTTTTAATTCTGTAAATATACTGATTCCTTTTTAGTATTTATTCTGCGCCACACATCTCTCCACTGTACATTCAGTTTTTTTTAACTCTACTCTCTTCATTTTCTGTACATACAGCTATATTTCATATGTTTTATTTTACTTATTCGTACTTACTCTGTTTACTGCTATTTGCTGATGCAACAAATATACATATATTTGTTGAATGTAAGCTCATTCATTGTTTTGCGTCTTATCAGTATATTTTATCAGCTTTTTTTCTGTGTCCACTGACAGATGAAAAAGTTAGCCCGCAGACAACAGCAACAGCAGGAGCAGCACAACAGCCAAAGGCAAAGCCAAGGTGAGAATTTATATTCTGTGTGTTCTTCCAGGATAGCTGGTTAGTTATTTTCTCCAGTATTTTCTCCAGTGTTGTCCTACTGCCAAATGTAGTCTTTTGGACTTAAGGAACAATAAACAACATTGTGTTGAAGTGTCAATCACACACACTCCCATTTCTAATTTAACACGCAACCCATACTCTAAAGCCAGAGTGAGATCCCTGCTGGTAAATAATGAGTTTTTACTACAACAGGGCCACGATTCGATTCTCTCTGCCGCACAACTCGTCATGGCTACTAGGCGTATTGCCACTGTGCTCTCACAGCTGATATGAGCAGACAGTTTAGATAAGTGTCTCAGTGCTTTGGCAAGCACTGCCTTTATCTGCCCAGGGACTTCCACTATGTCAATATTGGCATAGCCGTCACATTTTATATTAGAGGCTGCTGCTGCTAGAACCAAATGGGCAAAGCAAACCAACAATCGAGGATGTTTGACATTAAGTTACAATGAGATAAAGCAACTTGGACAAAGAGTGAGAGACCATGAAGATCATGCAGTCATGTATGATACGTCATAAACGCACATTATGACGGTACAAAACCAAAATTCATACATGGTGGCAAATGTTCTTTTATGATGGTGACCTAGCATAAAAAAAACACTGATACGTGTAGATTTTTGGTTTTGGTAGGTTTTTGGCGTCTCTGGCACTTTGACGAGAGCAAAGTAGATGGCACTTGCCACTCACAGACTGGTAGAAGATTTCCAGCACACACACAGAAGGATCTGGGCTTCCTGGGGAAGCTATTGTACTTCAGACCAATCTGTCACTCAAGTTGACACTTTAGTATTTGTAGTTGTTTGGGCTTGGTCACTACATCCCAAACAAATACTGAAAGACCATGTGGGTTTATAAATTAAATTAAATTAAATTAAATTAAATTAAATTAAATTAAATTAAATTAAATTAAATTAAATTAAATTAAATTAAATTAAATTAAATTAAATTAAAATACATTACATTACATTACATTACATTACATTACATTAAATTACTGACCACTGAATTAATATCAGGTTGTATGGAGGGCCTGCTCCACTCTTACCCAGGACCTCAACCTCCAAACAAAGAGCAACACTTGATGACCATGGACCACAATGGCTGTATCACTGATCCCCACCAGCAGAGACTCACCCCACCACAGATGCCTGGTGACCACATGAGCCCCTATGGTGAGCATCATACACTCAAACCACTGTACCTGCGTGTTCAGAATCGGGCTCCTCCTTCCTGTGTTTATCTTTGTTTCTTCAGGTGTGATTTTGGACTGGAGACTAATTGTTGTGCCTACCTGCCAAACTGCCACCCATTTATCACATGTTCGTCATTTTCTGGTCATCTCACATTTGTATGAAATTGGCTGCTGCGGTGCACCTGCCGTTGCATTACGCCAAATCAGACAAAGAATATGGAAAAAAGAAAAATATTTCATATTCATCATATTTAATTCATTATTTATTAACTACTTTGGAAATGTAGAGACCACATTAAAAATACAAAATTTAAAATGTTATTTGGAAGTCATAATGATTTGTAATAAACTTGGTAAAACCTGATTTTTACGGATATTTCAGCCTGGGCTGGTGGCTACAAACATGTAAAATGAAGCTAGGGACTCAACTAGAGATTGATGATCTGATTAATGATGCAATCAGGTTGCATTGTGGGAAAATAGTATCAATTTGCTCAGTCCTTTTTCAATATGAGGGTCCAAAAGGAAATATCATCATCTGTTGTTTTGATTTTGACTGTTCATTTTTAAGTCAGTCTCCTACACTAAAGCAATGAGGTACCTTTCTTAATGTTTTGTAATGCACACACATAGTCATTAAAAACTGAAAGCAGTTCGGTTTTGAGGTTTGCACTGGGACAATGACACGTGTCCAATGTTCTTAAATACTATAATACCCTAACCCTCCATTTTCAGCCATTTACACTGCTTCCAACGTCACACTATGGTTTTGTTGGCATAATTAATTAGTGATGGATAGTTGAAAAAGGATAAGCCACTAAGTTTATGGTCATTTTTACCCGGGAAGTCCAATATAATCAAGTGATACCCATGAGAGCAATACTACTCATCCCTGCGATTACATTCGGACAATGGAGAAACAATGTGTGCTTGCGTGCGTGCTTACCCATTACCAAGACAACCTTTGTTTGTCTGACAGTGGATGTTTCTGAACTACAACGTTTGGGCAATGTTTGTGTAGCAAGTCAATAACAGTGAGCAGTGTACGAGTTAAAGACTATAAACAAAGGGAGTGACTAGGTGACAGTGACTCCATGTTTCTCTGTTTGACCAAGCCTAGGCAGGGCTGAGCTACACACACATACACACACAGAGCAGAGCAGACACTGCACAGGAAGAGGAAGCAACATTGGAGAGGTTGTGTGGGGGTGTGGGCATGTTTACGCTTGTAGGTTGATAAGTGGGTAGGTTATTAATTATGGTAAACAGTGCTCAGCATACATAAGTCCACCAAGTCCAAAAAGGACCTGTGGTTGAATTCTTGTTCATTACAATGTTTTGACTATAAAATGTAGCTTTGCTTGAAAGACTTTCATTGGGTTTAGAGTTTAATTAGGGTTTGTGCAACATGGACTTGGATGAATTTCTCAGGAAGATGATTCACTTACTTACTTTGTGTGTAAATTCACTCAAAACTTTATAGTATCCCACAGAAAATGTTGATTCTGGAAGGAAACAAAGATTTTCTGACAAATCTGTGGACTCATTTACACTGAGAACTGTACCTTTATTATTGTACAGTATATATATATATAATAACTGTTATGTCTGACTGCTCCATCTACTCCACTCTTACCAGGCACTGTCCATGATGTGGACAGTGACACAGCTCTGAGTCTTAGTGACTGTTGCCTGACCACTACAGATATGGGATCTCTGCAGCTGCGGTTGGGAACCCCTATTGATCGCCTGTACTCAATGCAGAATTTCTACTTTGCCTCCTGAAGCACTGGCATTATAGCTTGTTCCATCCCACCAACCTCTCCACCCTTCAGTCCAAGAAGAGGATGCACACATCTAATGCAGAGACAAGATGCACTGGCTACTTGCTCGTCCTGCAAGACACGTATCAGCAAACAAGGAAATATGACTGTAAGATAGAATCTACCAAAAATATCTGATGGACATCCACCAGATGAAGGAAAGCGAAGACTTAAAACTGAAACTTGACTGACACCCACACTGTTGTTATGGTGTTCTGTGCAGACATTTTGGCGTTTTTTCTACAACGCTCATTTTGTTAGAAGCTAAACTTTTAATAGTCTTTAAAAAATGCAGTTTGTTTATAGGGACTCAAGTTCATATCAGTGATTTCTTTGAAATTCTGTCACAAAACTATTTAAGTACCTCCTTCATTATGTAAGTTGTTATTAGTTGGTACAATTCAGCAAATAGATATTTGGTGATGTCACCCACAAGCATCTCTTGTCTGTGAGCCAATGTAATTGTTGATACCTAATGCTAAAGATGTACAGTGTATTGTTCTGTATATAAATACTGTTCTGCAGAAACATCCAGCAGTTTATTCATGCCCCACTAATATACGAGTGTGCACTAATTTAACACTGTTAATTAAATAAGACAAATTTCCAAACATTGCAATTAATTGATTATTTCAGTTGTTTACTTATAAATATAAATGTGTGTGTGTAGTGAGTGATTAAATTAGTACCGTTAGTAGAATGTTTGATATTATCGGTTTACCGATATCATTGGCCGATACTGGCATTAAAATTTAATATCGGAAATTATCGGTATCAGTTTTTACTTTTTAATGGCACAACTTTTACACAACATGCACATATTATACATCAAACTCTACAGATACTTCTGCTCTAATTCAAAATGTCAAAATATGAGCGATGTGATGTATAGTTTTTGAGATACTTCTGTTTTGTTTACTTTTGTTTGTTTACCTAGAATGATTTAGTTTATGGGGGGACCCCGCGTATATCAGTATCGGTTGATATCGGTATCAGAAATTAATAGTTGGACAATATAGGTATATAGGTAAAACTTAGCAACAACTTAACAGTAGTGTTGGAACATTTATTAAAACTTTGCTGTCTTTAAATTCTCAGTGTCTACTGCTGAATTGCATGAGAAACAGTCAACCAACACCAGCAGGAAAATTCTAATAAATTCAGGCAACCTGGCAGCCAATGCTGTCCACATCTCATACTTGTATTTTCACAATATATTAAGAAACAAATTGCCTGCACTGCTTTTGCCTGCCAATTCAAAATATTTCTAATCCAGAGATATTTTCTGAAGGGTCATTAAGGCAAGGAAGCATGATTAATCTGCAGTGTAAAACACAGATTGGGCAGTTCGTTAATGCGTAAAGCCCATGGAGGTTAAAAATACCTTGACTGGCCCTGATCTTAAAGATCAGGATGTCACTGAGGGATTCAAAAACAACATACAAAAAAATCAGGGACGATTCCAGACTGTATTTTCAGCTAAACACATGAGTACAGAGAGTTAATGTGACCATGTATGACCTACATGTGGAAATAGGAGAAAGCAAATATGTGCTCTGTGTACCTGTATTAACAGGAACTAATTATTACCCTGTCAGGACTTGGAATTACTGAAAATCAAGACTATTTGTAGAAAGTGTTGTGTATTAATTATTCCAAAAACAACTTTATGTAAGATTACATCTTTGGATCTTGCGAAATAGGAAATTGAATACAAATGTACTACAAAGCTGGTGGTTTGACATACCCGTACAAGGAGACATGCATTTACCTGTAACATAAATAATATGAACAGGGATAACAGGGATAACTGTATGTGTATGTGAATATTTGTGTCATTGTGTGACTGCAGAGATGATCACAAAAGCTGCTGCGTGTCTTATCCTGTTCCAGTGTCTCACACACTTATGTTACCCAAAGCTTTAGCTGCCTAAATCAAACTTAAACCAAGTACAAGACACATTTAATTCCAGTTTCCCTACAGTGGGATTTAGATTCTAGAGCATTTACATTACAGGTGCTGTATCTGTGTCAGTAAACAGTACATACAGTTCACCTATCTCCCGACTATATTTACCCACCAAAAAAAACAAACTTTTTGTTTGAGATATGAGTGAACATGAGTGGAATAACTGCATTTGTTACACTCCATGAAGCATGTGGATGAAAGACAAACAGCTGCCTTTCTCCTAAACAACTGATCATAAAACAGTGATGCACACACGGCAGCACACACAGACAGCTCATGGTTTGAGTTCAGTCAGGTGGAAGATACAGAGTGAGACAGATGTCAGCGGCTTCCTGCACGATGAAACCTGCCACACAATGGCCTATTGGCCTTAATGAGTCGGGAGACATGTGATTCAAAGGCCTTTCTTTTTTTTTCATTCAGTGATGCCTGGGAGACAGCTACTCGCATTACCGCCATGCACACTATGCCATGCAGCTACAACACAACACAACACCCAACACAAGGCCCACACTGCCACCACCACTTCCAGTCCAGATTCCTCTGCCAATACGCACACTTTGTTACCCTATACTGGAACACAACACATCACACTACAACACATGCCCAAATGTTTAATGACTGCTAGGAAACAACTTTGAGGAGCATGACAACCAAAATGGCATTATGTTACATTACATTATCACAGCACAACACAACTGCTATTAAATTACTGGACTTTCAATAGATACAGAATGACAGCCTTAATTCTAGTAATATTAAATGGATTGTTACTTGGTCTGTGGCTGCTTATTTGCAGATACTGGAGATGGATTTGGCAGAAGGTCATCAGCCAGATGACGGCACATGCGGTCACCAGCAGCCCTGGCACACCAATTCCCTGTTTGCCAGAACTTCTTGGTATGAAACCTGTTGGAGCTTAGTTCTGCATCTCTCTTCCCTAACACACCTCTCTGGTTCTGGTTGGTATTTCTGGGTTTGTGTTTCTGCTCCATACAAGATTGCATTTGGTCCTACACTGATCTCATTGACTACACATGACAGGCCTTTTGCACTTTGTCTCAGCAGTGACTGTCACTGTAACTCACTAACTTTATTTACTACACAGTTTGCCTCATAGGGCTTTAACAAAGTGTACACGGTGTAACACCCTTTGACCTACACCCTCAGCAACGGTGAAGAAAAACAGACAAAAAAAACCACACAAAAACCTCAGGGTGAATCATCAGTCATTCGATGTCTCCCCCTGTTGAGGAGGATGTGTTTTCCAATAGCAAAAAATTCAATCATAAAACAAAAATCAACTTTAATCAGCTAAACTGTGGCTGGACTGTTCGAGGATATTGTTTTATAAAGCGCTCACGTTCACTGCAGATATTTCTGTGTTTCATGTGAACCCAATAACTAAATACACAGTAACAAGCTCACCGTTCGTCACCACTCTAACAGGCCAGTGCGACAGTCTTTCAGTGCATGAGGCCACTGTGGGACCACTGTGCACGGTAACTCGAGTCATTTCCTTAACTTCACTTACAGCTGATTTGTTTATTGTTTTATTTGGAGCCACTTTCTCCATCTGCTGAGATCATAGCAGCCAAAGTATCATTTGTGGTCTCAACTTGCACTGAAACTTAAGCCCAAGCTGTCAGACATTATTAATTAATAACAGCAAGAGCGATGACATCAGCAGGCCACAGGGAAAAGAGTTCGGCTATGAATATTAAAGATGGCTGACACCTGTCTGCAGCGACATTAGCAGTGTGTCTTAGTGCCAGGACTGTGTATAGGCTGAGAGGTTTGTCTGGTTACATGCTACCTTAGGTGAAGCTGAAAGATGTTTGTCAGCACCTGGCTCTGTAATGCAGACTGGTGCTTTCTACCACGTGAACTCAATTAATTAATCAATGTTTTTTAATGCACGTATTAGTGTTATATTGTATCATGTAGAAAATGTACACATTGTTAAAGCCCTATGATGATGCAAACTCATAGGGCTTTATGATTGCTTCCTGTTGGTGAATATGGGCTTCACAAATAAAATTGGATTGATTGATTGATTGATTGATTGATTGATTGATTGGTTGATTGATTGATTGATTGATTGATTGATTGATTGATTGATTGATTGACCTAATTACATTACACTGTATGTGAGGCTTAGCTGATGATTGTTAAGTGTGCTACACTAGCAAAAAAGAAAAAAGAAAACACGTTTTCAAGTTGTGCGACATAACAAATTAAATCATTAATATTGTTGGTTAATTATAGTTATAGTTTATCTGGTAAACAGGTCTCCTCCACTGAAAAGAAATGATGTAACTGGTGACATATGTATTTGATTATTTTAGTGTTAAAACAGCCTGCCACAATTACATGAACCACTAGTCTTACACTATCTAACCTGTAGAACTCAATATACAGGAGAGCGTTGCACTGTTTTCAGCAGTTGAGTCACAGTACACCCTGGTGGACAAATGGTGCAATCGAATTTGCAGCTGCAGTACAGTACATATAATATAAATCCAGTGTAAAGAACTCCAGCAGAACAAACCAGTGGATGTTCTCCAGATTTCTTTTTTCCCTAAATTGTCATAATTCAGTCCAGTCCAGATGACAAGATACACTGGACCACCAATAAAAAGATAAAGAGAGCTGTCTCTCTTCTAGTTGTGAGGAAATTATAACTGTTATTCTTATAAGTGATTATTTCTATGTTATTCTAGTACTTTAAACTACATTCATACATTTATACGCCCCCCCAACCCCCTTTCCTAGACTGCACTTTGTGCATACGTAACGTACGTAAATGTGACGTACACACACAGATGGGATCCCTCTTCCTTGTTGGTGATTATGTCTGTGTACTCTGAGATCAACTGAGACGTCAGGAGCAAGGAGAGTGTCCCTCCTCCACAGTATGACGGGCACAGTTTCCCAAGCACCCTGCTCTCAGGTAAGATGATGGCTGTAAAACAGCTGTCCGCTTCATCTCACAGGTGTCTATTAAAGCACCTGGTCAATCTTCATTTTATACTCTGGCTGACACTTCATTATTATCACTAGTTTAAACCTGCTTTTTTATGTTAGTTTTCCAGAATGGAGTTAAGACATTTGGTGGATTTGGAGGAGCCTTGTCCAGTTTGTGGAGATAAAGTGTCTGGATATCACTACGGTCTACTGACCTGTGAAAGCTGCAAGGTACAGTCCTTCTTGATGGTGAAAAAAATTCTCTTTTCAGTTTAAATGCCAACTTACTTTGATGGTGTTGCACAGTTTTGAGCGGCATGTCCTTCATAGGGGCGGAAATTAATTACTTAGACAGTTATTTTTATTATTATTAGACTCAGGTTAGATTTGGAAATTGGATGAACTGACAATATGTGCAACACTTATTGCATCCCATATTATTTCAAGTCATGGCAATATATAAAATACTTTATATGCTGTTGGGATATTTTCATCTTCCTGCAAATAAATGTTTCTTTCCCTTTCTGTCCATTTTCCAAAATTTTCAGTTTTGCTTCTTGACTTTCAAAGTTTTGCATTATATTGCATGGACATATTTGTCTGTATCCCATAGAACCAGAAGGTTTGTTTTTTTCTGTGTCATAAAACACTTAACATGAGATGCTGCTCTGCATGTTAAACTTTCTTTTTTCATAAACACTTGCAGGGATTTTTCAAAAGGACTGTTCAAAACAACAAGAAATATGTCTGTGCAGAAAATCAGATGTGCAACATCAATAAAACCCAGAGGAAACGGTGTCCGTTCTGCAGATTTCAGAAGTGTCTTCATGTTGGCATGAGACTGGAGGGTAAGGAGAACATCTTTTCCTGTGTTTGCTCTGCCTGTGCATCATCTGTACCACAGATCCGGTACTACACAGCAAGTTCTCTATTTTCTCTATTGTGAAGTCTGAACAAACAAACGTATTTCCATGGCCCTCAAAAATCTAAATCGGAGGGATCCTCAGCCCAATTCAGTACTAATTTATTTTTTAACACAGCATTTAAAAGCATCCTAAAGATAAGAGACAGGTGACAGTCATAGTGTTATCGTGGATTAAAAACATAGCATATGCTGTTGTGACCAATAGAACGTTATGTGTAAACATCAGTGAAAATGAGCTTGAAGAACTGCTCTAAACAAACGAACGCTATTTTCTCCTCAGCTGTTCGTGAGGATCGTGTGCGAGGTGGCAGAAACAAGTTTGGCCCCATATACAAGCGAGATCGGGCCCTGAAGCAGCAGAGAAAAGCTTTGATACAAGCTTGCGGATTGAGACCTGGAAGTAGAGCGCCTCTTGACATCTCAACCCATCAGAGACTCTTCACCTTTACTAGTGGCCTGCAACCAGATTACATCCTTCACAGTACCCTGCTAACCACAACACAGCATGACTGCATCAGCTACCAACCTCCATCGCTATGCTCATTTCTGCCCTACAGCTCACCCGATGGCACCCAGTACCACTCACTCCCCTTCTCATACTCAACCATCAAGTCAGAGCACACCAACAACTGTGCAAGTTCAGCAATCCACATTGACTCAGATGAGTTCTGCTCGAGCTCCTCGCCAAGTCCTGAAATGCCTCAGCTCGTGATGGAATTCTTGCTCTGTGATCCAGATGAACTCCAGCTCCGGAATAAGATCACCACTTGTCTCCAGCAGGAGCTGAACAGCTGGAGGACACATGGGAACCCCAGCACTTTCAGCCTGATGTGCCTCGTGGCCGACAAGACACTGTTTTCTATTGTGGAATGGGCACGCACGTCCATGTTCTTCAGACAACTTAAGGTGAGGTTCTACCTTGATGTACTTACATATACAAATCAGTACATATATGTATATATATGTACAGAAGAAAAATAATATACACAAAAGAAACAGTGTAAACCAATACAACTGTGTACTTGTGTTGTTCCCCCATTGTCATGTTAAATTTGGTTACCAGAGTTTTATCGCAGTCATGTCTCATCTTTGCAATTTTTACTAGTGACAAAAAATACATTCAAGTACTGCATTAAAAAAAATGTTTAGCTCATGCTATGCCTGATGTCTGGAATCATGCATTTAAATGCACAATTGTGCTGTGCCTGGCATCAACATTTATCAGTTCTTCCATATTCATAAACCTACATTTTAGTTTCGAAATGCTACACTTTTGCAGAGTCTTTCAAAAACACTGCAGTGCCCATTTTGGTTTTAATGAAGAATTCTGGAATAATTGTAATAGTAAGAGAAAGAAACTTTCTGCTGAACTCTGGGTTAACTGACTCTGAGCTGTTTTCGGTCTCAGACCAGGTGGTAACGATTAGTTCAATCACCTTGGATTTAAGTTGACCATGACCAACGCACGTACATGAGGAAACCATCCTAACTGCAACATGGATAACACGATTTATCGTGGCAAAGTTCCTGACTTCCTATAACGCCGTGAGCCAAGAAAAAGAAAGGTGACATATTTAATCTGTATTATTTGTTTTGTCTTCATGCAGGTGAACGATCAGATTAAGCTGCTGCACAACTGCTGGAGTGAGCTGTTGACCCTGGATGTTATTTCCAGGCAGGTGCTGCATAGCAAAAAGGGCAGTCTGCTCCTGGTCACTGGGCAGGAGGTGAGACGTCTCTTGTTTTGCCCCATCTTATTTAACAGTATCAGTGGGAAAAACACAAAATGCAACACAAAAAGCAACAGCCAATTGCCCACATCATGGTTCCAGCTTCGACAAAGTCACCACCTGCCTTTTAATTATTTCAATTATCTAAAAAAGCTTTTAATGTATTAGATGCTATGGAAGTTGACCACATATGACTCTTCCTGATTTCACTACGCATATCATTTCTTTGTTTATTTCAGGTACAGTTGTCACATATAACTTCTTCTATTGGTCCTACCTTTGCCAGTCTGGTCCAGAGAGGACAAGATCTGATTGAGCAGCTTCAGATCCTAAACGTGGACCGCCAAGAATTTGCCTGTATGAAGTTTCTCATCCTCTTTAACCCAGGTTGGTTTAAACTTATGTTTTTTACAAATAAAAATTCATATTGGGGGAAAAAAAATCTTAGGTTTCTACACATATTGTTCTGTACATATTGTACATTAATTAACCATTTGAGGAGCATTACATGCCTCTGGACCAAAGTTGACAGATATAGTTCCTCCGCCAATATAATTTTCAGTGGCCCAGGAAAAACAAGGTGGAGCTAGTTCTTCACTCCATCTTATGAAAATGTTGTGTTCTGTAGGTCCAGCATAGTTATGATTTGTTGTTTTCCAGATGTGGAGGAGCTCGAAGACCTTCAGCTCATAGAGAGTGTCCAGGAACAGGCTGAAGGGGCTCTCATGGAATATACACAGTGCACCACTTCTCAGTACCTCGGCCGCTTTACTAACCTGCTACTGTGTCTCTCTGAGTTACGCTCTCTTAGCACTCTGGCTGAAGACGACCTGTACTGCAGGCACCTCAGGGGTGAGGTGCCCTGCAACAACCTGCTCACTGAGATGCTTCGCACCAAGCACAGCTCAACATGAAGACAGAGCATTAAGTTGTGATGGATGCCAAATACTGACCTTGATATCTTTCTGTGCTTCAAGACTAGTTTTTAGCAATAGTTTCAACTTAGTTATATTGTAACTCCTCCTGCTTTTAAAAAGCAGGAGAGGTGTGTGTGTGTGTGTGTGCATATGTACAGTGCCCAGTTTTAAGGGGTCGACCCCTAGTGAAGAGTAAACACTGAACGCAAGTTCAAATTCCAGCTGTCTGCTGAACATGTGTCTCATGAATAATTAGATTCACCCTTGGTTGAATTCTTGTTCATTAGAATGTTTTGACTCTACAGTGTAGCTTTGCTTGTAAGACTTCCATTAGGGTTAGGGTTTATGCAACATGGGCTTGAATTAATTTGTCAGGAAAATGACTTACTGACTTGCTTTCTGTGAAGATTCACTCAAAACAAATGTAGGAGTATTTTGTTCCATAGTATCCCAGAGAACATGATGATTCTGGATGGAAACATAAGGTTTTCTGACAAATCTGTTGTTGTGCACTCATTTACACTGAGCACTGGATATACAGTATGTATACATATATCTGACTAAGCACAAAAAGAAACCAAATAAACAGAATGGGAATGACACATAGTATAGAGTCTGCTGCTCAAGGTGTAAAATACTTAGGATGACATGAGTCTTAGATACTAGATACTAATGTTTCTCTAATTTACTAGTTAGTGTTTGTAATGACTTGGTAAAATGCATTAATACTATTTAACTGAATGGTTCTGTGTTTGCTTTCTTTGTAGCTAATTTTTGTGAGTGACTGTAAAATGTTTCATTTAATAAAGTTGTCAAAGTTGTGTCATGAACTCATTTTCATCATAAAAATGTAGTGTTTCTTTTTTTCTTAATGAATAACTCAGCTAATAAATATGAATAAATAAATATTCTATTTCAAGCCAAATAATCCAAATAATTTGTAATACTTATAAAGAATCATCAAATCTCATGAATTAGTCTCTCTGTTATTATGTGGATTATGGCTCCACAATCCACCATTAGTCTGTTTCTGTTCCTTTAATATTGTCAAGATGTGTGTGTCTTGTTTGTTTGTTTGTTTTTTTTGTTTTTCTTTTTGCAGCTGGAGAAAAAGTTTGAGTTTGTTCTGTTTTTGTTTGACCTTTCTTTGATTATTTGAAGTATTCAAATCCAAGATGTTTGGATTTTACTGGGGTACATTCATACAATGCAGCACAAATCTACTTTGTTACAATTTCATCATGGGCCACAGTCATTTCTGGCCACAAAACATGACTTCTCATGGAGCTGCTGAATGAAAAGTGTCAAATCATAGACATCAGTAAACATCAAATAAACAAACGATCACACAACCAGCTGTAAGGACTCAGGCTTCCTGTCTTTCTGGTCATCCTGAACTATCTGCTCATTAATTAGCTTCACTGACAGTGGAATGACGAGGTTAATGATGTTCAGGTTGACTGATCCACTTGAGGTGAACATATAATCTTCATGATTTTAATATACAAGCAATATACAAGTTGTTATACATGCAGCTTTTTATTTAGTTGCTATAATTTAATGGAGCTTTGGAGGCACTGATGGGCAAGCAGGCATACTTCCTGAAGGTTAAAATCAGAGCACATTAAACCTTTGTTGTGAGAGATCCTGAAGATTACACCTTCAACCACCTGTATTGCTCCCTCTGCTTTAATAAAAGGCTTAATCAACATAATGCACTCACCTTGTTGTGTGGAGTTGCCCTATCTGATCTTGTCTACCTCACTGGAACCCATCTCCAACCTGACCTTGGCGTCCAGCTGGCATTTGTCCTATTTCAGGACAAAAGAAGGTCAGAATGATAAGATACACAGTATCATTCATGCTGAATTTGTGTTTCTGACAGAGAAATAGAAATGTGTTACCTTAAAAACACACACAAAAAAATACATACACACATGGTTGCAATCTGTTTTTGTTTCGTTTTTTGTTTAAATAACCTGGACTAGTCTCAAACACTTGCAATAAACGGGAAACAGTCAATCGTTAGCCCCCCTAAAATAGACCTAACGACGCCACCAGTGTTTATTATTCTACAGATCCATGATGGCTGAGAAATTGTCAGATATTGCAACTTTCTTGAGAGATAGAGGTGTCCCAGAGGAAACAGTCAATTTGATTGAAGAGCAAAATGTACTGTTCTGAATGTACTGTAAGTTGAACCAGTCACCCACCCAGCCAGTTTTATTACTTAAGGGGGGCAAGAAAATTAAGCTCTGAGAAGTTTTATTGTCATTTTAGTCATTACTCATGACTCAGGTTTATCATATGAGTCCATATGCCATAAGGCATTGGGGCCTCTGCCGGAGCTTGACTCCGTCTGGATCTAAAACCTTAAATATCAGTTGGATTGTTTCTTGAGAAACCACAAAACCCCTCTGAATGGCCTGCTGATGCATAAAAGCGGTGTTTTCCTTCATGTCCACCTTTCTTTCTGCGGCATAGATGCATTTTCTTGCACATTCTTTTCAATACGCAAGAAAATGCATATTGATACTAATGACAATGTGGTGCTGATGTGCCAAAAGAATAAGTATCTCCTTGTTTGTGAAACCTATACTTAAGTACAATTTCACAAAATGCTCCACGGTCCTCAATCTAACCTTCCTCCTCTAAAACAACAGGTTAAAACATTACGACCTTTTTCACGTACATTTACGACTTTTTTCTCGTAGATTTTCGACTTTATTCTCGTTATATTGTGACTTTAATCTCGTAATATTATGACTTTATTCTCGTAATATTACGACCTTTTCTCGCAAATTTACGACTTTATTCTCGAAGTCTGTGGATTTTTTTCTAAAAGTGACGCTAATACTCCGTCGTCACACTGGAGGACTAAGAAAGACTAAGAAAGAATTTATTTTATTTATTTGGCAATCGACCACAAGAGTACCCATAAACCAGTCCAGCAGATGGCGATAATGCGCCTATAGCCGTTTGGTCAAAGAAGAAAAAGAAAAAAATAAACGGGCTGGCCCTCTGACTTCACTTCCCGGAAGCACAAACTTTACATTCACGAAGATGGCGACATTGTCAATGACCAAGCTATCGCTGGGGGGATTCAATTTTGAAAACTGCAAAAGGTAAGCACTTTTTCAGTGGATCAAAATAACTGCAATATTTCGAGTCAGATTTTTTGTTTCACTAATTGTACAGTATCTAAAATTTAATGTAGATTTGGTTTGGTTGGTAGATTCGATGCTAGCCCACATGTACTTCCATGCAATGACTCAGGCATTTACTAGCGCTAGCATCAGTATCATCATTAGGAAAACGGGGTAGAAAACGTGAATTAGCCCCATGTAAGTCAGCCTAGATGCTGAGATGAGGTACATTTGAGTATTCACGGAAATCACAAAGTCGCGGTTGTTTTGATACTCGTGTTCTGACTGCATGAGATTTTGCGTTGCTTAAATTGTGCCTTGTCATATTAACATAGGTGCAAGGCTATACTATCAGTTTGCAGTTATTTGATATAATGTTCCACAGTCATGAATAAAGTCCCTGTCTTTTTCAGAAATGCAGTTTTAGAAGGTGCAGCGAACAAAGTGGGATGCAGTTTACCAGCTGCTCGAAAAACAGGAACGACCATATGTGGTGTTGTCTTCAAGGTAAGTGAAAGACACCAAGTAATTTCAAATAAATAACGCAGGCCTGCAAATGTCAAAACATGGCTGAACATGAAGTTTAGTAGGACTGTTGACCAAAACTTGTTTCTTGTTGATTATTGTTTAATAATCAACAAGTGTAAAATAACATCTAACGCTATATTTGTTTCTTCGAGTCTCGTACACTGTTCATGTTACTCACTGTGTTACTGTTGGAAGAGAAATTATAATATTTTCATTATCACTTGCTAAGAAGACAGGCATACAGTGGTGGCCAACATTATTATTAGAACACCCGTCAAATCTGAAAATTTTTGAGCCTTTTGAGATCTTTTCTGCCACCAGAACATGATATCATTTCATAATGTTCATGAAACATGCAGAAGGTTTCTCTGAGCGCAACGAATATTAGATGAAGTGATCCCTACTTGTTTTGTCCACTTTTAACATTAATATTTGCTATGTCCACCTTTTGCAGCAGTCATACAGCTGTGTCCTCTTGTATCACCATCAATTTAACCACTATCACACCTGACAATGATTACACAAGTAATTTGGCTTCTTCTGTGAAGTAACATGATTGTCTGTATTCCTGCAAAATGTTGTCACGTGTTTCAAATCAGTATGTATTAACTGTCAGATAGATTTGTAAAGAAGTTTTGTTTTACTTGTTGAAATGTTGAAAATCACTAAAGCAGCATTTCTGAAGACAGGTTTACTTAGTCTAAGTAACGTCTTGTTATTTCCTATTGAGGATGGCATTGTTTTGGGCGCTGACACGAGAGCCACTGAAGGCATGGTAGTAGCAGACAAGAACTGCTCCAAGATCCACTACATCGCTCCCAACATTTAGTAAGTAACATCTAAAATGAAAAAAAAAACTATTTAAAAAGTCTGTCATCTTTTAAATCACTCCTCAAAACCCATTTTTATGTCCCTTTTTCATAGTATGCCTGTTTTCATCTTGTTTTTAATTTATTTTCACTTCATTCTTGCTGTGTAACTGTCTTCGAATGGGGCCCACGATCTGAATTGATGTGTGTTTTTATAGGATTTTGTTTGTCTGTCATCTTCCTGTCAATACATTTTTAAGTTTTAAGAAGACATCTGAAGAAGAAACCAAAACTGTAATGAATTAGTCTATGCTATTCCAGTGTCATTTGATGGAGCTTTGGGTTTGATCAACTAACAGTTTGCTATCTTATTGTGTTCTTGTCCAGCTGTTGCGGAGCAGGAACAGCTGCAGACACAGAAATGACCACTCAGATTATCTCCTCCAACCTGGAGCTTCACGCCCTTTCTACTGGCAGGCTGCCTCGAGTAGCCACTGCTAACCGCATGCTCAAGCAGATGCTGTTCAGGTACACCTATAAGATTGTGTTAATGTAGTGCAGCTGTTTTGTTTAAGAAACAGATCATAAACAAAATAACTGTGTGTGTGTGCGCGCACATTTTTTTATTTGTTTGTTTTTTTGCAGGTATCAGGGCTACATTGGGGCTGCTCTCGTCCTGGGTGGAGTGGACTGTAATGGTCCACATCTTTATAGCATCTACCCTCACGGTTCCACTGACAAGTTGCCCTATGTCACCATGGGTCAGTCTCAAATGCTAAGCTTCTTATATTTTGTTTAGACATGATGGTTTAATGAACCACAGTTACTCCAAGAGGGTAAATATTTAACAATGAGTTTTAAGAACAGGCCTTGACCCCTATCCTGCAGTCTCTAAAATTGTAAGCTTTATGAAGAGTTGCTAGATTTTTAATACAAGATATTACATTTTACACATGCTGAAATGTTTATTCTTATAATTTTTCTATCTCATTTTCTGTTGGTTGATTTTTATTTCTATTCTTTCATATTTAAAAAATATTTAAATTTTACAAGAATGTCTGTGGATCCATCAAAAACTGTTGCTTGTTTTTAATGTAGTAGCAGTTCATCTTATATTTGGTCTGTTTTAGAAGAAATAATTCTGACATAGACAATGTCAGATTACTGATCCATTTTATTCTGGTTTTAAAGGTTCTGGCTCCCTGGCTGCTATGGCAGTATTTGAAGACCGCTACAAGCCTAATATGGAAGTAAGTTTTCCAGTCACAATACAATACAGACACTGTAATTGAACAGTACCAAAGACGTGGAGGTAACCTCTGTAATGCTTGATGTCAAAGGAGGAGGAGGCCAAGCGGCTGGTGCGTGATGCCATCTCCGCAGGTATCTTCAATGACCTGGGCTCTGGAAGCAACATTGACCTGTGTGTCATCACTAAGGGCAAGGTGGACTACATTCGGCCCCACGATGAGGCCAATAAGAAGGGTGTCAGGTGAGGGTTATATCAGTCTGTCAGCATGACTAGATTCAGAATCTTAATGGGATCGTGTAACAATTTGGATATACAGAATGTTGTTTCTAAACAAGGCATGTGGTGTATGTGGTCTCCTAATGCCTGGATATTTTCCAGGCACTAGTAGCATTCTCTGGACATACATTCAGTATATCGTCAACACTCGGCAAGGCTTGGGTGGAAATGCTAGTATAAGAAAGTAACAAAACAATAACCAAATAGCTGGTTACATGTGAGAAAACGTATGTGTTGCTTGTCACCACTTAAGAGTAAATTAGGTGGGTAAAAGAATGGTGATTAATGATGACATTAATCGTTTCTGCTAAATAACAGTAGTTAATGCTGACATTAGCTATGCAGCAATACGTTTCTCATGTATGCGCATGTGGGACTTATCATTGATCTCATAAATTTTCACACATTATAGCACATATTAAAATTACAAGTCCAATAGAGTGCTGCACCATGCAAGGGAAAGGCCGACTCTGTTATATAACTCGTAAACTACCAATACAAACCTTACAGTGTTCTGTGTTTGGAAAAAAAAGAATGAATAAATAATTTATGTATGTAAAATAACATATCAATAATCTAGTTTGTTTTCTGTGGTGGTTATTACTATGTTTTTGAACAGTAATGAAATTAAGTCTCCAACAGTTGTTTTGCCTGCTTAAGAGAAACAGCCTGTGCATCAAGTTGTATGCCATTACCGGTTATCTTACTAGTTCACTTGGCCATAAACTTTGTAGGTGAAATCCATGTTGCAGCCTTCCTGAATTGTCTGTTAGCCTACTGAAATGGGAAGAGAAATGAGCTTGGATAGTGTCTAACATAAGCTTCAGCTAACTTAATACCTGCTTTGATTACCTACTTTCTGTTTAAATGGCAATTATAGAAACTAGTGGTGTCAAATTTATAGTTTAAGAGAGTTTCCAGTACTAGTCTCAGTTACTATTTGGATTCTGCCATGCATGCAGTGTCGTGGGAGCAATATAAGCAATGCGTTAAATTTCACGAATGATTGGATTATATTTTTTGCTACAGGTGAATGTTACCATTTATTGTAACCTCATTTGGACCTGACGGAAGTTAGGGGTTTGTTAGTGTTACTTATGGAAATATCAGTTTCTTAACACACATCCCGCAGTAATCAGTGAAGTGTGGGTCAGTAATATACAAACGGCTATACAGCTGACAATGAAACAATGTTAACACTGTTAACACACCCAGAATATAATTTTAAATTTGCGGGCCTTTCCGTGTGTGACATGATGACAAATCTAAGCTGAAAAACAGCTGCTGACATGTGCATAGTTGTACAGCACATGAGGAAGTGTTAGCATCATTGGATAAACTGGTGGTGTCTTGTTTGTGTTTAAAGACTCAATGAACCAGAGGCATTGCAGCTGTGAGTACAAATGGAGAGAGTTTTAGTTGAGTGCAGACTTGAAAACCACCACCTCTCACACTGATTTGAATGTGCTACTAACCAACCAATTAATCCAGCCACTTCACTTGCTTAGCATGACATAGTTGACATTCCTTAACTAATACACTTGGCTGTGTGGTTTGGATGGTTTTTGTACAGTAGCTTGTTGTGATGATTGATTTGAATCTATGATGTGAAGAAACACTTAACAAGCCCCAAACAAAACACTTACTGACTATCCCTGATTAAATATGTCTTATTTTCTCTCATACAGAACTGGCGACTACAAGTACAAAAGAGGTACAACTGGTGTGCTGACAAAGGCAGTGACCTCACTGGACCTGGAGGTGGTGGATGAATCTGTACAGATCATGGATATGTCTTAAAATACTTGTATTCAATTTCTTGATGTATTTCACTAGTTCTAAGAATTCCTTCCTCAAATAGCAACTGTTTTCATGGTTTACAATAAAAGTGTTTGCTCTGACTGTGGATCTTTAGGATTTTTGTTTTTTTTCTTATTGTTACAGTTGTCTTTATTGTGTTCATTATATATTAGTTTCTTAGGTGCTGCTTTTACTAGATCCTGCTTTATACAGTGTGTAAGGTGTCCTGACACACTGTATAACACTGTACAACATTCTGGTCCTGACTCAGGACCAGAATTGGGATTAGATTTTGTTATGTTTCTTGTCAGTCTCCCTCTCCATCTCTGAACAGATTTACTCAGAAACTACAATGATGAAAGTGATTTCCATGTAATTTTGTAAAGAGGTGGAGCATGTCATAATGACTCCTACATCAAAGTTTGAAGCAGACCAATTTTTTTCCCCTTCTTTTTAAACCTTGAGCATTTTGTATCACCTTGCAGGCAAGTTACTTAAGATTTGCCCCATTTTGCCTAGATATACACCCATCAGCCACAACATTAAAACAGGTGACTGGTTTTAATGTAGTGACAGGATTGGTCAAGCCACTAAAAACAGCTTAAAAGATTGAGATATCAATATCTACTGGGATCATTCAAAATGAACTCATTAAAACACATAAGACATGATTAAATATAGACTAAATAAATGGCTCCTCTCCAACAAAAGAAACAATGTTATGTTCTTATGTTTAATGTTAGTCTTAGAACATTCTGTTTATTTGCAATCCACATTAACGATCTGTCGTATTTTGGCTTTAATTTATGTATCAAACCCTAACCAGTCCACTTAAGCTCTTTCAACCTTGATGAGAATAGCAAGGTGAATACAGAAAACGGCAAAATGAATCATTTAGTTATTTATTGCTCCATATCTGAATGATAGTGGCAGGCCTATTTAATGTATAACAGCTCCCGTTTCCATATTTGATTTGTATTGATTAAAGAGATACTGCATTTCACCACACATATGACACAACAGTTTGGAGTGAAGTCACAACTGTAGGAGGATGACTAGCAAGTATAACCTTTCTACGTTTCTGTAGACACCCATTTAATTAGCAGAGAATACAAGTTTTTTATTAAATGAATGAAATGATGTACTTCTATGTGGTAAGGTACTAAGCACTAAACATGTAGGAACATCTTAAACACATTTTGGTTTAGTACTAAATCTAAATGACTTTCACAGCATCTCATTTTATGGTGTTTACATTTTCACAGTAACGATGGTCTACGCTTCCACAAATCAACGTGTGGAGCAAGATCAAAATGATTTGGGTTCTTCAGGAGTGGTTTTGAGTAAGCAACTGGACTTCTTGAGGTTCAGAAGACATTTTACAAGGGGCTTTTTCAGGTCTAACTAGCCACAGGGATATCTGAAGTATTTTAACCTGCAGGATGTTGTAAAACTAGCAGTTTGCTGAACCTCTTCTGTTGTAAGTCTCATTTGTGTTGAGGTATTATTAAGGTCATCTGACCCCAATGAGCCTCATTAAAAGGGAACTCAAGACGTGATAGCTTCTGTCTCAAGCTACCTCCTCTGTTGAGCGATTGAGGTTGACAAAAATTGCTTCTTTTATGACTCTTTCAAACCATCAATCTTCTCTGGAGATAAGCATTTTCACCCTCACTGTATAGAGTCCATGTTCTTGAAGTGGTTGACTTAGAAGGCATTTACATCAACCTGGACACTTAACAGAAAACATCACTTCCCAGAAAACTCAACTCCACAGCACATAGTCTGAAACCTCCCTTCAGGTAGTTAAAGCTGAGGAAGCCTCTTGGCTGATAGGTGAAATGTCTAATGAATTTCAAGAAGTCCAGTTCCTGAAGATGCCATGACCTGGATGACCGACAACCTTCATAGGCAGAATATAAGTTTCATTAAATGTGACATCTTCAGAACACTGAACAACAACCACCAATATGGTACAGACTCTTCTTCTGGCACAATTATTTTGTGTGTCAATTTGTGATGAACAAACAGAATAGATGACATGCAACACTTATGCTATGTCCTCAGCTTCACATGGGTAATGATGACTTAAATTCCCAATTTCTTTTGACAAAAAATACAAAAGATGGCTTATTTGTCCTTCAAAATTCCACTATCAAAACTGTAAATGATATACAAAATATAAGCATTTAGTCAACATAAAAATCATCACTAATTCAAAATATTGAGAGTAAACTGACAAGAAAATCACCATAGGTTAAATGGCAAATGGTCTGTATTTACAGTATATAGCACTTTTCTAGTCTTGACGATGACTCAAAGCATTTTACACTGCAGTCTTTTTTTTGTCATCCACTTATTCACACACACACAATCATACACGGCTGGCTATGCTGTTTGGAGCACAAGCCTTTGACTTGACACTGTTTGTAAGTAATTACATCCAGGAACAAGGGCAACAGGTTAGCTCACACACTAAAAGAAACCATTGAGAAAATGACAGGGTGACAAGAAGCCAAAAGCATCTGTATTAGCTGAGGATTATTTTTTATATTTTTATCTGAAGATCACACCTTCATTGGTCCAGAAACACTGAACCGTACATGATGCGACTAAAATGTCATTAGACACTTCATATCTATGTTTAATTAATAAAAAATAACGCAGTTTTTTATCTCACCGCTAAGACTAAATCGCAACACTAGTTTACTCTGAGCAAACGTCATCTTCAAAGAAAAATTGTGAGATGTGTTTGTAAACCCTGGAAGACTAATAAGCACACTTGAGTGTGTCAAGATTATTTGGAGATGATGAAATCTATAACCTAACAATGAGATTTTCTCTATTTTAATATAGGCTACAAAATTGAAACCACCGCATTCACTCTTGTTTCATATGGTGGACCTTGCGCTAGAAATAAATATACAGTATGTATGACTTGACAAACTGTCAAGGTCATCTCATCACACTAGCCTGACTGCATGCAGTTATGCAAAGCTCTTTGAGAAATCACTCTCAGGGACATGTGACTTTGTAATTGCTTGTAAGTATTTACTAACTTTCCCATTCAATCTGTAAATTACTGTAAATATTCAATCTGTTTATAAAAAACATAAAATATAATTATAATAATTGACGGGTGAGAAATATTGATATTATTCATATTAACTGCATAGTACCTGAAGCGCAAAATACAAACTTGGAATGCAACCTGCAAAAAAGGCCCAGAGACATCTGGGATTTTAGTGACACACAGCTCTCTCTCCTTAGCTAAGGAAAGAGCATAAATGCAGTCAAGCTCTCTAATAAACAAATGTGGTTTTTAAATCTTCCACCATTGCTACACCACAAATGTATCTCTTCATGTCCTCAAAGACAGAAAATAAGTGGGTGCTAGGATGTTGAAGCAACACAGTCCACTTGTGCAACATTTTCATGGTTTTGCTTGTGTAGAGATGCAGGTAAGACAACCTTCTGCAAAACCAGGCAGAGCCTACATCTAGTGGTTTGAGATTCACAGAATAAGCAGAGAGGAGGTGTAGAGCAGAAGCGTTGCTCAGGTGCTGGAAGTCCACATGTGCATCTGTCTGGCGAACTGCAGCACGAAAACGATGTCTGGTCGCTGGTCTGGGTCCGGATTGATGCACATGCTTACCAGGTTCCGCAGCTGTGGGAAGTGGGCTGTATTAGTCTGAAGGATAAGATTGACTCTTAAAACTATTAAATCATCTGCAAAAAACTGTTTAAGACTACTTTGTTGCTCCCTTGGGCTCAGGGTCCAGCAATGTGTGTGAGAGAATAATGCAAAACATTGAGCGCAGCATTGTGCTCATGACAATAACAGAACATAAATTAAACAGTTTTCATAGTTATTACAAATGAATGGGGCTCTACATAACAAAGAAATAAGCTAATACAAGGCATTAGATAGACGCAATGCAATGCTCCCTGTGTTGCTTTTTGATGGGTATCTGTATCTGTATCTGTAGGTGCAAATGTGCATGTGAATGGTACTTTATCTGTTTGTTGGCCCTGTGATTACCTAGCAAACTATCCAGGATGTACCCTGCTTCTCTCCCACTTGGACCAGACCCCGAGTTCCCTCCCACTCCATGACCAGGATGGAATCTGCACAGCTTCTCCTAAATCGCAGGTTCAGTGATTGGTCTAGATTTCTGCCTTCCCCTCCTGAGTCATCAAATGGCTTGCCAGTACCTCTCTCAGGCTAACCAAAATTCCTTTTCCATGGCCTCCCTGAGCCCCTCCTGTGCCCAGTTTTTTGCTTCAGCAAGAACTGAAGCTGAAACCGCGTTGGCGTCTTAGTTCACCCAGGATGCAAATTCTTCAAGAGGTGAGACCTGAACTGAGGAGTCTCCACCAGGCATGATAAAAACTCAACCTCAACCTCAACAACAGGCCTGCTTCATTGCTGCTCTGCCTTTCAACTTTCTCCCGTACCCCAATCTCTCTCATAAATGTTTTCCATATTATTTTGGTGATGTGATCTGCACATGTGCATCTATTACATCAGTATATCTTGGGAGAGAACTCCCTCACTTGGGACTTTCAATTCGGTTCCTGCATTTTTGTCCCTGTTAGAGGGTGAATTTGGTGTTTTTTTCCTCACCTTTTTTTTATTTAAGGATAAAAAATGTTGCAGATTGTACAGATTGTTAATCCCTTTTAGGCAAGTGATTTGCAAATATATTGGCTGTACAATATAGATTAGTTTTGATACTTAAATATTGTGCTGGTTATGGCCAATCCATAACAACCTGTGGTCACAGTTATGCAACCATCTTATTCTCAGCAGTAAACTCCAACACAGAGACATTCAGCTGTGGGCTTGTGAGTATTCCCACTTTTCACCCAGGGCTACTCAAGAAGAAGAGAGAATCTACCCTTTTCCAGGAGTTTAGTTTCTGAGACCTGGCTATGTATGGGCCATGCGCAAACAACAAAAACTCTACCTTTTCAGAGTAATGGTCAGGTGGAAGTGGAGGGTAATCACACTGCTCAATCTTCTGGCAGAGGGAGAGCAGGTTCATCTTGTCCCCATAAAATGGACTCTGCAGTGCTGCCATCTACAGGAAGAGAAAGAAAACCTGGATGAGAGAGATTCTTGGAAGAATGATGTGGCTGTGGCTCAGGAGGTTGAGCGGGTTGTCCACTAACCAAAATATTGGTGCTTGGATCCCTGGCTCCTTATGATCACTACATACGTAATTGTCAGTACAACTGAACAACAGAACAACTGGGTATAGGAGCACTGTGTGAATGGGTGGATGGAAAATCTGTTGTGTAAAATGCTTGGAGTGAAGAAACATTCAGCATTACCATTTAACAGCCCTTATAAACATGGCACAATGTTTTCATCAACACTTGAGTTTTCACAATGAGTTTTCTCATTTAATCAATAGCTGTTACATTCTTGGACACAACTTTTGTTTTCTAATCAAGACCTTGGATGCTTACAGTCAGTGCCAGTGAGCTATTATGAAGTCATAACTGATAGTTAGGTTGTTTTGGTGGAGGTGTGTGCCAAAGAAACAGAGGACATTACTTCTTTCCCCTTGTTTACTTTCTCTAGCTTTAGGCCAAAAACAACAAGATATGCTGATAACAGTCAGTATAAATTGTGTCCACAATTAAATTCAACATCACTTTGCAAATAAATCCATAAAAGCTGTATGACTACCATGTCATTACTTCAACCTTGAACAAGGGATCAACCCCCAGCTGCTTAAAAAATGCTGCTCAGTAACCAGAGTTTGTACAGGGTAGTTCTCCCTCTATGATCCCTTACCCTCATATGTTAAGGAAAAGCAGGGTAATATAGCAAGCTAGATAACAGATAAATTCGGATAGATGGATAAAAAGAAAATGACCGGTAAGGATTCAAAGGGGATAATATACAGTATTAGTAATATACTAACCTCATACAGAAGACATCCCAGGGACCAGATATCTGATTTAAAATTGTATCCGTTCTCATGGATCCTCTCTGGTGACATGTAGTAAGGTGTTCCAACTGAGACAGAGGTATTAAAAAACAGAAACAACTCTTATAGATGCATTCAATCAGATTAATTATCTATAGATTTTATATACTATTACTACTATGACCACTAATATACCTGCACTAATCGGTAAAACATTACTGACTGGACTGTAAAAAGCAATCATTCAGTTGTTTTGTATTTTTATACCTAACTACAATAAAACTATTAGCTGTGCATTCATGAACAGTATGGATATTATGTATGTACATGCATGTATGTGCTGTACCTAAAGAATGAGCTGCAGTGGTTTTAGAGCTGAAGAAACGACCTAACCCCAGATCACCAAGCTTTACCTCCCCTGTTGCAGTTATGAAAACGTTGGCTGGTTTAATATCTGGTTCATGCACAGAGACAGAGAGACAAAATTAGACTCAGAAATCACAAAAAATACATTTCAATGCATTCAAGCTCCTGTTGTTTCCAGCACCCTGTCGATGCCACAAAGGATTAATGTGGTTCTGTTAACTGATAACTGTCCAGTGAGTGTAGATACAGTTCCTCCATTTACCATTGACAATAACTTCCTGTTCCATGGCAAAACATCAAATTTGATAAAGGGGTCTGAAGCCACACCATTCAGTAAAAGCTAAAAAGCCTCATTATTCAACATTGTATTATATGAGTTGACTAGGAGCCTGGAATAAAAGTAGCATAAAATCTGAAAAAAAATAAAAATAACAAATAAAATTGAGCAAGTAAATTGAGTGAATTCAAATCCCAACATGACCTTTGTTTTGACAACTATAATCAAGGTAGCAGTTTTTCAAATATGAAAGTTACTGTGAATGCATATAATTACTACAATGACTGACACTGTTCTAAACCTTTTTTTAGATAAAAAAATTTGTGGGCCGTTGTTTACCTCGGTGCATTACTCTGCGTGAATGCATGTGCTCCACAGCACTGCAGAGCTGGACAAAATATTTCCATATAGTCCTCTCTGGGATGAGTCTTCTCTTCTTCTTGAAATACTAAAAAGAAAAATGATGGAATAACACATCTTCAAAACGTTTGTGCTTATTTAAGGTACCATATGTAGTGAATTTGTGTAAAATTTATTCTGAGCAAGTGCTTTATCTCCAAGTACAAAACATTCTTAACTATACAGTCAAGGACACTGCATTTTGTTTTTGAATTCCCAAGCACAATGGGATATAAATGTTGTCTGTGGTATTTAATGGAAGTGTTTACACAGTATTGATGATCTTAACTACTTTTATTCCTGTGGTTATATTATCTGTTGTGCGTTGACCACTTGTCTGCATTTTCTGACCTTTATCATTTGGGACAGATCTCCAGCGTCGGCCAATTCCAAAACAATGTTGAGCTCATTGTCTTCAATAAAGGAGTCTAAATATTTTATCACATTGGGGTGATTCAGCTGCTGCAGTGTGGGAACAGGAACAGGAAAAATATGTTGCTGAAAGATTTTTTAAAAATACAACAGCTCTCTACAGCTGAACAAAAAATATGATAAGCAGTCAAATGTAGTCACAGCTTTTGACTTTGCATTCTCTGAAGCAATGCTGGAAAACCTTTTAATATCTTAATATCTGTTCATTCATGGCGGATCAACTTCACCTTAAGCAGATCAATCTCTTTCACGCAGTCCTGGCGAGCTTTGGCATCCATCATCTCAAATATCTGCAGTGACAAAGAGGGCAATGTTTTTTGCTGGCTTTCTAAAAAATTTATACCCATCAGAAAAAATGTGTAAATCCTTCCAGATGGGAAAAGTCCCAAAATAATTCTTTTTACTCAGCTATACTGTATTGACATACATACGAAATGCTAAGAAACACATAATGAAATGACAGTGACAAGATGATTTTTACATTTAATATAAAATGTCCTTCTTGGCACTTACACTTATATAGTCCCAGCTTTGCATTTTTTAAATGTTATATGTCTGGGTTGCTCACAAATGAATATACCAATAAATATATTGGACTGTCAGATACTATCTAAGTTTTAAATGTGTTACTTTTATTATTAGCCTTTAAATATGATCCACTGGACTTGAGCATGGCCAGTGCTGGATTTTTTGTTGGCAACATATTTGAATATTTGACATATTTGATTGACAATAATGATGATGAATAATTCCCTGTTCCCAAAGTTCCCATAATTTGATCTTTATGATAAAGATATAGTGAGCATCAGTGAGCATCTCTTGTGGACAGTCAAAGACATAGTTTCTAATCTCAAAACTAGTCTGGATTTTCTCTACTGCTGTATTTTCTACTTTTATATAAAGCCCACATTTACTGTATGTCAAAAAATGTACTGTAATATTGTAATATGATGTTAGCCAAGCTCTTATTTTTACTTGCAAATAATTACGTATTTTGTGAAGAATAAATCTTTTTCTACAAAACGTCCAAAAATATTGGCTCATTCCTATCTCTGTAGAGCTCCATCCAGCCATTTGTATTTGTTCCTGTATCTTATTGGGACTTGAGGAAAATAGGAGTCTATCTCATATTGTGCTCTGGCCCCTAGACACAGCATAACAATATTAAATAATTGGAATTCATTAAAGATACGATGTAATACTGTAGGCTATATCGACACAGCCCTGAAGCAGGAGACACCCCATAGAGTAATGTACCTGGACTTTCTTGAGTGCAACCAACTGTCCCTCCACCAGATATGTAGCTTTATAGACCTCACTGAACTGACCCCGACCAATCTTCTTCTCAATGCGGAAGTTTGCCAGAGTGCAGCAGTACTTACAGATTGATATGTTTTTCTGTACAAGAAAACACAATGTGAAAAAGTTTAACAATACACAGCAAAATAACGCATTACTGAAGGTGCTGGATTAATGTCAGTCTCTAAAAAAATTATTACTGATTTATTTTTCCTTTGGATTTTAAAATGTGTCAATCCCAACAATTCAGCTGCTGGTCCTACAACTATATGGAGAAATCTGTCTGTCTTTCCTGACAGTCACTCAGTCCAATCAACAAGTGCTAACAATTTTAGCAACACTAGTTTGCATATTCAGTGTGTCACTGAAATTACAAAATCCACAATGTCTCTTTTTTAGGACTGTCCAATAATATACATGTTGGACCTACCTGATCATCCTGATCAGGTATCTTGTAAACATTGTTGTGGTTGTCTAAGTTAGGCTGGTTGTCATTTCGTCCCTCCATGGTGGCATCACATCCACCCACTTCTGCAACAAAAAGGATAACAGTTATTATATACAGGGGGTCCTCAAGTTACGACGGTCTCGAGATACGTTGTTTTCGTGGTTACGACACATCTCCCATGAACTTCCTTGTTTCGGCTTAAGCGGTTTGCCCCGTAAATACGTACAGACTTCGCATGGGAACTAGTTGGTGAGCGCTCTCTCTGTCTCGGCAGCCGGTAAGGAGATGCACACAGACACAGATGGGTTCGGGATTGTGGCAATACCGTAGGTTTAAAAAGGCAATTCACCACAGTAAACTCTTATTGTAGGGTGGTGTTATAGCGACATCTGGTGGCACAACTTATTATCTACATACAAATACATACATATGAATGTATGTTCCGACTTACGTCAAAATTCGGTTACGACACATTCTCAGGAACGGATCTCCGTCGTAACTCGAGGACCCCCTGTATTTCTTTTGGTACATTGCACAAGCCCCACATAGGGTATACAGCTTTTCTTCCTTATTTGGTCTCTGTCTCATCTTCTATACTTTAATAAAGATCCTGGAACCTTTAAAGTAAAAATGTACTGGCTACTTTCAATACATCTTTCTTTGCCATTCACAATGGCAGGGGAAGATTTATAAAATCAGCTTACTATGGTATTATCCAAGGAAAAAAGTGTGAAGCAAGGATTCATCTTTCTCTTCATATGCAAGCATAAACATAGCCTGCCATATTTCATAAATGTTGGTAGGAGAAACCTAAATTACTTAATAATAAGTAATAATAGCCGGAGTCTAACCCACTCAAACCCACCATTTCACTGAGGACGAGCAAATCCTACCATTCTGTTTCAATAGAAGTGTCCCAATTTGTTAAAGCCTGCTGTTTTGTGCAATGGATTCACTCAGGCGGTCTCCACAAGATCTGCATTACCGACTCGACAGTAAGTACCGACTGATGCAGTTAATTAATATAATTATTTATAGATATCATAGTAGTCTTAGTAGCCAATGTAGGGCCAAAACAATCCAGATGCAGTATGTGCACTAAATTAGCTACACAAAGACCAATTCTGCACCTTTGTAAAGAGTGTAAACACAACAAATTACACCAAATTAGTGTAAAATACTAACTTTCATCTGTACTGCAATTTCTTGTTGGGAGGTTGAGGTGGATCTTTTAGGACTGACCATATATACAGTACTTGCTGATGAATGTACTTTTGCATTTCTCTACAGTTTGAAAATGTACTAACTAACTTATTTGAGCCCAGACTCCCAAACCTATATCCAGCATGCAAGAGAATGCACTAGGGCTGCAACTAATGATTATTTTTGTAGTCGACTAATCTATAATTTAATTTTTCGATTAGTCAACGATTATTGATTATTTATTTGCTACGTTTCCCGTTTTTAACAAAGTTGGGTATTAATTGGATTTCATTGAAAAGCAGTGTATCTTTATGTGTATTAGAGTCAATGTGTCCACAAGTGATGCATATAATAGTATTGTAGCGATCCTGCACTAATGTTCAGTGTTATTGTGAGAGTTCTGTGATGTCCCACAGTCTGTGAATGCGTCTGGTTGGTGGAGAGAGCCGTGTGTAATAAATAAGGAAGTTTTGTTGTTCTGTTGTTGTTGCATAAAAGCTGAAGAAGCACTGTGTGTACACAGTGTTCACAATTGTAATGTTTATCTCTCACTACAAGTTCACACTTGTCTGGTCGCTATAGCTCATTATGCAAACATTTCTCAGCTGTATACTCAGTGTTTACTATTATGGACAGATAATCTGTATGATAAATATATTTTGCTTAAGGAGGAGACAGCAGCCATCACAAGTACAAAAAAATAATGTTCTATATTTAAAATAAAATATGTATATAAATAAACAGATACCTCATTTACATATGTTACAAATCTGTAGTAAAATTGAGATCTTTTAATAACTGCTAACAAGTCTTGATTATTTAACTGCTTAATGGATGCTAAAGCTATTCATGCAGTAAGCGACATGCATAACAGGCCTTATGAGACATGTGTCAGAATAATCATCTGTGGGTAAAAAATGTCTGGTGAAAATGTTTATAACTTGCTACATAGAGAGGCCACAGTGATTTTTTTCACACTTTAGAGAGACTCAATAGGTCAAAATTGTAAAGAGAAGCAAAACTGCAGCATTAAAAATATATTGAGGAAATGTGAACATGTGGCTTCCTGTTGCCTGGACACTATCCAGACCCGACAGTCACAGAGGACACTGGCTCCCTGTCACAGCTGACACGTGACTAATTTAGGCCAGATATTTGACCTTGAATGCCCAGGAATCCTAATAACTAACAGCAACCAGCTCTCCTACACCACCCACACTACAATCTGTTATCTGTGCTCTTTGCAACAATTTTTCATGCAGCATAATCATTTATACCCTCAATCATCCATAAGCCACACACCACCAATACAGCCATAAGGTTCTCCCTACAAGTTCCACAAAAATGTATCATATTGTGCTGTTGTCTTTACTAGGTGTTAGTATTGTCTTTTTGGCACAAAAAGTCACCACTTGATAAACTTACATAGTCTCCAAATGTTGTTTTTACACTTTTGACAATAGAGGACATATTCAGTACCCAATTAACTTGTAACTAAGTGGCGGTAGTGTTATCCCTATTTTCCCCCCAGAAATATTAATAAATTGCCATTGAGAAAAAACATAAACGGCATGTTAGTAATATGTTTCAGTGGTTTCCCGTAGCCATCATAGCATAATATGATGAGATAAACACCACAGTTTAATTTTAATAGACTGACAGACAGTCTAATATTAAACTGAATAAGAAATAGCCATATGTATTTGGTATGTGCACATGTCTTGTCTAGTAGTTTTCTGTTATGTTCTTCCCCGACTACTCAGACTTTGTGATGTTTAAAACAGAAAAAAGAAACAAAAGAAAACATGTTTTAAAAACTGAACTGCAGGTAACAATGCGAGGTCGTTTCCGTCCGAGGCTGCGGGCAAACTTTATATGTTATTTTTATGTTCGCCCAGAGCTGGGGGGCTAACGCTGTTTGTGCTAGGTAGCTATTGGTGCTAGGTAAGTTTCGCAGCTCTCTAAACTGATTAGCAAACAGACCGTTTCCTGTTCGGTGGAAACGCAAATACACGTCAACAAAGATGGCCCGTGCAGAAACGCTCAATAAACCCTGACGTTAACAGTTTTTAGATGTGTCGCCCACGGTCGGACAGAGGAAGTGAACGTCTTACCTGAAAAGGGAGCTCTATAATGTCCTTCTTTCTTCACTTGAACGCTTTAAACACTTTGACGAGTGACATTGATACCAGATGTTGTGCAACTCCTCACACCAACAGACAGACCCCCTCCCCCTCACCAACTTGTTTTTGCGTGTGTGCACGTGCGTGCGGGCGTGTGCGCTCTCGCGCGCGCCTCAGCTTTGCGCTGCTGCTGCCACGCAGGCTGCTGAACTACAGTTTTTTTTTTTACTCAGATGAGTAAACGAGATGTGTGAATGAGAGGAGGAAGAATTAAAAGAGTAAAATCAGTGAATGGTAAAATGTTGGTGACGTTGAGGCAAGTGTTTTTTTAAAGTAGGTGATCACCACATCGCCCTCTATTTATCCAGCGCCTCGCTAATGAGAGGCAGCTAATGTTTGCTGATATATATTATGAGAGCATACAATATGAGAACGCATCCCATCCCCATCCTCAGATACGTGGAAGGAAGTATTTGGATCCTGTCACCTTATTACCTTATATTTAACTGTGAGCACCACAATTGTATTTGATTTATTAAAAACTAATGAAGTCATTAATTTACAAACATAATAGACCCTTATTTCAGTTCTTTGTAGAAACCCCATTCGGCAGCAGTAGTACGTGGCTGAATTAGTCCCACAGGTGGCGTTAAGGTGTTTTCCAGTAACAGTATTTAGTCCTGTTCACGGCATGATATTACATCTTACAAAATAATTTCATAATATTACACCATCAGACTAAAGAAAAATGTGTCCTCTTGTTCCCAGAGTTCTTAAAATGCTATTTCTCAGTTCATACGCCGGCTGTCACATGCCTTTCACTTAAAGTGGCTTTGGTGTGATATTGTACTATAAAGTCCTGACTGATAAGTGTGTGGACCCTCTGACAGATTATTTTTGCAGAGGATGTCTAATGTGCACATAGCTAATAGTGAGACCTAAATCTGCTGCTTAAATGACACCAAAAGATAGATAGATAGATAGATAGATAGATAGATAGATAGATAGATAGATAGATAGATAGATAGATAGATAGATAGATAGATAGATAGATAGATAGATGTCTTAAAACGGTCTGAATATGCACTATAGTGTCAAAATTGTAAAACTACATTTAGAAATCAATGTGCAACGGGAAAGCACAATGTTATGTCTGTGTTGGTGATGCGAGGGGGTGTTAATGGAGATTTTATTAATGAATGAAAAGTGGCTGCAAAGAGCACAGATCACAGGATGTAGTTTGGGGTGGGTGGTGGAAGTGAGACATAGCGGGTCAAATAACGGGCCTAAATTAGTCACGTGTCAGCTGTGACAGTGTCCTGTGTTACAGTCGGGGTTGGACACATGCTACATTTTCATATTTCCTCACTTACGAATATGACATGACGTGATAATCCGTAAATAAGTTCCGTTAATTATAACAACAAGGTACATATATTTCTAATCATATATCTCATCGATTAACCAAATTTCATTTTTAAATTATTATTAATTCTACGTCACTATGTCGTAACAGTTTAAGTGAATAACGTTAAGTGAATCAACGATATAAACGATATGGCATATTACGCAACCCGATCGACGTGTGCGAGACGTATTGTGGAAACTGTAGTTTTAAGCACTGCATTACTCCCTGTTGCCCTTTGGTGCCTCTTTTACAATAGAACTACAAGTCCCAGAGTTTGGCGCGATTTCCGCGTGTATATCACGCTCTGCCTTGGTGTAGTACAGGCTAGCACCAGAAAAACATCTCTGGACTAACGGGTCTGTGCACTGTTATCTGCTAGCACCGACACCAAGGAGAGGAAAAAAGGATGGGGTCCCGATTAAGGTAGGACCGGTTCATCCAGTGCTTTAATGATGTTGTTAGCAGCCTGATGTAACCTAATGTTAGCTTTTCTTCAGTGCGTCATTGGGGAAGATATAATATAGTACAAGGCCCTGACTTGTTGCGACACCTGCTAAAAACACTAGTGACAGTCCACTCTTCTGAACAGAAAAGCAAATCGCTTACAAAATGTTTTATGGGCTTTAGCTTTGCTAGCAAATTTCACATTGTTAAACACACTGAGACAGAGACTTGCAGCTGTACAGTCAGTGTAATCATGACACCTGTCATACCAAACATCATGCTAGTTTTCTATGTTGATATGCCTAACGGAGCTGCCGGGTCCTGAACTGATGTACTTATTGATTGCACAGAGCTAAACGCCACTTCTCTCACTTTATATTAACTTGCTAAACTGGCTGGGTGCCTATTACATATGAGAGATATGTTATGCATTCTTATAAATACTGTACAGGGAAATGATAACAACTTTGACACTTCAGTTTCATATATAGGTTAAAGATTCTTTGCAGCAATATGTGACAGTGTAGTTGGCTTCTCCATTACAGATATGTACACATTTATTGGCACTTTTACACAACACATAAATATTTCTTACTTCTTTTTTGGGACTTTTTAAACTTTATAACATAAGGAGCTTCCTTTAACTAATCACTGATTGGGTGAAGGCCATTAATTAGGACGCAGGTACCAAAATTAACTGATTATGCAGCTTTTTCTGTTGTCTGTTAGTAAAATTGTCCGTTTCTTCTACTATTTTTCAATGGTAGTTGGCAAACAGCTAGGTCTGTTTTCACCAAGTCACATTATGCATTACATTATGCCCCATTTGTCCCCTCGCACAATGAGCATAAGCAAAGGGTTGCAGGGACCTGTATTGTCCTGGGTCCCCACAGGGTATTTAGTAAAACAATTTTCTCAAGAAATATGTTGTTAACATGCACACAAAATACAAGTAATCTGTCCCTCTCTCTTTTAGGGAGAGCCCCGAGTCCACCTTTGAGGTGTACCTGGAAGTTGCCCATCCGGGCACACGTAACTCAGGTAAGTTTATGTTTATTATGTTTAATTGTAACCTTTAGAATTTACCTAGCAGAAAATGAATAATAATGTGAGTTGACATGAGGTCTGTTTATCTGATGAGTTAGTAATTTATATAATTACTTATTACTAATTGATCCCACCAGAGTGTCATATTAAAATGAAAAAATGTTACAGTTTTTTACTCATAATAAAAAATATAGACCCTTTAACTTTTTTATGTGTCACAGCCTTTTTATGGAGCTGATTTAAAAAAAAGTTTTAAACAAATAAAACAGAATACAGTGATTTGCTTTTGCCCTTTTGCCCTATCTATATTCAGTTAAATACAGTACAAAGGCAAGATATGTATTGTTCAAACTGATAAGCTTTATTATGTAAATAAGAGCTCATTCTGACAAGCATTTGACTGATCATGATTTGTCCACAAATCTTTGCCAGAACACCCAAACATTATTGTTTCCTGGCTTGAGCCTTAATCAGACCTAAACTTAATTTATCATTAAATATACTTTTTTTTCTAACCCTTATGTTTATTAACTGATATCAGGTGATACCAGTAAGTAAACATATCATCATATCTCTTTGTCTGAATGAATGTGCTGTATTCATGCCTTTTATCAGTCTTCACAATCATTTCATCTAATTTCTAACAGGACCTGAAATGCAAAGGCAGTTCCCTGAGGACTACTCAGACCAGGTGTGACATACATTCTGTTTCCCAGCCTTTTCAAAGCTATCCATTGTCTTATTTCTCTTCCTGCCATAGGTCTTGTAACACAGTCCTGACTCTAATTAGTGCATATACCTTTGTTGTGTACAGAACTGTATTGCACAAATGGAAAGTTTGGGCAACTTTGTACATATATGGATGAAATATATTTTATTTATGTATGTTTAACTTCAAATTTACTTCCTCTGCATTGCATCCTAATACAATGCAACACCATTAATTTGCACACTGATGATAATACTGTATATACAACCTCTTTAATCTGTGTCCGACAGGAAACTCTTCAGACTGTACCCAAGTTCTGCTTTCCCTTCAGCATGGACAAGTACACACACACAAACACACACATACACACACACACACAAACTCACACATGATAATAACCTATTCTAATTCTCTTTCTTTCTACTGTACCTACTAAACCCTATCTCATTTTACAGCATGACAGTCAACCAGGTTGGCCAGAACTTCACATTTGTGTTGACTGACATTGAAAGCAAACAAAGATTTGGCTTCTGTCGACTCTCCTCTGGTGCACACACCTGCTACTGCATTCTCAGGTGATTGAGTGAGCATCTTTAAGACTTGGTGACCATAGTTCTCTTTCATGGTTTCTTCTGTGATACCCTGTCCAAAATGTGAACCACTACACAGAAGTCAATATAACTGCATATATTTTTTTTATAACCTTCCGAATATTCTTTACGTGATTCACTGGGTACTGATGGCCACTCGGTACTAAGTTAATGATTTGTTGGAAATCATCTGTACTCATGGTTGTAGCAAATGTGACTGATTTGTGTAATGATACCGCTAACTAAGATATATGAATAGCCAGTTTTAACAAAGTAAAGCTCAGATTTGTGTGCACTTTTGTCCTCTCAGCTATCTGCCATGGTTTGAGGTCTTCTACAAGCTACTGAATATCCTAGCAGATTACACTATCAAAGGCCAGGTAGGTAATGACTGGGCATTTGTTTTTGAAAAAGAGCTAGACAGATAAACATATTATTATCATCTCAGCTCATATCATTAAGTTGCTTTTGAGCAAATCTTTTTGTAATTTCTGTGATTCTTATTCACAACAGAATTTGCTGTGTTGGCCAAATAATAATGAACTAGAAAATAGCTGCTGGGGTATATTGGATATTGATATTGCTGAAAAATGTCTAATCTTTAATAAGAAACGTTAATCAGTTTAATTGAATCTTAGTTTTGATTTATGTATTCTTCTATGATTCTGCAGTGTTTTTACTGTACATACTGTGCAGCTTGTCTTTTCAGTGACCCATTTTCTGGAGTTATGGTGTCAGGCATGACAGTGTAACCATGAATGAATTTCAGATCAGTTATATGTTGCAGGAAAGCCAATGGCACGAGCTCCTGACATCACTACATGTGCTCCCCATCCCTGAGCCAGGCGTCCCTGTTCATCTTGGCGTGGTAAGTCTGACATAATTACATCTTATTCCACTAAATTTAGGTGTAAGTATGCAAGTAATTCTTTGTCCACAAAAAAGTATTAATACTAGATCAATGACCTGTTCAACATACGATTCATACATAAGTTCATGAATGTTGACATTTTATATTTCATTGTAAGCAAATATAGGTTGAACAAAGAGGGCTCAGATGTTCGCGTTTAACTCATTGTCTTCCATGCCTTCTGTTAACATCTATCAGACATGCTGGGAGCTGTAGTTCTAAAACTTTAAATATAATTATTTCACCAATATAGATGACCAAATCCATTATTTTTTGTCTTTTTGACATGATAAGATGCAGACTAGTTTTTACGGTTTGTTTTTGAACAGTTACAGACAGTCACATTTTAAGATGGGTAAGGAAAAACTGCACATTTTGAAAGCTTGTATTCTCTTTTGTCCAGCATTGCTTTTTCACTGTGCCTGACATAAGGGAACTCCCCAGTATACCTGAGAATGTGAGTGTTTTTATTTCTCTCTTGATTTTAGTTTGCTTTTTTAATGCATGTGTGACGGGCTATATGGCAGAAGTAATTAAAGATCACTGATAAGTTAAAATTTCTCTGATTAGTCTCATAATTATATGTTAATAGGGAGTGTTTAATGCACCAGAGCTGATTATCGATATGTATTGTAAATATCTATATTGTAATGTTGCTGTATTTTAAATTTACGTTCTTTCTGGAAGCTGAAACTAGTCATGCGTGCATGCGTGTGTGCATGCATGGGTGCATGCGTATGAGATGATTGTGATTTCACTCTTACAGCCATCTTTAGCTCAGTTTTAAAATCATGTATTACTTTATAGTATTTGGGTAAAAAAGAAAATTAAAATTAAAATGGTGAATGCATCCATTCTGTTTAATAATTAGTAATGACTTGTTGTTGTTCATATTCAATCTGAGTTTGCTGATATTTACAACTAACTATCCTGTTCCTTTTTCTCTTATTGTGTTTGACCCTTGCAGAGAAACCTAACAGAGTACTTTGTAGCAGTAGATGTCAATAACATGCTTCATCTGTATGCTAGTATGCTTTACGAACGTCGAATCCTCATCTGCTGTAGCAAACTAAGCACTGTAAGTAGAGTTCACTTTCTTTTTCTTCTCTCTTTTACAACTTTGTCCTTTTTGGTCTCTGGAATCTTGCAGCAATGCAAAGGTACTTTAGAATCTATAGTTTTTGTGATTGCTGTTAGACTAAGCTTTATGAAATTATGTGAATGGGATTCCTCCCACTTGCAGTAATGACCAGTCTGATTATGATATGATGATTGTACATATGTGGTGGTGCTGAGTGAATTAATACTCTGCACATGGCTATACAATGAAAATGCTTGCTATTACTGTGATATACTTCTAATTTTGCTTGCCTTGAACCTTACTGTAGTGTCTTGCACTCACACTGTGCTTTCACATTCCAGGGCATAAATAGAATTATTTATTTGTCCCACAATATGAAATTAAAAAGGTCACAACAACAAGGCATGTATAAGAAAAGGGCATCAAAAACACAAAACACAAATTTTTTATTTGTATTATTTACATTTATACATTTATATATATTTATATTTATGTTGTTTTCCTGTTTTTTTCCTGTTCTGTATTGATTTTTGTCTTATGTAATGTACATACACTTTTAAATAGTTTCTGTTTGTGCAAACATTTTCCCTTGTTGATCAGTAACATGTCTATTCTTTTCTGTACAGTTGATTATGTTTTTGTATGTAGATGATAACATTTGGTTTATTAATGTTATTATTCAGACCTTTTTTAAATTCATTTATTATTTGCTGTTGAAATAACCACATACAACCACTGAGCAGCAATGTAACATTATATATCATTCGTTTGTCCTTGGCCAAAGTTAACAGCTTGTGTCCATGGGTCTGCAGCCATGCTATATCCAATGCACTGGCAACATGTTTACATTCCTGTCTTGCCTCAACATCTCTTAGACTACTGCTGGTGAGTATACTGTTCGTTATCTGACCAAATCTCTGATGGTACTAAAAATTAAGCTAGTACACAAATACACATAATTTTTTAAACAAGTGTGTTTATTAATTTTCAAAACAACACAACAATACAACACAATAATACAGGTGCACAACAAAACAGTCACAATAAGGCTTCTCATCAATGTGAGCGTCACAGGCCAGACAAATACACATAATTACAAACATTACGCAGATGAAGCCTCCTTTCTGCCACAGGTTGTAACTTTTATGTTTGATTCCTTTCATGTTTTGTCTGCACATTGTTATGGTGATCATGGTTTGTTAATTAAATGTTCTTCAGAAATTAACTCCCAAAGAGTGAGATTTAATTTCGAGAGGCCCCCAACTGTTCTGGAGCCAGGCAGCCCCGTAACTACGATGCAGTGTGTTCCTATCACCTTTCTATGGTGATGATGGAGAATTAATTTGTGACATGAACATGTAACATTTGTAACATTAGACCAAAGTAATAAGATAATGGAATTGTTATTTTGTCCACTGCTAATAAACTGTGATTCAAAACACGTCACAAACAAAACTCACTGTCATTGTAGATATACTGTATATACAATCCAGGTTTAAATCCTGCCAGACACGTCATGCCACAGTCGGTCTTTGACAATACTTAGAGAGTAGACTGTCTTTAACCCATCTGTTCTCTAAAGCATGCATCTTGTAACAATGGCTCTGTTTTTTTTAGTGCCCCAATGCCCTACCTCATTGGAGTACATTCCAGCCTGATGGAGGTAGGTGTCTTGCTTACACTGGTTTTAGATTAATCTGTTCACACATCCTTTAAACACAGTGAGTAATTTTTTCTTCTCTTTTTTCATAGAAAGTTCGCAGGATGGCGTTAGATGATGTGGTGGTTCTGAATGTTGACACAAACACATTAGAAACCCCCTATGATGACCTCCAAAGCCTTCCCAGTGATGTGGTGAGGAACTGTAATACTCTACACACCAAATTGAAAAAGAAAAGAGCCTAGTTTTATAAATATTTATGTCAGCAGATAATGATACATAAGAAATAATATAGTCCAATTTTCTATGTGGTATTGTCTCAGGTTTCATCTTTAAAAAGTCGTTTGAAGAAGGTTTCAACTACAACTGGGGACGGTGTGGCCCAGGCCTTCCTCAAGAGTCAGGCAGCTCTGTTTGGCAGCTACAGAAATGCTTTGCAGATTGAGTCGGTTGGTACATGCTGTAAACAAGATATGAATAATGTGGGGGTGTAGTTATAATGACACAACAAAAGTTATTTATATGTCCACTTTTATTGTATGGTGCACTGTGTTGAAGATAGCAACATCTATTATCTTAAAGGTGGACTATGCGATCTTGCATGGTTTCAGCACGATTACATTTTTGCCTCAAATCATGGGCATCTCCCCCGATCCGCTAGCTGCCTCACCCCTGAATACATTGTGAAAAAGCCCGGTCTCGGGAGACAACATAGGGGTCGTAAACCTCCAAAAAACACTAGGGACACAGGCTGTGCACCAAAACATTAACAAACCACGTTCCAGCTCACCGACAAGATGGTTGGGGGTGGGGGTTAGTGCGCAGGCCGTTTTCAGGAGGCAGGCAGCCAGCGCAGCAGAGGGAGATGCCTATGATTTGAGACAAAAATGAAATTGCGCTTAAACCATGCAGGATCAGATAGTGCAACTTTTAAGGTGGCATCCATTATATCCATTATACAGAAGGTTGTTCGATTCCCAGCTTCTCCAGTCTGATTGCCGATGTGTCCTTGGGCCAAAGACAGAGTTAATATTATGAATTTGTTAATGTGTGAAGAATAACAGCAACAATAATAGAGAAATTAATCTAGTGTTAGCAATGAAGACAGTTGTGACAGTTGGTCTGCTTTCCTTTATTTTCAGGGAGAGCCAATAATATTTAATGAAGAAACCTTTGTGAATCATCGTTCCAGTGCCATGAGACAGTTTCTCCAGAGTGCCATTCACCTTCAGCTCTTCAAACAGGTGCACACTGCTCAATGTTTTTTACAGTTGTGAAGCTTTTTGATGTAATTTATTTTCCCAGCCTCTAAAGTCACTGATAAATCTTTACGCATCAACACTTTCTACTATGCTTGTCAGTGTTCATATATTTGCCAACCTACAGTACTTTGCATGAATCTTGAAGATTAAATACACAGTTTTCATACACTCCTTGCAATTTTAGAATATGTACATTGCTGTGATTAGCAGAGAAACCAGCAGTGTTGATAGTATATGAAATATGCCTACGAAATAAAATCTTTACTCTGTTGTTACAATGATTTTTCGCCCCCCACTCCTGCACGTTCTCTTAAATGTTGTGTTGTGATATTGTTATTTTGTTGATATGCTTTATGACATGAATCTTTCTACAGTTTACTGTAATAGTTTCCCCCTGTGATTAAAGGTTTTCTATTTGTAAATATGGAATGTAAAATTAAATTTGATTAGTCTAACATCTTAATACTTTTGCGGTTCTCCCTGCAGTTCATTGATGGCCGTCTAGATATGCTGAACTCAGGAGAAGGTTTCAGTGACATCTTTGAGGAGGAGATTAACATGGGTGAATATGCAGGTGAGCCAGAAGTGATGTGATAGTGTTATTGATCAGATGGTAAATGCAAACAACAAGTCTAACATTTTTTTCTGACAGAAATTTAAAAGAAAGTTGAAAGAGACACACTGTTATGGATTCTTCAACTCATTTTGTACATAAGCAGATGCTTCCCCCGCCCAACTGCATTTTGAAAATGCTTTCAAAATAAAAGACACGCATTATTGTGTAAAAAAGTGGTGGATGTTTGTCAAGAGTGCAATAGAAGAATGTATTAGTTGGCTAGTTAGTAGCTCATTAGTTAGTTGAACATACAGAATGTTAAATTATATAACTAAAAAGAGTATTCATGAATATAAAGGCTGAAGATTTTCAGTTACAACAACAAATAATGAAATCTGATTATTCATGCTGCCTAAATACGTAATACAATTAATTAAAACAACAAAACTGGAGTTGTTGACCTGTTTTCTTTGTATATTTCTCCCACAGGTAGTGACAAGCTGTACCACCAGTGGGTGTTCTCTGTAAAGGTGAGCTATAGTCAGCCAGATAGACAGCATTACATTACACTACTTAGACACACAACTCAGATTTACATCCTTTTTACTCACAGTGTGATTACTAAATTGTTGTTCTTCTCTCTCATTCCAGCAAACATTAGGTTTGTATATGATTGCTGCAGTTAATATCAATAACCTTACTAAGTGCCGGTATTATTATTCTCATTACAACAACCAGTCTGACAGGTATTCATTGGTGCTTTGCCCAAAATGTTGATATGTACATGTACACATGGATCTATTGCACTTCAGTCCATCCTGGTGGAAGAAAGATTCTTTGTTTGTTTTTTTCTCCTTTTTCTGGGTCGTTCCTCCTCACCTTTTTTGACGATCAAGAACAGAGGCTGTACATATCAAATGTGTCAGTCATTAAATTTAGTTTCATTCATTCATTTCCTTTTCTAGAGAGGTGGTGGAGCTATCTTCAACACAGTGAAGACCAAAGCAAACCCTGCCATGAAGACTGTTTACAAGTTTGTAAGCACAAACCTAAAATCTTAAACAAGAAAAAAATTAATTGTTAGGTCAAAGAGAAAATGGCAGTGATCTGGCTTTGTGTATATTTGTGTGACAGGCTAAGGACCATGCAAAAATGCGTATTAAAGAAGTCAAGAGCCGGCTAAAACAAAAGGTTAGTATCACTGCACTAATGACAAATGACACTCTGTTTCACTCTCAAGTGTGGTTATTAACACTGGGTGATAAAAGGGTTATTTACATGATGAATAACACTATTGGTGGTGACAGTTCTTCATCTCACAAAGAATGCCTTACACATTGCCATGACTTACCCTTATCACCGTAATAGAAACCATTACCCCCCAACCACAGCATGCAGCTTGACTCCGCATCTCCCGCTAGTTCCATCACTTCTTTCAAACAAGTGAACCTCCACCTCCCTATGTCCCAACTTTTTAGGAGCAAGTGGAAAATGGCATCAACGATGACAGTGCAGCAGGTGTAACCCCCTCCACCAGGGCAATCAGGAGGGAGGGACCACTGAAAACCTGGGATGACCACAGGCCCATCACTGTGGACTTTGGGCAGGTAGGCGAAAATGATGCATTAAAAAGTCACAGAGCTACAGTATGTGACTGTGCAGATGAAACCTGTTTGGGTGATTTTAATACCATTCAGCTATATATATAAATTAATTTCCCTTTCTGATTTATCTGTACCCTTTAGATGCTTTTTTAAAAAATGTGCCATGTGTGAACACATGGCTTTGGAGTTAATACCAGTGAGTAGCTAATCTGAGATTGAAGATCATAATCTGTCTTCATACCTGAAACCTTTAGGGCTGATTGCAAAGGTTTGTACCCTCTAAAAATGGTAATGGAACCTGTGAAAGGAGCAGTATGTAGTATCCCTCCTGTAACTTGACAAACGCATAAACACCACAGCAGCAGTGATCCTAGGACACCAAGATGAACACCATAAGGCTCAATTTCTCATTGGAGAGGAAGGGTAGAGGTCAGGATCCATATCTGTGTTCATCAATTGTTGACAATATTGCAGGTCACTGAGAAAAAAAGTTACAATAGAAGATTCATGTGACTCTCTCCAGTGAAGAAGTTAGCATACTTTGCTTTTGTTCCCTGTTTTTTTTTTTTAATTGTTTACATTGTTTATTTCCTCCATAGGGTCGGCCACCTATGATGCTCAAGAGACCAAACAGCAATTTGAGTCTGGAAACCAGCATCGACCAGTAAGGCTATCTCCATTATACCCCACTGTCCAGGATGCAGCTAAGAGATAATGTTTACTTATTTAGACAGCAGCTGCTTCTATAATGCTAATGCTGTTCAGTTTTTTTGGCTTTTTAAAATTTTGTGTACTTTGTCAACTAATGTTGTGGTGCCACAGGTCATTGACAATACAACACTAGGTAATTTAGCAAACGTAAGTCAATCAGATGAATGTAAAGTTGTCCTTGTATATGGATAATGATATTAATGTTGATTTATGATTTATTAAGTCATTATGTGCACATAGCTGTTTATCGCATCCATGTAAAAGCTACAAGAGACATAGGCTGTGTCCGAAATCCCCCCCTAACCCCTACTCCCTACTCCCTATATAGGGAAATAAATGTAGTGCACTATATAGTGAGCTCAACAGAAAAATCTTTCGGACACTACTCTCGGCGCCGGTAATTACGTCATCGCTGTCGCACAATTAAAACGTACCACATTATTGTCGTCTCACAAAATATTTTTATTAAATTAGAGGCTTTTGATTACTTTCCTGTACTTTTTATTTTCGTATTTTGTTATATTTTATAATATTTATGTATATTTCCCTCCCGTCCGTCCGCTATTTTAACTTCCGCGCAGCCCTGAGAATATCTGGCAATGCATGATGGGATATCTTGGTCCGGTTAGTGACCATCGGATGTACACTACATTTCGCGGTGAATTGTGGGATACATTGAGTGCACTATATACCGTATTTTCCGGACTATAAGTCGCAGTTTTTTTCATAGTTTTGCTGGGAGTGCGACTTATACTCCAGTGCGACTTATGTGTGAAATTATTAACACATTATTATACCCTGTCACATGTCATTTTCACACTAAACCGCAAGAAGGCGCTCTAGGCCTGTGTTGATAATTGAATTGATAAAACATTGGCGACGTAAAAGAGGAAGCGCCGCATCTTCTACCTCCTGAGTTAGCGGAGTTGTTTGAAAGTGATACCGAGGACGACGATTTCATTGGATTTAGTGATTTGGAGTGACACGGATGGTTTGGTAAACTTGTTAGCATGTTATCTATGCTACAGTTATCTGAATAACTCTTAATATGTTATGTTAACATACCGTTCTCAGTTCGTTGTTTATGTGTCATGTAACGTTAGCATACCGTACAATTATTCAGCCTGTTGTTGCCTCTATTCTATTTTTATTTTAAATTGCCTTTCAAGATGACATGTCTGTTCTTGGTGTTGGATTTTATCAAATAAACTTACCCCCAAAATGCGACTTATACTCCAGTGCGACTTACATATGTATTTTCCTTCTTTATTATGCATTTTATGGCTGGTGCGACTTGTACTCCGGAGCGATTTATAATCCGGAAAATACGGTAGTGGACATGCTATGATCCCTAAGGTTTCGGACACCACTACAAAATGGCGTGCTCACTATATAGTGCACTATATAGGGGTTAGGGGGCGATTTCGGACTCAGCCAAAGTCATAAAGACGATGTTAATATTAACTATGATTTGTGTTTGCCTGTTTTGTTAACTGTTGTGGCATTAATATGGATTTCAAGCTTTTTTCAGCAATAGTGAGTGGTGCTGCAGCAATTCCAACATTACTCTAGCAACTGTCCGAATTGATTTCAGTAATTTCATGTGTTCATCTGTTTTTTAAGCATTGCTATAGCTGTCTGCTATAGCTGTTTCTAGGCCTTGCGTTTTGGTTTGAGAGTGAATGCAGTTTAGCATTTTCTGTTTCTCTATGTGCTTTCATTACCGTCATCTACCAATAATCCTTTCAATTAACTGCATGACCTTGTTCATTCTCATTAAGAGCAAATCACATAATATAACTAATATGAACACATTTTATGTAAATTAATAATAAACCAGATTTTTAAAGAGTAATAATAATTTTACTTTTCCTAAATGATTCTTTTTAATGGATTACATTCCTATATCTCTAATAATCTGTAAGTTTTCTGTTGTCGCCCCTCTTCTCACTATAGTTCTATCCTTCCTGCTCGTCACTACACAGTCTTTCTCTCGGAGGATTCATCAGGAGATGAGCTCCAGTACGACAGTGACTCAATGTCTGGGTTTTCTGACAGCTTTCTCTGCTCCGTACCTTTCGAATGGTCGCCTCTGTACGCACTTCTCTGATTAACTTTGCATTCTTAGCCAATTATTTAGCTTTTCTTAAATGATCTATTTTTTTGTATTGAAATGTGTGTGCATGTGTGTGAAAACCTAAAAAGAAGGACATTATCTATGTCATAGTATATACTTGGGTATATAATATGCATTGTATGATAACCCCAGACCGAAAAGAAATAAAATGCATCTGTCCCTGCAGGCCACAGCCATACCGCTCCCTGAAGGAAGTTGATCTGATAGAAGGGGATGATCCTCGTTTTGGGGCAGAGAGTCACACTGCCCCTCCCAGCCCTGTCAATGAGAAGTTCTCCGATGTCAACTTGCTTGGTGATATCTTTGGCTGCCAGGATGAGCCTGAAACCCAACCAATTACCTTGGCTAAAAGTCTTGAGGACCTAAGACCTCCTAGAAACCATGGGGAGCTGCAGGCTAAGTTTGCCTACCAGGTCAGAGGTTAATATGTTCTGCTGCAAAATGATTCTTAACAATACTTCTCGAAAGCAACAGATTGTTCAGAGTAATAAAACATCTGTTTTAGGGAAATGCCTTGTCAACAAATGTTCAGATGTTGTGAAGGGGTGAATAACATGACAAGTTCTATGGCTAAAATCCAACCACTAGGTGTAAATACATTTTTGTGGATGTTTGCGATTTTCAGATGAGGATTCCTTATGATTTTCCAGTACCAAATCTGAATTAACTTTAACCTTCTACATTAATCAACTAACATTAGATAACCACTTAGACAATATAATATTTTTATATTACTTTAGTTTTCTTTCATTGACACCTTGTCTGAATTGTGTCTTGTGCTTACAGCAGTTTGACCTGAGCGACAGTGAACATTCAAAAATGTTTCCAGGCCTCAAGTTCTCCAACCCTTACAATAAGCTGTGGAGTATAGGACAGGATGAAACAGCCTTGTCTGTTTGTGCACCTTCTACATGTGATACACATCCGTCAGTAAAACTTCCCATGCAGACAGAAGCCCCCTCCTCAAGCCATAAGAGCTCTGCCCTAGAGACAGACACTTTGGATCCTTACACCCCTGGCAACATCACCATTCCACGCCCCCATGGAAGAAAGACACCTGAGCTTCATACTGTCCTAGGACCACCCATGGCTCAGTCACGCTCAAAAGCAGCAGGAACTGAGGGAAGGACTGCATCAGGAGGACAAGAGTTTAGGCAAGCCCTGAGCATGACTACAGATGTAGAACTGCTAAAGCCAACCAAGGTGGCAGAGGACAGTGTAGATCTGATAAAACTTCTAGACCCACTTAACAGCTCAGGACAGACCAGTTCTCCTTCACTAAACGATGGAGTAAACATTGGCGCGTCACCATCCTTCTGCAAACAGACATTACCGAGGTCTTATCAACAGGGTTTGCCTCCAATGACAGTGCGTCCTCACATGTCTGGAAACCCTTTTGTCCAATCTCTGCAGCAACCCTCCCCTCCAAGGCATTATTCACCTACAGTGAGTGGGAATTCATTCAGTGGAGTCCGTGGGGCTCCACCACGCTCTTATTCACACACTCTGCTGCAGCCACAGCCCTTTTCTGCACTACTAGGGATGGAAAGACAGCATTCATCAGGTGGCTCCACTCTGCCGCTCGGCTATGGACAGCTCACGTCAGCCTGCCCCTCCTCAGACACCTCCCTGCCTCACTCTACTGCCAGCAATCATGCGCTTTCCAGCCTTGAATGCTTGTCTGTCTCCAGCAAAGCCAGGAACGAGCTGGCAAAGCCACTTAGTGCAGCGAGAGACAGCCAGAAGACTCAGGATCCCTTTGGGGACCTGCTGACTACAGTCCAGCCAGCTACACCCCAAAAGAAGAAGGTGGAGGACCTTCGCAGGAGGTGGGAAACGTTTGACTAAAACATGTGAATATTTGTTGAGGTGCCCTCTCCATCACAATGCAAACTTCCCTTACTGTTGTATCAGAACCTTCTATTGCAGTTGCTGACACAGATGTCATGAGATTCTCTGTTCTGCTTACACAACTCTCTATCATAGGAAGTATTACAGCTTAACCTGTTGTGGAATGCAACATTCTCGATTTCTAAATGATGAGTTTGTTTTGTATGCAATTTTGAATCTGGCTGTGAATCGAAGAACAGTGAAAATGACAACAACTGTGCGTTGTAGAATGTTTTTTTTTTAATTCACAACTTTCAGATGCACTTTATTTAGTCAAAAATATTTGGTTAATAATTCCAAAGTAGAAGTTACCAGCACTGACAAATTCATCACTAGCTCGCTGTTATTATTTAAAAAACTCTAGCTAATGAAACCCAGCCGAACGCAAAAGGTCATATCAGGCAGTTGCTGTTGCATGTAGAGTATATTGATGGTGTGTAAATGGCTCTTATGAACATATGTGGATTATGCATAATTTCCATTGCTATCTAGGTTGATGGTGACTGTGAATATCAATGGAAAACCAAACAGAATGGAAAACCAAAAATGATTCAGGGATCTGACTTCCCTGAATCATTTTTGTGCAGTGGCAGTGAACGTAGTAGGAGGGGGCAGTTTTATTTGTTCTGTGGTAAAACACTGCAAACATTTCCTCAATTTGAAACAACAACAATGTCATTTTTATTCATAAAACAGTATGACATAATGAATCCTCTGGGCACAGTCTCTTTAGACCTTGTAGACAGGAACAACAACTGCTTCTCGGTTTTCTGACTGAGCGATTTCTTAATGTGCTTTAATTGCCGTCAGCATAACTCTGCATACATTACCATTAGTGAAGACATCAAATCAGGTCTACTACAATTATTAAAATAGGTAAAATATTTCAAATATGTGTAATTTACAAAACACAGTTTGTAAATGTTACAGTTATATATGTAAGGGATTATGATAAGACCTTAGCTGTTGACTGTAATACTTGAATGTTTTACTCTGAATTGTGCAGATAGTGTAAAACATGTATCATTAACTGCAATAGAAGGCCCTTGTTATGTAGGTAGAAATTGTTATATGATAAAATGCCACATGCTCATGCACATACACATGCACTAACTGTGTCTGCAGAACAAATAGGGTTGACTGTCTCATTAATGTCGACATTGACTCAAATCTACCTGTTTTAGGATCATATTAATTTGTGTATTTTTTTTTTATTCTATGAAAGAAATGGCGCACAAAGGCAGCCATGGTTTAAGATGTTTAGATGCCAACAGTTCTTAGCATGTTGCAACTTTCAAAAAGCAAAATCCTCATATAATTCTTTGCGCAGCACTCTCTCTTGTCTTCAGTCTTCAATGCCAATGTGTTTTTTCAGTATCGAGCAGTATAGATTTGTTAATCAAAATATCATACATTTTTTTCCTGTGATGATATGTCGAACACACAACAGCATATGTCCACAGTTATCGTTATCCCACAACAAAAGGTCCTGCATTTCAGTCATGAAATTAGTTTGACTTATTCGTTTACCCTTCTGCACAGTGCTCTTTGTTTTATTTTTTGTCCTTTATCATTGACTTTGCTTACTGAAACATTCTAAGAGAGACTGTAATGTTCCCTAAAATGATTTGAAACATTAATGTCTAATATGAGCATTCTGAAAAACTTATTTATCTGTTTTGCTGCTGATATTCTGTATGCACTCTATATTTGCATATATTGTTTTTTGTCTTTGTCAAACCTTACTATGTAGATGATCAGCGTTGAGTTACAGATCGCTTCACACTGTGATTTTCATTGTCCCTAAAGCAGAAATAATGGACCTGGGATTTTGCTACCATGTTCTGTTTAATTTTTTTTTTTTTTTACTTGTTTCTGTGTGGTCCTGGGATGCTGGTGTGTGGTGAATGCCAAGTCCTAGTCATTACAGTGTTTTGTACAGGTCTAATTGCTGTTGTGTCTGTGTACAGGTGACACTATAATTATATTAAACCGATTGTATATAGTAGAGAGATCAGCAATGCTTCATTCCCAAACTTGTCTAATAATGTATCGCATCCACCTGTTCAAAAAAAACATATGACGACTGAAGTAATGTGTTTTATTGTTTGTTTTTTCCACCATATCCTAATTTCTGTCTGTAAGACAGTCTGGGGTACCTTGATATGTGCTTTGTAAATCTTGAGTATAGTAATTATAATGATTATTTTATTACACATGCATGTTGTTTAAAATGCTTTTTTTATTATACCATGTCAGCTTTACTTGATTAACTGACTGTACACAGGATATATACACTAGCATTTTAACTGTTTTTCTTACACAGCTTCCTAAAACACATACAGTAGTTTGCGGTAAGGTCAGTTGGACAGAATAAAGTGGCCACAGATGTCAATGTGAGTTTGACTTGTTGTCTCTTTCTGTATGTTGATCTTGCGATAGGCTGCTAGCCTGTCCAGTGTGTTTGTACCCTGCCTGTCACCCAGTGACAGCTGGCTCCACCTCTCCCCACAACCCTCTCTGGATAGGTGGTATAAATTATGGAATAATTATCTTATTGGTTTAGAAAAACAGACCACTTGTGGGGAAAAAAAACAGTTTTTCTGAATTAATGCGATCGAGTCATGGACCAGTTTTTTCATTCGACGTTGTCTCAGAATTCTGAGATAATTATCTCATTGTTACACTTTTACACCTGAATGCAAATTTGTGTTTTTAGATTTAGATAGATTGTGCACTTACATTTGTGTTTTTAGATTTTCTGTCCACTGTTTACAGTCCTATGATAATTAATAAGAATATTCTTGCACCGTGCAGCAGATCGGATTTCTGATTATTTGAACTTGTGAAGCCTTTTCTGTATTCTACCACCACGTTAGATAGTTTCACTCACCAAACACTTTGGTCCCTGTTGGTTCTGCAGGAACATTCAGGCTGTCACGTTGCCTGTTTTTGTTTGTGAATTTTCTGTTTATGGTGCCTCAGATCTTGTAGAACTCCCACCACATCAGAATGTCCACATGTGCAAAAGAAATATTAAAATCAGTGTCAGTATTTATATCTACAATAGCTTTGTCTGGCGTCTTTAGTTCCTCGCTTGTTTGGAGACTCCAAAAGCTAATTTGCACCAGTAGTCGTGAGTATGGCAGCGGGCTATCACTGTCCCCAACTCATTTGGGATGACAGCATGACTCCGTTGCCTAGATCTGATGCCGTATTATCCAAATAACTGGGCCGCTCGTCCTCCCCCCATCAGGCAACTTTCTTTCCTTTCCACAGTCCACATCTATTCAGGATGCAGGTGAGTAAGCCTAAATATAAATCTTTTCACTTTATTGCATATTAACAGTACATTTCATAGATATAAAACATTTTGGATTTTTTTACAACAAAAGAAACCCAGTTTTAAATAACAATCAAACTTATGCTGTGCATTTTACATTAAAATGTGTTTTGAAATATTTAAAAATGTTACTTTTTCCCAAACATTTGAGGGTAGTTCCTTAATTCTTTTCATTGTTTATGTTGCCAAATTGTTTTAACTTTATATTTAAAAAATTCCCTACATGCCGTCTATCCTGAGAATGTATAATTACCAAACAATTTATATTCCTCATCTCAAAAATGGCCTTAACTTTTACCTGTTTGTTTTTCAATAATACAAGACAATTACGTAGTATGTAAAACATACATTAAAAAACATGAAAACTCAAATATAAATAAACTGTACTGGACCAGAGTGTGCAAGTGTAGTACACTTTGATATCAGTACACAACAACTTCAGCTTAAATTTTAAGAAATGTCATTTTAGAATATGCATTTGATGTTTGCTGTGTTTCTGAATGGATATTTCCATTTTTCCTTTTATACAGAAGAGCAAAATTATGCATAGTTTACAATGCTTTATTTTTGACTGTGTGTTCTCTCTTATCCTATATTCCAGTGTAGCTAATTTTCTCGAATTGTTGTGATTTATTCTTTTCATGACACTTTCGCTTCTTTGTGCAAATTAATTTAGTCTAAATGGAGATGAGAAGGCAGAGGCAAGTTTTGACCAACAGTCTGAAGAAGTGATACAGTATATAACAGTTGCACTTGCATCTGCATATCTGTGTACATATATATGTGTGTGTGTGTGTGTGTATGTACACAGATATGCACATGCAAGTGCAAATGTTATATACTGTATCACTTCTTCAGACCGTTAACATTTGCAGTGGAAACGGAGTCAAGGGCAGTTTCATGCGCACTTACCTGTTGCATTAACCTGAGTGATCCCAGGTTTGCGTATGTTTGTGTATGTGTTGTTCACTGATCACATGTAAGGAGAGATTCAAATGTATCCATTGTGTACTGTAATAATTGCAGTTGGTTTCATGAAAACAAGCATCTGGTAACGCAAATTCTCCAGCAGGTACTGTTGCACCATGTTGTTGTTTTTTTAAGAAGGCTCGAGCTTGAAGGTGATTTTTTTTTTTAATCTGTGAAGGGACGTTTCAGTCACCTGCGTCACCGACGTCAGCATTTATCACTAAGTCTTGATCATACTAATGCACTTGGGTGTACTCACCTGTTTAAGACACCATTTCTTTTAGGTGGAACCATATTTGAAAAAATTACTAAGATGCACAGTTTAAGTAAAAGCATTAAAACAAATTGTGAGAACAGTCTGTTAAAAAAAAGTTGGGACATCACTTCAGTACAGTATGAGATCTGTTATAGCCAGTGTTACTGGTCAGTGACAGACAAAAAGTACTGAGTCAGTAGATGTTGTCCACATCACAAGGAGGCTGAATCCGACATTGTCTCTTCTTCACTTATGCCCATTAGTTAATTCATAAAACTTCACAGTTAGTGCTGTGCGTCTGCCCATATCACCCTTAACACCCTTGAATCCTTAACCTTGGTGTTAGATGAGTCTTTCCTCTGGCGGGACTTTAAGCATGCTGTCCATTTCCAGCCGAGCTCCAGCCAGCTCCTGGGTACTCGGGCTGTATGCCCCCTCTGACTGGCGCTTCTTCCTCGCTGTTAACGCCATGAAGGTCAAGCTGATGGTCAGTACCAGCACACAGAAGCAAAGGAGCGGGATGACTACCACCAGCCAGGTGACGCCCTCTTTATGAGCTTGTTTCTGCAAATGCACAGAGAGTAGATGTTGTTGCTTCACTTATGTAGATATTGTCTAAAATACCCCCCCCCCCCCAAAAAAAAAAACTGTTGGCGTTTTCTTGCTCCCAAAAATGTCATTTTTAGAGCTCAGAACACGAGAAAAAAAAACACATTTTGGTTCCGAAGCGAACATAAACAATAATAATTTTTGGACCTGTAGGATATTGAATAAGAGTGAGGAGAAAACGTACATTAGTGTGACACACTGGACCACTGTAGCCAGCCGGGCACTCGCACACAAACATGTTGAATCGATCCAAACAGGAGCCGCCGTTTCGACAAGGGTTAGACTGACACTCGTCAATCTCAGTTTCACAGCTGCAGGAAAATATGGAATGGCACATATTAACAGAACATAAATACACTCGGTCAAGTGCTAATACACAGTTCTGAAAAAGATCCTTAGGCAATAAGCTATTTAACTCAGCAGTAGCTTGTATATTAGCTATGTTGTCTCAGTAGTTTGCAATTATTATAATTATTTATTTTATGTGTCCAGGTTGGAGGATGTCTCTGAGAGTTTACAATCAGCTGTTATTGGAATGCTGTGTGCCCAGCTGCCTGGCTCATAGCTGATATATTTCATAAAATAATTCTATGAGAATATAACAGTTTGAGGTATCTCCCATTTCCTGGACGTGGTTGTGATTATTGTGTCTTTTTTCTTTAATAACAAACAACATAAATTAAAGGGCAACCTACAGGTACATGTCAATAAATTAAAATAATGTCATAAAGTTCATTTATTTCAGTAATTCAATTTAAAAAGTGAAATTCTCACATTTCATAGGTTCATTACACACAAAGTGAAATATATCAAGCCTTTATTTGTTATCATTTTGACAATGACAGCTTACAGCTCATGAAAACCCAAAATTCAGTGTCTTAGAAAATTTGTATATTGTGACAAAGTTCAATATTGTAGACTCAGTGTTTTACACTCTGATCAGGCTTGAACTATATCACTATGTGTGTAATGAATCTATGATCTATGAGACTACAAGAGAAGCCATACGTCCATAACCATCTGTCTTCTCTGGCCAAAATGCAAACATTCACATCCTCAAACAAACAAAATCTCAAATAATTCTTGCGCCAGCCCAAACAAAACCCAATTAACTTCAATCAGATTTCTCTGAATTTCTTGGAACACCAAGCATAAAATCCCTGAGCTTACCGATTGCCAGTAAAACCTGGCGTGCATGTGCAGTTGGCTCCCCACAGCCCCTCACTGCAGACGCCATCATTTTCACACTGGACGTCTTTATCACACTGTTTTGGCGGATAGTCCCACCTGTTGGAAAATGATAATTAAATATAATAGACTCATAACAAACAGGGGCTGAAATGCACACTGTCAGTCCGTACAAACACATAGGATGAATGAATGAGTGCTCACTGGCAGAGGGGGCCGCTGTAGCCCTTGGGGCATGTACAGGTGTACATATTGGGTCCGTCCTGACAGGTGCCTCCGTGTTCACACAGGTGCTGGTCACACTCATCAACATCCTCTTCACAGAGTGTCCCAGCATAGCCTTTGTGGCAGTTGCACTCAAAACCAGCTAAGTAGTCCTTACAAGTGCCGTGAACACAGGGCTGAGATGCACAGTCGTCACTGTCCGTCTCACACTGCTCTCCCTCCCAGCCAGAGTCACACACACACCTATACTGATTGAAGAGGTCCTCACACGTCGCCCCGTTAAAACAAGGAAGCGGGTCACAAACAGGCGCACTGGTGCAGCCCAAATTAATGTTTGATTTTCCAACTAAATGGAACTGCGATTGCTGTGGGGCTTTGTAGTTATTTATAAAAGGAAGGTAGACTCCGCCAACTCGCACTGCACCCAAGCAACCAGTGAAGCTCTCCGCAATCGCCAGCGTGGCTCCCTTCTCATTGAGGAAATGCAGGCCTCTTGTGCGGTTTGGCAAGCTGCTGGTGTCTGTAATTCCATCGACTGTGATGATCCAGGGAGAAGCTTTGCTCTCCTTCTCAGCCATGGAGATGCTCAAGCGATGCCAGCTCCCATCTGCCACTTGACGGACGCCTGCAAAGGTCATTGCCTCAACACTGCTGCCGCTGCGAATCTCTACTCGTACAGTCGAATCCAGAAGACCCACCATCAGAAGATTCGAACCCCAGGAGGCTCTGAGGAGCACGGCGTTCTGTGAACGAGTCCGCAGTTCCAGGTATATGTCAGAGACAGGTCGGGCTAAGGAGCCTCCAGCGCTGTACTGCACGGGACTGTTCTCAAATGTGGCATTGTATATACCTTGGAATCAACATGAAAAAAATATAGATTTGTATCATTGTTGCATTGTTACCACCCACTGTGTAACCTACTGCACCTTTAAGCCTCTATTGGGTTGAGTGTACGAAAAGTCCATATCTTCCATTTGGCTACTGTGGTCTTTGTGTTGATGTGGTTAACCCTTGCATTTGTATGAGTGTTTACATCAGCTATAGAAAAGATAACTGTAATAAAGTTTATCATACAGTTGTTTGGTATCCGACAAATAATATTTTACTATTTACCAAATTTATATATATATATATATATTTGGTCTGTCAAAATTCTGATTCAGAATTTCCAGCATTGTTGATTGGATTTAGATATTATTCTGTATAGTTTTGCTGTTTGTACAATCAGGATGTGCTGGGCATAATCCCATTGAATGGATGTTCTGCCCCTACTGCGCTGAAAAGGAGTAGTCAGTTTTTGAAATGATTAGTTAGACTGAAGTAAACGTATAATACAGTGAAGTGTGGTAAAAGTGAAGCAGGCTAAAAACCTTTTGAAAACACACAATGGATACTTCACAGAAAACGTGACAACAGTACGGACAACGATATACAGATGAACTTACATTCGTATCCGTCAGGCAGGTCCACACAGTGGCCACCACTGACACAAGGACCACTAACACACCATACACGTGTTTCACAGGTGTTTCCTGTGTATTCCTTCAGACAGGAGCAGGAGAAATCATTGAATGTGATGGTGCATTCGCCTCCATTCTGACAAGGCTTCACCTGCAGATGAGGGCATTAATGTTATACATGTATATATATATATATATATATATATATATATATATATATATATATATATATATAACATCATGAAGGTATTATTGATGGCATTCTATTACAGTGTTGTAGTTAGTAGTTAGTCAGAGACACTGACCCATCTGCACTGACACATCTGCCTCACCAAAGAATTATGTATTATGTAAAACACCTCTACAGAACTGCTTTTGACATGATCAATGATATGTATTTTCATTGATCATTGATACTTACTTTTTTTTTGCTATTCTCTGGATTTTAAAATGTGTGTATTTTACATTGTGCCAAATTTGACTTGCTCTGCAAATTGTGTTTGAATCCTTAAAATGTCAATCGTATGAGCACTGTCAAAAAACACAACATAAGTAAAATATATTATTAGTATTAGTATTCGTATTCGTATTCGTATTCGTATTTTTATAACAACAACAACTCCCAGTATTGTTTAATTTATTGTTTAACCTGCAGGTTACTCATTACTTAGTTATTTGCACTTGAGTTATCCAGTAACATCTTTTGATGTCCTAAGCATAGACAACTGCTCAAAAACTATAAAACAATTTATTGTAATTGGTCGAGTCAATATTGTCTCCTGTCCTGGAAGTTTTTTTGGGATGTAAATGAAAGAAATCTGACTGTCAGGGATGGTGGCTTCGCAGGTAGATACCACTGGTTGGTTAGGACACGTTGTATGTAGCTTTGGTCTGTAGTGTACATATGCAACATGAGCTTTGAAGACAGCAGCCATTAGAAATTAAAAGCACACACCTGAGGGGAACAAAGAAGAATCGAAGAGCTATTTCTTACCCTGCAAGTATCATCACTGACACAGCCTTTCTTCACATTTTCAGCATCTCTTGGTAGATACAGTTTCTCCACGTCTGAGGTGTTCCAGGGATCCACATCCAGATGCATTGAGTTTAAACGAAGATCCTGCAGGCAACCTTTATAATGTCCTCCCCACACCTCTGAGTCCCAGGCTCCCGGAAGCCCTCCTACATAGGCCTGGTCTCCTCTTTTAACACTGACCGCAGGGATTTCTCCTATTTGATAGCGAAGGCCGACATGCTCAAAGATCACTTGGCCATGTTGGACTTCCACCTGCAGTAGTTGCTTCTCACCAGTGGTCACAAATATCGGTGCAGTCAGTGGGGCACTGAGAGGCAGAGAGCTGACCAGAATCCTCCCCATTCTCAGATAAATAGAGAAGTAGACTTTCCCTCCCCTTTCCTCTGCTGGTCTCCTTAGCTGGAAGAGCAGTCCATCTGGCTTTGATGACCTCAGAAAGAAGGACAGGTTGAAGTTGCTCCCAAGGTTCTGACCCACGTCATAGGCACTGAAACTCAATGTATCCTCATGGCTATATGTCCATGAAGGGTATTCTGTCGGTGGGAGATTTGGGTTAAACAATTTGCAACGTAGGACTTAACAGCAGCAGTTTTCAGACATTTTTTTTTCTTTAACTCCTCCAGATTTCACAATAACAAGAAGATTTTCATTAGGCAAGATTGATGAAAATATAATATGTTGTTTGTACAAAGGTTTGTACTTACAAAATGTTTGTGTAAAACTAAAACGCCATTAAACCAGTGTGTAATATTTGAAAGTATATGGTAATATATCAAAATATTATATGATTTGCTCTGTGTGATAAATACTTTTGCTTTATAGTAGGTAAACTAATATTTAAAGGTAATACCAAAACTATGGTATCCAAAAGGGGACATTATTCAAATGAAACCGTAAACTATAAACTATAATAATAAGACCATAATAAATCGGAACTGGTTTCAGCTCCCCTAGTGAGCCCTAAAGGCCAGTATATTAAGTCTTTCAGAATTAAATGTTATTCGCTGCTTGAATATTTATTTTCAAGTTTGCATGTTTATTCTTGTTGTTTCCAAAAGACATCATGGTATCATCCATCTAGTTATTCATCTATCATCATCTACTGCTTGGCTATTAACCACCACAACACTGTACTACTGCTTCTTTTTTATTATTTTTTATCAGGACTAAATTGGTTTAAAGGATTTTTTTTATTTTAATGTCAGCTGGCAAACAATTGCAAGAGACCTACTCTACACTGGATCACCACAGAGTCAAAGGTCAAAGGTTTTAAAGAATCTGCTAGTAGTAACAGGACTTACCTTGAGAACAGCTCTCACCGTTGAAGGGACGGTAGCACTTACACCAGTAGCTGGTCCACAGGTCCACACAGTGTCCATGTCCATGGCAGGGGTCAGGTTTACACCATTCATTCTTATTACAGCCCAACTCATGGCCTTGGTCCTCTGGAAGTGTGTGTGGTAGAATAGGCTTAGAGTCTATCAATAGATCCTCTATACAACCAATGAAGCTGGCACCACTTGCAGAGTTCCTTAAAAGCTCCTTTGGGGCGCCACCTATATAAATTTGAGAGAAGACTTCAGAGGCGTGGAAAGGTGATTCATCCGTACCACCATCCATAACTTTGCAGCCATCCCTGTCACAGCCAGGACCTTTTAAAATTAGTATCAGACCTTCATTAGCTATAAAAACGTGAGCATCTCGCCAGTCTCCATCACTAACCAAACTTGGAAATGTTACATCCAGTTCAGACTCTTCAGAGGAAGCTTTTGCATGAAGACAACCATCCACAATCTCCAGGAGTAAGTGGTTGTCCACATCCCCTCTGTAGACAAGCAACATATTGGGAATGGTGGTTCGGAAGCGGAGCTGTACTCCCAAACCACTGTGAACACGGTGCTCAACCTCCCTTGGGATCCTTTCTTCTAGCGCAACCTTGATGTGAATGAATCCAGGTGTGGAGAAAGAAAAGGTGGTTCTTGTGGCGCACTTCTTGTCATAGAAGCCGTGAGGGCACAAGCATGTGTTTTTATGTTCTCCACTGTCCAGCCATGGATGACAGGTGGCGCCATTCTGGCATTTATGGTCTACGCAGCCATAAAGTTTGACGTCGCAGTGATGTCCTCCCCAAGGAAGTTGACCTGGCTCTGCCTCAGGACAGTGGCAGGTGTAGGACGCTTTGCCGTCTTCACACCAGCCACCGTTCTGACAGGGCTGGTTCTCACATTCATCAATATCCACTTCACACAGCTCACCTGGAAGGAGATTACACCCACAGTTATAGTAGGTACGTCTGTGTCTGAATACTAGTGGACACGAAAGATTTACTGCAACACAGAAGGCAATAAGAAGCTTTTTGTTGTTATTGTTGTTATTTTACACACAAGTACACTTTTTTTTTCTTACTGTCCAGGATGCCACAGAACAAGTGAAACTGACGTTCCTTAGACACACACAAATTTTTACTTCTATTTTAATAGACGTAAAAGTAATTGACCTTAACCATGACAACTAGATGTGAAACACTAACCCTTACTCATAATCTGACCTAACCATAAGTAACTTTAACCCACAAACAGCCCTTTGAAAAACAAAGATCTGGTCAAAATGTTGTCACTTTCCCAAAATGTCCTTAATATACTCAAAATAGTACTCATAAAGAGTAAATACACTCACATACACACATTGATACTGCAAAGCAGTGTGAAAATTTTTTGTCCTCATTTTTCCTTGTTGCATTTTCATTCATCTTTGAATGCTGGGTACAGAACAACAAACAACTTATTTGCTTCTTATACTCTTAGGACCTTTAAAATATTATATCCATAGTATACGACAGGGTAAACATACTACACTGACATAATGCTGATTAAATATTCGGTGTGTTCCATTACATCAGAATATTCTGCAGAACTTGTGTCCCGGTTTAAGGTTTTGTCAGTTTGTTTTATTTTTTCCCAATATACTAACACTGTTGTCATTTCAGGCTTGTTCCCTGCCTGCTACAATCACCTCACCTGCTTCTCATTGGCCCATGGACATTTGACCTAGATTGTTTTTGGACCTTGCCTTCCACATTTTTTTCATATTTTGCCTGCCTGCATTCCTTTTCCTGTGAGTTTTGTAGTAAAGACTTTCTGAACTGGTTTTGATCTGCTATGAGTCGTGCTTCTGTGTTCGGTTTGATGTGTGACAACTTGCTCTTTGTGGTGTTGTCATTGTTGAAATCTTTTGAACATAAGGGAAGTATCGATTTGATAGCTGTAGCTTACATGTTGGTGTGGATTCTACAAAAGCAATATCTTATCTTATCTTATCTTATCTTATCTTAAATATTTCTGTGACCGTGGTAAAACAAGCACTGCCACGAACACAGAGGCTATATTTAACACATGCAATATTTAATGACTGAATTATTTTTCAAATTAACGAATGAATTCACTCATTACTGGGTGCAGAACTCACCTAGAAATCCTGCAGAACATGTACAAGTGTAGCCATTAATCTTATCCTCACAAACGCCTCCATTCTGGCAGGGTTCAGACTCACACTCATCGACGTTTACAGAGCAGTTCTCTCCTGTGAGGCGACAGAAACAAAGTGATTGTCCGTGGATGAAAAAAAGAGAGAGAGAGAGAAGCGAGCTGATTTTATCTGATTGGTCTCTTCATTTTCACTGACCTGCGAACCCGGGCTGACACTGACAAATATATCCAGCTGCATCTGCAAAGCTGAGCTCCCAGTCCAGCTCCCAGTGAGATGGATCTGAGCGCTCGAAACACTCCCCGTCATTCTCACAGGGCCGCTCAGCACACTCATCTATGTCTATTTCACAGTGGGCTCCTTCATAACCTGGTGAAAACAAAACACGACACAGTACATTGTTTTCTTGGTTAGTTTTTTTTTAGTTTAGAGTATTTTAGTTAAGAGTATTTTAGAATATTCCTTCTTCTGTTATTTAGTTACACATTGTGAGGGTGTTTCCTGGTTTTGCATCAACAATCAGGAACCAAAATGATTCAGAGGTCCTGGCTAATAATGGCAACTGATTCACAGTAGAAAGATGCAGTGCAGCCATTTATCCTTCCTTAAGTGTTGTTATTTATGTCATAGAACTAAGAGAAATTGTTCACTTGAATGTCCTGGTGCAATGCAATGATACAACTACTATTGCATGAAATGCAAACTCATGACTTTATTTTGGATGATTATAAGATGAATTCCTCTTTGCGTTCAGTGTCTCGGTGAGCGTGCTTTGAACGCAAAACCTGCTTATTACTATTTTGGGACAGACTTTTTTGGTGTGTAGCATGCAGTTCTGTACCTGGCCAACAGAGGCAGCTGTATCCTTTGATGCCCTCTTGACATGTTGCACTATGCTGACAGGGATCAGAGGCGCACTCAGCAATGTCTACTTCACAGTGGTTACCCTGGAATCCTGTATCACTGCAGTCACATTCATAGCTGTAACAGACACAAGTATATTTTTATACATACAGTTTTCAAAATTAAATTAATAAACAATGGCCACCAATGGCAACCACTGTAGCATAACAACACTGGAGCTATTGCAGAAGTGGCAGACAATCAAGTTACAGTTATGGCTAATGGATGATGACTCTCCAGAAGTCTGAAGGGAAATACATCTGTGAAGACAGAGGGGGGCAGCAGTGGGTCTGGGTGGTTTGTAAAGATACATCTTTTTCAAAACTTAAAAAAAATTATTGTGTCTCTATCTAATTTAGCTTCACCGTTTCCACAATTACAATTACACTGTTGCAGCTCCTACAGTCATTAAATTCCAAAACAGTCTTGGCTTACCTGTTTACCATGTCATGACAGTCCGCTCCGTTCTGACAGGGATCACTGGCGCACTCATCAACATCAACTTCACAGTCAAAGCCATCAAACCCGGACAAACATTCACATGAGTACATTGCGATCAGGTCGTGGCAGGTGGCTCCATTGTGGCAGGGACTGGACTCGCACTCGTCGATTTCTGTTTCACAGTTGACTCCTATAGGAAGGAGGAGAAGCAGTGGCAGGCACAAGGTGAAAATGGTGAATGTATAAGACCTGGACGTGGACCATAACTCCTGATCATGCACTGTACATTCATGCTCAAACACTGATCACACTGTACAAGATTTATTATTTATAATACTGTGTGTGTGTGTGTGTGTGTGTGTGTGTGTGTGTGTGTGTGTGTGTGTGTGTGTGTGAGATACCTGCAAAGCCAGCAAGGCACTCACACTTGTAGTGGTCCTTCTCATTGATACAGGTGGCGTTGTTCTCACATGGTCGGGAAGCACACTCGTTGATGTCGATTTCACAGTCGTGGCCTTGAAAGCCCGGCACGCAGAAGCAGTTGTACTCCGCCACGCCATCTATACAGATGGCTCCATTCTGACAAGGCTCTGATGAACACTCATTCACGTTCTCCTCACAAGTCTTCCCCGTGAAGCCTGGTGCACAGTGGCAATCAAAGCCCTCTGCTTGTAGTACACAAGTCCCATTGTTCCTGCACGGTTCATCGATGCAGTCGGTTACATGTGTCCTGCAGGCCTGACCTCCAAACCCTGCAGGACACCTGCAGTAGTATCCGTTAAGCTGGTCTACACACATAGATCGGGGTCTGGAGCATGGGTTGCTCTGACACTCATCCACTTCCTCTGTGCAGTTATCACCTCTTAGGCCATCTGGGCAGATGCATTGGTACTGTGCGGTACCGGGGGTACTGGTACACTCTTCACATGGTGCAAAAGAGCAAGCATCATAGAGTTGGTCACAGTGTTTGCCCATGTATCGGACCCCGTCATTGGCACAGATACAGGCATAGTCCTCCATGGTGTCCACGCAGGTAGCTCCATTCTGGCAGGGTGCAGACAAACACTTGGCTGATGTGGCAGTGCAGAGGGTTCCTGAAAGAAAGGGGGGAAGCAGCTTAGTCAATGATTATTGCATTCTGACGGCACACACAAGAAATGATGGCCCGCAGCATACTTCTATTTAAAAAATCATATTTTTTATTTCGCTTTTTTATGTAAATAGTCTGTATTTATATAATATATATTTATATAATAACCAACAGATTTATTTTATGAGGATGCTGTCTTAGCACCACTATCAAAACCTCTATATCAAAAACTTAGATTCTCTATTTGCACTACTCTTCTTGGCAGGAAATAAGGAAAAGTTATTTTTTGTTAAACCTCTTGTATCTATATTAGTCTATAAATGGTTTCAGCAATACAGATTAGGGCCTGGGATAAATGGATGTCCAGATTTGTCTGGCAAGAGACCAAAGGTCAAGTACCAAACATTCCAGTAAAAATAGGGACGAGTGAGTAGGGAGGTGTGTCCCTGCCTAACCTGAGGAATTATTTCTATGACGCTTAACTGAGATTCCTTGTCTGAGCATCATACCTGTTCTACCAAGGAAGACGTAAATATATAGGAATTAAAAGAGATTCTGTACCAATTCAAGCAGCATAAGAAGAGTTCATCTGGTGGAAATCCATCAACAAAGTAATAATGGAATTGTCAAACCAGTACTGAGCATATTTGGGATATGAAATTCATATCAATTCCATGTGCTTTAGTATGCAAGAAGTAAATGAGATAAATAAAAATGCTATGTATTTATGTAGAGTATTGTTTAGTCCTTTGATTGTACCTTTTGTTTGGTCTGTGTAGTTTGGGTCATCTCCCTCGTCAGTTCATCTATCAGTTTGCCCAGTCCACTAATCTGGTTATTTCCTTGGTCTGTTGCTCTGGTCTGGTCCTTTGGTTCTTTTATTTTTGGGTCTTTGTGTGTGCTCTTGTGTTCCCCCATGTTCCTGTGCTCCCTGTGGTGTTCTGGATGTATGTTTTACAACTTCCTGTTTGTTCCCCCACTCTATCACACAAGCTTGTGTTCAACAAATTCGGTTCTGTGTGTGTCTGCGTTTGTGTCGTGCTATCATCCTCGTCTGGGACAACCAACTTGTATTATCTTTGGACAACACTTAGAGAACATGCGGGTGGCCCTCTCATGATGTTCTGTGTTCATACAGTATGTGTTCTTAAAATATCAAAGTTCATTCAAAGAAGAACAGCTGATCTACGGCTAGCATGAAAATATCGACTGATACCAAGCATCCATTGATTTTCCAAACAGGAAAAGATGATTTTGAAAAAGAAAAAACGCTTTTCGTAGCAAATGCAGTAAGTGCTAAAGCTAGTCTTTGCTGTTTGATTTAGCATTTATTTGCAGATGCTGAAAGAATAAATTACAACGCAACAAGACTGCACCTCGCTGGTCTTAAATTTAAATCTCCCCCATTAACACATGTGTGTCGTCATGGTTGTCAACCTTTCATTGCTCACTATATTTTGCATGATTCAGACTGTTTTAGTTGAGGCAGGCTTATGAAGTGACAGTGCACCAGAATGATCCCTCTCTCTCTTCCTCTCACTCTCTCTCCCTCTTTCTCTCATTGAGAAAAACTAACATTGGAATCAGTCCGCATTCCTTTTACGCAAAACAAAATAGCCACATCCACCACACGGCACACTACCTACCCCCAACCAACCACATTCTCACTGAAGGCAAACAGTGAAAGGAGTTATGAATGGGTGGAAGGGTGCAGAGGGGCAAAGAATAGTTAATAAGGAAAATTGTGAGAAACCATCAGTCTGTCTGTCTGTTTGTCTCTGAACCGTAGACATTATTTGCGTTTGAACCCTACAGATTACATTGAACTGTGGGAGAGTATTAACCACCTGCAAACTAGAGGAGAACAGGTGGCTGTCAAGGGTTTCGAGATTAGGTTAGGCTTCTTGATCTAAGAGGGAGACCAGGATAAAGATGTACAGATGTAGCCTGTGCTGTGGGTGTATAGGTGTTAAATATACTATGTTTTATTGACCATTATACCATTTTCAACAATACCTGTGTATGGAAATTATGGTATAGATCAGGATAAGGATTGTCTTCTCTTATTTGTTTGAACATGGATTTGTATGCGTATCTGTTTTTTCTATTGTTATTATTATTATTGTTATTGTTATTGTTATTGTTATTGTTATTGTTATTGTTATTATATTACCACATTATCTGCCCAAACCTGACCTGAGCCCAAAAGGCCACTACTACAGCCTAACTTGTGTGCATCTTGAGTACTGGGATATTTACTCTGTTGTTTGAGGTTTTTCAGTTAATCCTTATAGACATAACTTAAAAACTATGAGCACTTGATATCAAGCACTTGAAGTGATTTTCGCCTGTTTTCCACCAAATATTTATGTACTTGTTTACTTATTGCATTTTTTGGTTATATCTCAATGTTGAATGCACTTATCGTAAGGCGCTTTGGACAAAAGCGTCTGCTAAATGTCTGTAATGTAATGTAACTTGAAACTGACAACTATTCTTTTTTTGTATTCAAACATAACCCCTGCCCAATACAGATATTGTACACTGCTCGAAGTTTGTGTTGTTCTGTTCCTCTGACATGCATTTGTTACAAAAAAAAACAAAACAAATACAGCATAACAGTGTAAACCACTCAGGGAAGCTGTTATATAAATTATGTCTTGATCTAATTTTATATAATCCAGCTCTGTGTACTGAAGGACAACGTTAACAGAGAACAACCACTTTTCTTCCAGGAGGAGTGATGATGTCACTAAGCTTTCAAATCCATTTATTTGGCAAACATAATGTTAAACTGAAAAACTTCTCCTATATTTCAGATCATTTTACATTTCAGATACATGGCTCCATCTTTTCTAAGATTAAAGATCTTGGTGTTTTTATTGGCATTTCCTTCAATTATCAATATTTCCGTCCGAAATCTTGGTTTTCACTTTTTATTTTCTCATATTGGTTTCACCTCGTTTCATCCTGTCCATCTGCTTTAAGCTTCAAAGCTTCATCTTTACTGCCTTCTCTTTATCCAACCGCCACTTCTACTCGTTACCCCCCCCAATTTTGATGGCCTCCTCGACCTCAAGAACCCTTCCATGTTATAATCCCTTTGGGCCTTTTCAGGCCAATCCCCTTGCTCCTCTAATCTCCCTGTGCCAAGTATCTGCACAGATTATAGATTCAACTTCCAACTCTAGCATGTGTCTGCTCTGGCACCTAGTGTGGGTGGCTGCGGCTCAGGACTTAATGTCTTCACCTAATCAAAAGATTGCTGTTTGCATGCCAAAGTGCCTTTAAACACTTAAGCTTACATTCCCCCTGATGGCTATGCCAGCAATATGTGCATGGCATGTAAGAATGATACTTACAGTATGTATGTATGTATGCATATAGGCTTATATAGGTGCTGTGGTTATTAGTTTCTTTTTTACTGTTTTGTTATCAGTTTGTATTTGGAACAACGATCATAGTTAGTAACATAAGTAGCTAAAACACCTTGACTCCAAAAGTACAGTAGTATAAGAAAGTATAGAAAAATTACTTACAAATTACAAGATGTGGATCACATCTTGTAATTTGTACGTTTTTTTTTTACATGAGTTACGATTTAAAAAATGTAAAAGGTCATTTATACTGCAGATGGCTCTAAGTTTAATATCAGTTCTACACTCGTACTTTATTTTAAAATCCACATTTACACAAGCAAACAAACTCAGAAGTACACACTGCCAACACAGAATACACACACAAGAGGTCTAATACAAAGTCACACAAAAACACACATCACACACACAGGGATGTTCGATATTGACTTTATGACCTTATATCTGATATATCGATATTGTCCAACTATTAATTTCTGATACCGATATGAACCGATAAAATATATGCAGGGCCCCCCCATAAAAACTTTTTTTTTTTTTCTAAATAAAAATGTATGTACACACACACACACACACACATAAAATACATATAAAATTTGTGATGTGTGTACAGTAGGACACAACAAGAAATATAATAATAGATGTCTGTTTTGACCTGCTGATGACCTATTTTCAGTTGCACAGTCCCTGTTTGCTCCCTGTTTAAGTATGCATGACTAAGTGGCACTGCCTCTAATTTGGAATCAGTCATGTGTCAAATATAGTAGAAACATTAGGTTCAAAACTACACCAACAAAGCTGATTTCCTGCAGATGTAATAAATGCTCTAATCAAACATCATCTAATATCGCCGATGATTCCAAAAAAAGGTTCAACTCTTAACTGAAGAACTCGAAAAGTTCAAACAAAGAAACGGGGAACAGGACCGCAACTGACCCCACTTACCCCATTTGAACATCATCATCGTTAGCAGCACTGTCTTCAGATTGAGATGAACCTTTCCTAACTCCATGATGAAAATGATTTTAAAAAAATCACTTGTCTTGACCTATATGAGTCCACAAAGCAACATATAGAAAAGGAGAGGGGCGAAGTTGTAGAGTTCTGACATGTGGCTGTGTGATGAACAAGCTCTTTACTATGTTACTGTTGACCTGTTGCAATAGGCAGATGCCAGTCATGGCCAGTAATGAGACTCAAACAGACAGCCCTCCCTGCTCGGGATTTACAGGGTGTAATCAACCATAAGTGCAGAGAGACAGCAGCAAAACATGAGCTGGATTAAAAGCTCCTTATACTGAGGCTCATTCTCATGTTGAAAGGTACAAGGCAGAAATACAAAAACATGCAGCCTTCAAAGCATAGGTAAGTCATTATAATAATTGTATAATAAATAATATTATACTAATATTTTGTGCTAGCTATGACACAATCAGTGAAATAAATGTCTCAGCTGAAATTGTGCTGTACCAAAATGCCTGATGTGTCTCCTGGAACATTTCAAGGACCACTTAAAACATCTTCCTTTATCAACTTTTTATTTATTTTCTATATCAAAACTGTATATATTTTGTTTCTGCATGCAATATATTTTCTTAATCAATGCTCAGGTGTTTGTTTGATTTTCTTGTCAGTTACTGATTGTGAGCAACTTGGAACAGCTAAGTTTTCTTTAATTCAATTTTCTAAAAATCAAATTTGTGCCCACAAATAAAATAATGATGATGTTCAATATTTATATATGTTACAACAGCATCTGAGGTTCAGTTGCAGCTGGGTGTTGTTTTGTATGCTGTACCCCTTTCTGATCACATTTGTCTATACTGAACTGTCAGCAGTCCACTAATTGCAAAACTGCATCAAGATGTTATATCCCACTATCTAGTTTCAGACTGACAATATCTCAGTTCAGTTTTACAGCTGATTGTCTAATTTGTGCCAGTGTCAAGTCTCTGCATTTTACTTTTACACTACAGAGCAATATATTAGACTGATCTTCAGTTTGAAAAAACAACAATCTATCTCAGCACTCATTATTCTAAGCACACCTGTGCTGACAAATCTACTTAAATGTGCAAGATTTTGAATGACAAAATGCCATTTATATTTAGACTAATTTAGCTGAAGGTATGATCGCTTTGTGACTGGAACCCTAAATTTGCTGGACATCTTGTTTGAACCAATTCAGAAGCTGATGCTATTATAGACTGAATATTCAAAGATTCAAAGTGTTTATTTGTATGTATAGTGAGGAAACATGTTTACCAGTACAATGAAATTCTTTCTTTTCTGTCCACACTGAACGCCAGTAAGAAAAGAAAAAATAAATAGAAAAGTGCAATAGAAATAAATAAAATAAATAAATAATACACAAAAAGAAAGGCAATTTGAAATGGGCATGAGAAATATTATTCAGTTATTGACTGTGCAAACAAACAAAGGTAACAGATGTAAAGTTAGATGAGGTAGTCCATGATTATGGACTTTTGTCAGTTGTTCAAGAGTCTGCAGGAGTATGCATATTCATGATATGCAGTCCAGTGGATCCAGGCCAGGTTTTGTTTACCGACTCATTAGTGCCTTCAGCAGCTTTAGTGGCTCCTTTGTAGAATGGACCTCAGCAGCCATGCATCCATCACTTGGCTTAGAGGCCTCCCTTCATGTTCCCACACCAGCTGCACCTGACAACCCATAGCCCAGAGAAAAAACTGTAGATCCACAATATTGAAGCCTACTGTTGGGCAGCACGCTATTTGATTGCCATCTCACTGTTGTGCTCGTGGAGTCTACACACATGCACTGTCATCACTTACAGAAACAAAACTTTTTTATTTCTAATTTAAAAGATAACATTAATTTATAATAGTAAGTGATTAATGGACTTTATTCATAAGGTACATATAGTATGTAGGGGTTATTCTACATCACACTGGTCTGCCATTGTGCCATCTGAAAGACTGTGCTCCTTGCTTCTATGAGGTCACAATCTATTTAGATTTTTATGTTGTCTGTCTATTACAAATAGGTTTCCTGTTTATATCGGGACATGACACTCTGCCATATGCACAGATTATTGTTTGCTTATGACTGTAAGGTTGCCCTGTCAAATGCTGCCTCCTCTGGTGGCTGCATTTGCAGACTGCTTGCATCACAGCAGTTTTTGTTCACATTTATGTAAATGACAAGGCGAAAAGCAGCGGGGGACACACTGCTGACTTAGGTACTGCCTTTATTGGCTGTGGTATTTACAGTCCCTACAGTAAAGGGACTGTGAGTGTAAGAGTTTAGGAAGTTCGGAGTTGAAGAGATCACATGAAAGAATGTTACTCTCTGTAATCTGTCCAGTCGTTTAAAAACAATTGGGCTAACCCAGAGAATTATTTTTTTTGATTGATTTTATGGAAATAACTCTAGTCCACATTCCAACACAGTAGATGGCGATAATACATCTTAACGCTAGGGCCACCCACCATTTAACTGAAGGAGAAGAAGAAAAGGAAGGCAGGAAGAAAGAAGAAGAAAGAGGAAGGGGAAGACGATTGATTATTATTATCATTATAATCGTTTGGTTTTCAAGATGTTAGAACCCAACCATTGTTCTGTCATATTATGCACCGTAAGAAGTCTATCTTGGAAAATTTAAAGAAGACTTCTTGGAGACATGATGTAGTAACAATTAACAGAATCGAGTACTCTCATTGCGGTGGTTAGCTAATGTTAGCTACAAAGCTACGAAGCTAAGTTTCTTGGACAATCCCTTCAACTTCCTTGCTGTCTGACAGGTTAGCTCACAACGTGACCTGTGGAAACTAACTAACAACGGAATGCGCTGATAAAAAGGAAGTCCCTCCAGCACCCGGTTGGTGGACACGGAGACATTACAGACTTTATTTGCTATTAGTCTACGCTGTCCTTTGGTTTTAGAGACGTTACCAGTCGTAGCTAAATTCCTCTTAAATTGTAGTCGTATTGGTTTGCTAATGTTAGCTTCAGAAGTCGCAAACTAGCTAGGGAGCTAACGTAGACTGAATGCACAAGTTGATAGATATACTGGGTCGTAAAGTCCAGTACCAGTGTGTTACGATGACGAATTAAACATGTACCACATATAAACATCGGCTATCTTGTAGGGCGGTATTGCTTTTTTTTTTTTAACCCAGTGAGGCCTTGGAAGCTGTCTAAAACTTACCATTACAACACTCTATTCCTGTTTTCGCTTTAACACTGGTTACTGACAGCGTTAGCATTGTCCAATTACATTTCTAAATGTATCTCTGTAGTATTAAGGACACATCAGCAATATATTGATTAACACATTTGGAAAATAGTTTAGCAAACCATCTTTTTAAACCACAAAAATTCCTGGTTTCTGACTACAGTACATTATTATGATAACCATAATTCATGTCATAAAATAAGCCAGAACTGAGAAAAACAGTACAATCAATTATTTTAAAAAAAATGTGACCAGCAAATGATAAATTCGAATCGGCAGACACATGATTTAATTATTAATAAATTGCACTGTCATTGTTGTAACAAGCAGGAATTTAAAGTGAGATAACACATTTCTGTTAGATACCACACATTAGTAGTACTGGTGGAATGCTATTTACTAATCATATTTAGTAATACATTCCACAAATATTATATATGTTTTGTCACAAAGTTTACAACAACTCATGGGAACCTACAGACAAATTTCAATCTTAGATTGTTCAATCTCATTCCGAATTAATTAATTGATTAATAATAGAATTAGTAGATAAATTAAGAACAAGTTAAATTAGAGTAAAACTATCTCTGGCTATTTGCGATACTAGTGAAAAATACGTCCACATGTTGAAGTAAGACCCAGAATTGTTCCTGTTAGTGCTGCCAGTTGCTCTAATGTGCGCATGGAGAAGGCAGCATTTGAGGGGTGGCTGGAGTCAGTCTCTGCCACTTTCCTTACTTTAAATGATCAGCAACGCAACCAGTCTCTGGACCACCTTATATCTTTAAGTGGTGCTGCCCAGCTCCGTCATCTCTCCAATGGGCTGGAGACACTGCTCAAACGTGACTTCCTGCGTCTTCTTCCTCTGGAGCTGGCCTTCTACCTGCTACGCTGGTTGGACCCTCAGACGCTGCTCACCTGCTGCCTGGTCTGCAAGCAGTGGAATAAGGTAAATATAATTCATTCTGATATCTGGTAAGGTAATAGGGTACTTCTTACTTGTCTTTAAATATTTCTTTTTCTCATAAACAAGCCAGCTCACTTGTGTCCAGTGTGGGGCTCCCATTGTTATGCCACACGTTTTATAATCATCTTATTTTTTTTTACATATACAACTATATAGTGCCCTTTGCTCCTCTGTGTCCCTCTCTTCCTTTGTGTCCCTCTCTTTCCTTCTCTTAGATGCCCATACAGTAATTGTAGTGTTTTTTTTTATTGTGGGAATCAGCAGCTCTTTGAAGGGTTCTCCTTATTTAATTGTTAATAGTTTGTCTTGTCTTGAAAACTGGATATGACTAAAAGCAAGAAAACTTGTCAAATGACCTTTTTCACTTCATGTCAATTTTTTATCAACTTATAAACAAGGGTTAGGGTCAGAGGATGTCACACCCTGTACACTTTGTTAAAGCCCTATGAGGCAAATTGCAAATTGTGAATATGGGCTATAGAAATAAAATTTGATTGATTGATTGATAAATGCTGAACATTTGTAATGACATGAGGTAATGATTTACAATAAGTCAAATGATTTACTTTATATTTTAATCTGCTCTAAAGGCTAAGAAATAGGAGCATCAGAATTAATGGTTTCATATATACAACCTCAGACAGAATTCATATATTTTTTTCCTTGTGTACATGTTGCTCAAAAGCTATTTTTATTTAAGTCTGTTTGAAACTAATTTGTTGTTTTTATTCATCAACTATTAAAGTATTCTTTTCTACTACTATTTGTAAAGGGATAAATAGATATGTTGCTTACAGTTATAATTTGTTCATAACAACTTGGCAAATGTCAAGGCAAAATGCAGTTTCAGAATATCTATAGCATATGTACAAAAATATGCAAAGAAGTTAACAAGGGCAGTGCACCAAATTATTTTACTTCCTATTGTACTTATGTTTTTACCATGAATTGTATTGTAACATTTCAACAAATGTCTGTCTCCATGTAGGTGATAAACTCGTGTACAGAAGTATGGCAGAGTGTGTGTCTGGAATTGGGCTGGAGGATAGATGAGTCCATCCAGGATGCAGTACACTGGAAGGGGGTCTACCTGAAAGCAAAACTGCGTATGATGCAACTGAAGGATCAGGAGGCCTTTGAGACTTCATCCCTGATTGGCCACAGTGCTCGAGTTTATGCCCTCTATTATAAGGATGGCCTCCTCTGCACAGGTACACAGTTGCACTGGTTTACTTGGAAAGTGGCAAACTGCAAAAGCAATGTTTAGACAAATCACTATGACACACAGAAATGTAATTGTTGACATTTCAAATAGATGAAAGTAAACTTTTTTTTGCAGCAAAATATATAGCAAGGTTTGGAACAGATTATTATTGTTTACTTAAACTGTGCAGCAGTTGCCTGTGAGATAAGAATTACCCCATACTCATTTAAAATGACCTTGTGTCTGAATTCATAAGATTCAGACTAAAGACAGATAGAACAATCATTTGGCAAATGTTTTCATTTAGTCATTAACTTGTGATTATATTTAATTATTAACTTGAGATTATATTATTTAGCTCTTTTATTACACACATGGAATAATTACAGTCGATGTCTGTATGTTATGGACTTTAAAGGTCCTATATGATGCAAAATACACTTTTTCGTGTTTTTATCAAGTAAAAATGTGGCTAAGGTGTCTACACAACCCCCCCTAAATAAGAGAAGTCCATTATGTCTTTCTTGCTTGCTTCACTTTTTTTGAAAAAGTCTACTGTAAACAAGCCATTCAGACATCCAGCCCTACTTGTCATCCTTAAGGGGCCTTGATCCACTTCTCGGTAGTGTGACACTCTATTCAGTTGTATGTTTGTTCTGCCCATGGAATCTTAATGAACTCTACCCTGCAGCCACCATGTTGTATTTCCTCACTAATACTAGCCAGCTAAACAGAGATGTTGAAGGAACAAGGAAAGCATGCTTCACAGATGAACACAAAACTCTCTGTGTTTCCCCCTATATCTGAGGATATATAGAACAGTAATATTTGACATATGCCCACAACTGCTGAAGTCACTGACCAATTTACTGTACGTCGCACTGTTTTCGCAACGAGCAAGATTGGATCGGTGCAACAGTCTTAGAGCCAGCGTTTAACCTTGGAGCTGTGAGTTTGACCTTTTTTATTGTTGTTTTTTTATGTATTTTGTGGGGTAGCCAGGTGTAAAGTTTTCTTCTGGCTTACCTCGCAATAACAATTATCATTAATATTATTATTCTAATTATTATTAATATGATATTAGTTGTAGTAATATCTGTGGTAATAGTAGTAGCAGTAGCAGTATTGGTATTATTAACATTATTACAGAATGTTTTGACAACATTGCTGTCATTAATAAACCTATTACATCCAAGTAATGTATCATCATAAAAACCAGTGGTGATAAGCGGTAGTGAATGAATATTGCAATATATCAGTATGGTAAAGTGGCCTGCACCAGCGAATATCCTTAATGACGTACTGCCTCTCCTCAGGTGAAATAATAGTCAGACTGGCTTGGACGTCACCAGGGTCAACAAGGTCCACATCAGTTGCTCTAGGGTACCAGGACAACCTAATGACAAACGGGCTACTGGAACAAGACATGGATGGATAAGGGCGCAACACATGAAACTGTTGGAATTCCAGGATATACCAAGGAGATGCTCTGTCCTCACTGCCATTCTGCCTGAGCCAGATTATTACAAAGAGTGGATATACTGTATAAACATAGTCCTAACTGCCAATTTATACATGCATAAATGACTGTGAGTGTAATCACTAAGCCACACGTTAAAGAAATAATAAATAACAGTAATAATAATAATATTCTCTGATCTGCCACAACATTAAAAATCACCTGACGACATTAAAAGCACTTGACAGTTTTAATGTTGTGAATTAGTTTACATTGTTTTATTTCGTTAATGTGTTCTGTACACAATACATCTATTGCCTTTCTGTCCATCCTGGGAGAGGGATCTCTTCCTTGTGACTCTCCATTAGGTTTTATTTCCCCTTAGGCTGAGTTAACATTGCTTGGCTGTACAATAACCGACATGTAAGAATTATCAAACTTAATAAATAGGATATTTAAGTGATTTGAAGAGGTCTCTGTCATTAATAACATTTTTGATTGTTCTTTGGGGACCTGGGTAGAAAGGGTCCTTAGCACCCCCTTGCTGTTCATAAGATGCAATGTGATGTATTGTAATGTAATATATGATAAGATAAGGTGATGGGGCAGTGATGCACCTGGTTGTTTGCCAACTGCCATTAAAAATAGAAGAAACCAGTAGGAGAAAATAACTGCCTTATATGTTCTTATGTCAATATTTTTATAAATTCTATAAATCTAACCCTAACCCTAACAGTAAAAGCTGTGTGAATGTGTATGGTTTTAATAAATAGTAAGATAAGTATATAAGAGTATTTGTAAAAATGTGTCCTGTGAATACATGTCTAAAATGCACACTCATTTGATTCAAGATGTGTGTATTGAGCTGTAGTGTGGTCCTTGACTATACCCACTGTTAGTAAAGTGTTATTACATAAAGTCTTGTATCTCACGTAAATACATTTACTGAAACAAATTTTAATGATTAGGATTTATAAATATGCACTTATTGCGCTATTCCTCGTGTGACACACTGCGTAAACACATAAAATCTTATTAAACTTATAACAACAGAGCTCAAAAGTAGATCTGAGCAAAACAGATGTGTCAAATTGATGTAATTGTTACAATTGAGATGTGCTGAGCTTGCATCAACAACACAGATGTCTTGTGTTTCAGGATCTGATGACCTCTCTGCTAAATTATGGGATGTGCGCACTGGGCAGTGTATTTATGGAATTCAGACACACACATGCGCCACAGTGAAGTTTGATGAACAGAAGCTGGTGACTGGGTCCTTCGACAACACTATTGCATCGTGGGAGTGGAGCACAGGGGCTAAAATCCAACAATTCCGTGGCCACACAGGAGCAGGTTGGTTTAAATATTATATATAAGAAACAAATTGCCCCTATGTTGATGTTTGTTGGTAAGTTAGATGCTAGACCATTGATTGTGTGTGTGCGTGCGTGCGCACATAAATTAATATAATCAGGCAGCAGTGCCAAAGCGCAGTGTTATGTTTTCGTTTTGTCAGTTTGTTTTTTTTGTTTCTTGTGAGCAAGTTAATAATCACATAGGATTCCATACAAAATATGCTACTTAATGAATGATGTGTATTTGGCCCCGGGGTGTTGGTTGTGAATGTCACAGGAAGTCCCTTATGCAGATTTTAATTTAAAAGAGGGTAAAAAAAAGGTTAAGACGGTCAATATCCATTGAAAAAAGATTTTTCTGTCTGTATCTTTACTGACCGTGTAATGTGCATTTACAGTCTAGACTGTGTTTAAGTATAAAGATTTATACATAGCAACATAGTCACAACACAGAGATGTGGAGTCCTGTAAGACTAAAGCTATATCAATGCCACATGCAATTGATAATATTAACTGAATTATTTTCATTAACAAGACAAAATGCTGTGTCTTTTCAGTATTCAGTGTGGACTATAACGATGAGCTGGATGTGTTGGTCAGTGGCTCTGCAGACTTCACTGTAAAAGTTTGGTCTCTGTCTGCTGGCTCATGTCTCAACACTCTAACTGGACACACTGAGTGGGTCACCAAGGTCAGCTAATTTTGTGTTTTGTTTTTTTTTAATTGAAATTCAGCAATGAACTGTCTGAAATTTTTTCTCTGTGTTATCTCGTCCACAGGTTATACTACAGAAAAGTGAAGTAGAGTCTATGATGCACAGTCCTGGTGACTATATCCTCCTAAGTGCTGATAAGTATGAAATTAAGGTAAAGCTGTTTTCATTTTTAGATGAACTAATATCATTAACTATAAGTATTGATTTGTTATTAATCTTGTGATTGAGCTACTACACTTGTAAAACATCTAAGATGGTGCAATTGTTTTGTTCACTCTGCAGGTCTGGCCTCTAGGCAGAGAAATCAACTGCAAGTGTTTAAAGACGCTGTCAGTGTCTGAGAACCGCAGCATCAGCCTGCAGCCTCGCTTGCAGTTTGATGGACGTTACATTGTCTGCAGCTCTGATCTTGGTGTTTATCAGTGGGACTTTGCCAGTTTTGAAATTCTCAGGTAGGAAAATACACAATAGGCACATAGACACCAGTATTAACTCATTTAAGCTTTTGTTCATATTTTGTGCACATTGATAGATGTACAGAGTTTTAGACACTACGTCAGCTGTGGCTTTGGTCAGCAGTTTGAAACCTAGCTCCTCCACACTGTGTGCCCATGTGTCCTCAGGAAAGACACTGAACCCCAAATTGGCTGTGTCGTCAGTGTTGTTTAATATTTAATTGCTGCATATAAATTAGGCCATGTGAATGTGGGTTTTTTAAATGCATATACTATAAAGTGTTTTGATCGGTCATTAATACTAAAACATGATTATATAAATTCTTTCTTAAATATTTTTCAAACAATGTGATGCGTCATACTTTATACTTCCTGAAAGCCAGCAACACTGGAAATCCAGCTGTTACAAACTGTGCTGTCTTTAACGCTCAACCAGGCATAGGAGAGCTTTACAGGAGATTTACACTGGTAATAATTTTTCCCAAAGTAATACGATTATGTGACTAACAGGGACGATTAAAAGGACAGGTGACACACGGACACAGCTGAAGGAGTTCAGTTTGCATGTGGGACACATGTGGGAGAAATGCACTCACTGAGCTGTAAGGGAGGTCTTTGGGCATTGTGAGTTATAGTGGTGCAAAGTTTCTCTTAAAACTACTTGTTGAAACTACAAGTAAGAGGGTCGGTTTGGTCAGTATTAAGCTGCATACTGTACATAAATCGCACCCACCACTAACTGTCACTCCATATGAATTTTATGTTGGTTTGACTGTCTAAAAAGCTGTATGACCATAAAATGTTCCACACGTAAAAGGCAGAAATATATCATTTTTAGGGATGTTCGATATTGGCTTTTTTACCGATAGCCGATTTACCGTTATTGTCCAACTATTAATTTCCGATACTGATATCAACCGATACCAATATATGCAGCCCCCCCCCAAAACTGAATCATTTCAGGTAAACAAACAAAAGTAAACAAAACAAAACAAAAGTATCTCTAAAACTATATATCATGTCTCTCATATTTTGACATTTTAGTTAGAGAAATATTTGATGAGTTTGATGTATAATATGTGCATGTTGTGTAAAAGTTGTGTCATTAAAAAAGTAAAAACCTGTACAGATAATTTCTAATAAACATTTTAATGCTAATATCAGCCGATTATATCGGTAGGCCGATAATATCGGACATCACTAATAATTTTTATTTTTGTCTGTGATGAAGTACCTCAAAGTGCAGTTCTTTGTGCTTTTTGGTGTCTTACTTAAAATAGCACTTGTGAGGTTGTGATTGTAAATGGCTGTGCACTGCATTTAAGTGATTAACTTGTGAGACCTCTGCTAGGTTACAACAAATTTGAGGCGCAAATAAGAAACACTATAGGAGGGAGGTGTTCATGTGGAGGTTTGAGGGCAGCATCTGTTATCTCAGTGAGAGAAAGAATGCTCTGGGCATCATGGCAGTCTAGGCCTTTAGTAGCATAACTATGGGATAATTTAGGCCTCACCTGGCCTAAACCATCAAAAAGGATACATACGTTGTATATATTTAATACACCATATGCCACAGTTATAATGTAAAACCGTCTAAGTGCAAACAAGATTTCATTGTTTTCACCACAGTTTGCCTGGAATCACAAATGTAAACAAGATAACTTTGTTGTACGATATGACAATTTTATTGTACTGCTTGTAGCTCTCACCTTAATCCAACATGTTTTTGTGTTCCAAGGGTGATAAAAACACAGGACCCAGCCAACCTGTCCTTGCTCAGCTTTGGAGAAGTGTTTGCACTCCTTTTTGACAACCACTTTCTGTATGTGATGGACCTTAGGACAGAGGTGATCTCGGGACGCTGGCCTTTACCAGCTTACAGGAAATCCAAACGAGGCTCAAGCTTCTTGGCTGGCGTGACCTCCTGGCTTAATGGCCTGGACGGGGGCAATGACTCTGGACTGGTTTTTGCAACCAGCATGCCTGACCATAGCATTCACTTAGTATTGTGGAAGGAGAATGGATAGAAGCAAACTAGGACTCCAAATCCCAGACTGTGAAGAATGAGCCACCATCATGAATGCTCGGGTATATCATAACCTTAACGGCAAAGATAGGTCATGCATGGACCAAAAAGTTTGTTTTTATTGGTTAATTTCTCAGCATAGGTTCCTCCTCTGGACAAAAACATAGACATTGACAGATGGAAACAAGATATGTCAGCAACAATAACAAAAAAAATGTTCCAAAATATACATATATTATACATATACAAGCTTTTATTTTTTCCTGTAGTGGACTGCAACTTGAAAGTGTAAGATTGTCTGGCTGTGTGATGAGTTTAGCATATAGACTTAATATATAAGGATGGAGCACTTCTCTATACTTCCTTCCACTGTACAAAAATGATGCCAGAATATTAGATGCAGGCTTCACTGTCTTATGCTGATGACATTAATTTCAGACACATTTTTTTAATTGTTGACAAAAAAGCAGTTTTTATGTCAACAAATAACAACTTTTTCTAAATGACGTGACCTTAATACCACCAGAAAAATTAACAAAAACATACATTGTGCGCTAAAGACTACCTTAATTGATTCTTGGACAAAAAAAATTGTTTGCCCACTACTTTGACTTTTAGTTTGGCCCACGTCCCATCTGTTAATATGGCTTTCATAACATCCTTCATAATATACAGTAAAGTCTATGGCTTAGCAGTGTGCTGCGAGAAAATGTGTTTGTAGCCAAACCTTAATCCTTAGTCCAGTCTTTTGGGTGCCAACTTTAGCCACTAACCTCTTTGTTACAGGATAGTCATTAGCTTGAACTTGCCAAGCTGCAGAGTTGCAGAAACATTGGTTTCATGATGAAAAGCAGCATTGCTTTATAAGGGATTGCTCTATAGCTGAGAGAACATCTTCGTTGATATAAGATTGATGTCAAGGGAGATGTTCCAAAGGGTTTCTACAGAATAATCCCAGAGGAAGCTGTATACTGAATTGTATGTTAAAAACAATGTAAGGTTTCATGAACTCCACTACTGGATGTCTGGTCTAAGTGTTTGACAAATGTGATGTGCCTTTTCAAGTTATTTGATAACAAGATGACCGTTTCTTGTTATAATTGGCACAGTGTGATTGGTGTGACTGCAATGTAAATTACATTTTTGTGTTGTAATTTCAACATTTACTTTGCGCTAACAGTTTAAGCTGTCCGTAATTTCAAAGGGTAAATTTTATTTTGTCAATCTACCTGACTTGAATTGCTCATTGACTTTATTAAGTCCTGAACAGAAAGCAGATAAACTGACTTAACAAGAAGTTTGTTCTGTAACAAGTAATTAAAATTTAATTACATGGTTTACTGGCCATAATGAGAGAAACTATGTGCCTCATTCTGTGCATCAGTTATTGAGTTTGGTTCTGTTTTTACAAAACTAAAACAGAAAGCCATTATTTCCATTAACATCAGAACACAGCTCAAAATGTATTTACAGGCACCAAACCCCATTTATCACATACTGTACAGAGGAGACTAGAAACTTAACCTCACATGGAGATAGTGCTCATAGTTGAGTTTTTTTTTAAATCAAAGTAAAACACTATACTGTACAGTACTTTAAAATGTCGTCTGATCATTGCACCACATTCTCTCCGCCCAGCAGTGCTCAGTTAAACAAGAAAATGCCAGTAATATAATTTGTATATAATTAAGTGATAAACAGAAATATGAGACAGGTTTTTGTTAATGAATTTCTAACATTGTTTCTTTAAGTATAACACTACAAAGTTCTCTGGTCACCTGCAATATTTATAGCCTGCTCCAATATTGCACTCTTTCAAATAAATAGAAGTAGCAAACACAACCTGGGTGTCTGATGTTACCATGCCAGCCTTTTAATTGAGTCAGCATTGTCTTTGTGACGTTATTTTCAGCCATAATGGCACCACACACTGGCAGGCAAATTCAGAGAGCTGCACTACAGAGGCAAAACGCAGTTAAAAACAGTCAGTACAGAAATTTTATTCACAATTGAAGCTGAAAAATAGTACACATAGTAATGTCATGATAAGAAATAATAAACACTAGTCTGATGATCACAACCCAGGGGTTACACACTAGAAATTCTGTACACAAAAAGTCATGCAATGTCACATATTGCACAATCAGCTATTTCTAGTTTCCAAGCACTTGAAGACTTAGTGAAATACTTTATGAAACTGGAAAGTGATGTGATGTAATCATGTCAAAATGGATCCTAACTATACACTGGCTCAAAATATTTGTACAATCCATTAACCTTGTCAACAAAAATCACTCTGTTTGCTGCTGAAACAATTCCCACTGACATATATTAAATCAGGCATGATGATTCCAAATCTGAATTCAGATTTTGATATAAAGATAATATATATAATAGTACATATGTTTGTATTCTCTTAATATGTTAGTTATTTTTATGGGGTGTTTTAATAAAAAAAGATCCAGTATTCCAATAAAATTGGATTGGATGTTGGACGCAAATTGCATGTTTCAGAAAAAACTGACCACCTATAAAGCTGCAGTATGTAACTTTTATAAAAGTAGTTTTTTTGTCATATTTACTAAAACTGTCCCTGTGCCCAGACAGCAGTACACAAGACATGTAATCTGTGAAAAAAAAACAGCTCCATTGTTGCCACCCACTGCAATTGGCAAGAATCCACCGTGCCCGACACAAAACGTGAAAGAGACGTGAAACTGAAAGCTAAGTCTTCTCTCTTCTCCATCTTACACACTGCAGCTTTAAATCTTGAAATGCTGGACAAATTCAGAATTCAGATTCGTAATCAGTGTACCTGATTTATTCTCGAACATGTGGCTTTTCCTCCATAGCAAAATCTTTTTTGTCCTGTGTTATAGAAAAAAAACGCATTGCAAGTTTGCTGCTTAAGTGAAAGATGCGAGAGAAATACTAAGCCAGTCTGCCTCCAAATTTACTATAGCTGCATTTCTGGCACATGCGGACATGTTAATATGAGGGTTGTAATAATCAGGGAATAACTCACTTGACAACAGCTGTTGTTTTGTTCAGTCACTCAAAGAATCACTATTAGAAAAAATACATTTGGTACAGACTTCATGTTATTTTATAAAACCATAATATTGTATTGAATACAGTGGCTGGCATACTGTTAACAATCCAAGCAAAATCTTAAACCTTCTAAAATTATGGCAGATGCACTGCTTTGGCTCATGACATACTTTATGATTATCCATTTCTGGATGCAACCTACAGTATAGTAATATATATATATATATGTGTGTGTGTGTGTGTGTGTGCGTGTGTGTGTGTGTGTGTGTGTGTGTGTGTGTACACATAGTATGTTCCCTACAATGTTAGTTAAGCACATGTTAGGTAAGCACATTAAGAATGGCATACGGTTGCGTGAAATCAGGTGAGATCACTGAGAATTCATCAGCGACACAAAGCTAAGACAGAAAAAGCCATTTTCTACCACAATCTTAGCCACAATATAATGTGTTATGTTTGTGTTATGTTTGCCTTGTAATGTTTGCCTATTAAGTTATCTAAGATAAAAAAAATCTGGCATTGGTCAGTCAGGAAATCAATCTGCTCCCTCGTTCTCCATAATACTCCCTAATACTCTGAGGTAGTTGACAGTAATACATAAATAAATAAATAAGACAGCTTTTGCCAAAATCTAATAACAATGTTGCAATAATTTCAGTAGGATTCAGCTCTAGGCACCATGAAACTATGCACAAAATTTCATGGCAGCTCATTTCAAAAGTCTGGACCAGCACAAACAACTGCCTAACACTGCCATCCCTATAGCCAGACCACTACCATGGCAAATATAAGAAAGTAAATGACCCCAGTTTACACTCTGATTGAATTTACATTTATAACAACATCAATCTTTATTCAGAATTTCTCCACTCAGAAATTTTTCTATCTAGTTCGAATCCTGATAGGAACAATAATGCTACAGCAAGGTGGAGTCAACCTACCAGGAGTTTTTTTGTGTGTTGGTCGTAGGGAGATTTTGTTAATATGTTAAAATGTATCCGCACTCAAGGAGGCTAAGACGTTACAGGCGAAATGTTTTGAGGTGGCTACCAATTGACAGTCTCTTTAAGGAGCAGCTTCCTTCAGCAGGTAGTGATAATCATCATCACCATTTTCCTTTGTTGACCAATTGTCAAAAATAACACAATAACATGTATAGTTTACATATACACAATAGATGATTGCTGAAAACCAAGTACTTCCTTGTATAATAAGCACAACAAAACTGGGTCACTTGCTACCTGGGTAAATAACCATGGTAACTCATGCTGCTTATGCAGGGTATGATCAAACCTGTCACTGGAAAACCAGACTCATCATTTACATTGAAGTAGCAGATAGAACAATGGAGATGATTTCAGATGAGTGGATTTATTTTGCTGTTTTGGACCTTGTATATGGCCACTGCGGTTTGAAAACAGAGCATCTAAAACGGAAAGGGACACCAATTTCTCATGTTTATAAAAGAACATTTCAGTCAAACTGAGCTCAACACGTAATTATTACTTCTTTTTGCTTTGCAAGCAGAAGCCAACTGACGTTAAACTTTTTAGATTTCATCACGTGTTCATCATCAGACAACAGCAAAATACAGTGGTAAACTTACAGTGATAAAAACAATCTGTGCTAGTTTTCAGTTTATCCTCATTCTTTAATGGCCAGATGCAGTTATTTGAGGTGATTCTTTTATCCTCTAGTTGTGTCATTGTTTTGTTTGTTTCCCATTTCCATGTGACACTTTTCTGCCGCTACAACCATGATTGTGATGATTTTGCCAAATTGGATAAGATACCTGGTGTGTTGACATTGCTTTGTGGCACAGATCATTTATCTGGTTCTTTGTTTTACTTACAATTCAAATCCAGCTCTTAAAGCCATGGCTTGAGATTGTTTTTGTATGCCTAGTTATCTTAATATTGAACAAATTCAGTCTAGCTGGATGTCACTTGAATGAAGGTGCTGAAATGGAAATCATCCATCCTTTTTGCTACAGTCTTCAATAAATCTTCCCATTTCCTCCAAAAGATCCAAGATCAAGAGTTGGGATGTGTTCACTGTGGTTTCTACTCCTCTTCCTCAATATGACGTTTACATGCAGGATAAGCAAAAATATTTCACCTCAGTGGAAAATAGTAGGCATCCCGTGTTTTCTTGGTTGTCTTGCAGTTCAAAAGAAGGGTGGTGTTTTCAATTTCCCATTTGGAAAACCTGAGCTCCATTTGAAGGCTATACGACACAAAGATCAACACTGTTCAAATAATGATGCCAGCAACGTTTTTGCACATATGTCCTTTCACCAAAGCAGAAGACATCATCATTATCTTTGAAAACCACGTGCTTGCTCACACGTTTCTAGCAACATAACAGAAAACATGGAGCTGGGAGAAAGAAGCAACGGGACAGACTCAGCACAATCTCCCGGGTTTTTCCAGAATTTACATTTCAATTGGCCTACGCAGTGACACATCCAGTTGAAAAGAGCTTCTTTAGATGCTTCACACAACCGTTTTATTACATTACCGTTTATCAGGAGTCTATACATCCCCAGAAGCACAATTACGACCACCTGCCCTCATTCAAATGACATGAGGTTTGCTGGTATCTGTTGAGAGAATAGAACAAATATTAAAAACTGTGAAACCCATTTTAATTCATTTTATTTGGCTATACATTGACATATTTTACTCATGTTATGGGAAACAGAATAATAGAGAATGAAAATGAAAAAGAATGAAAAATGATCTCCACAACTCATCTAAGAAATTACAGAAGTCAGTGTCTATCATTATCAACATAAACATTTCCACTGATACACAGATGTTGGCCAGCTGTATTTGTTTTAGCCAACCCTAACCACCTGAGAGAAACACTGTGTGAGTTAATTTAGATAGCAATACCTCGGCCGCAATTGCTACTGAAATAAGCCACTGAGTTATTTTTGGACAGAACAGGTTATTTGACTCGCATAAGTCTCTCAACCACCCTTTTTCACCTACACATTATTATGAAAATTAGAAGATTACAAATCATAATACTCCTGTACTACCTTTTTTCCTTCATACTGCAGTAAAATCCCAGATAGCGTTCAAAATCATGACGTTTACATACAAAGCACTAAGTGATCAGACCTCATCATATCCTAGAGAGCTAATCCACATCCAATCTATAATACTGTCAGAAATAGTTTACAGTGAGAAAATACTCACTGCTACATCTGTGCCCAACACATCAGTATCGGTAGCCAACCAACCTGCATACGCATGTCAGTGTTTTGAGGGCAGATGTCACTCGATAAGATGAGGTAGGTTGGTGTGTATGAATATTTGAAGCAGAAATTGGCAACAATATTTTTTTTTCTACTTTTGCCATCGTGTCTATTTGTGTGTGTGTTTTGAGCATACCTGCGGTCTACTGCTCCTACAAGCCTCTTCCAGGTTTTTGTGCCAGATTATGGCTGAAAACCTGGACCCGGTCTGGAACTTGTAAACATTGCCTATGAGTGAACAGAAATAGTTCTGCGTTATGACCTGAATTGAAATTACGGTAAAGAACACAACAGGAGCTCTGCTGGTGGCATGAAGCTGACCTTTTTCTGGGTCGGTAAGATGGAAGATGTTGGGTTTGGCTGGGTCATCTGGCAGCACGACTATCCATCCAGTCAAACACACCTTTTTACAGGGGTTGGCTTTATACTGTGGCATAGACAGAATTACAAAGGGTCAGATTCAAACATGGTGCACTGCAGTTAACCACGATAAAACAAAGTATTAAAATCCATACAAGCATTCACTGAATTCTGGACTTTGTTAACCAGGACAGGAGTCTGTTTTATTTAAATATGTTGAAATATATATATAAAAATAAAATATATATTTTTAATACAGAGGGTCCTCGAGTTACGACGGAGATCCGTTCCTGAGAATGTGTCGTAACCGAATTTCAACGTAAGTCGGAACATACATTCATTGTGCCATTGTGCATACATTGTGCCACAAGATGTCGCTATAACACCACCCTACAATAAGAGTTTACTATGGTGAATTGCCTTTTGTCACTGTAGTGGTTGATATCGCGAGTGTAATGAGCATTTCCTTTAGATTTCTGATATCAACCGTGTAGACCCTGTGTTGTGTATAAACCTACGGTATTGCCACGACTCCTTACCGGCTGCCGCTCGCGACCGTCGTAACTCGAGGACCCCCTGTATATTATTTATTATTTATTCCAACTTACATGTTTCCTCTCAGAAGTCCTCAGCGCCTTTGCCCTGTAAAATGTCAGGGACGACCCTGACAGGGTGATCCAAAATCTGGTCCATGATGACAACTGCAAGGGATCACATAAAGGATCCGCTGAGAACGTCATACTCACTCTCATCGTGTCATGCCCCTCCTATCTGAGGCAAACAGCTAAAATCCCAGTGAAAATAAAAGATTTCATTGCCGTTACCTTGATTTTCCTGCCCTCCTTCAGCAGGGTTTTCCTTCGCAAGGCTCCTTCAATGGTTACATGGCTCACCTCACTGCATCTGTAGCAGGACTTGGCAGCAGAGCAGCTGAGTGTTGCAAAAAAGCAGACACACAAATCAATAAGGGGAATTGAAACATTTTTTTTTAACCAGTGTAACTCACTGTTTGACACCATGTGGTGCAGGTTTTCATTTCAGACTAAACTGATTTCCCTGATTACTGACCATTCTTTTAAGTGCCTCTGTAATAACAACCTTGGCTAATTTAACGTTACTTGAATTAGGTCTCAATAACAGTGTATTTAGTGGTATACAGTATATTTGAATTATTTTTGTGGCCTGCAGAGTTTGGAAGAAGGAAAGTTCTTCATTATATTTAACAGTTGTGTGTGTAGAAATATGTTAAACAAACAAAAAAACAGGCTAAATTCTCCACTAACCATAGGCTCAAGAGTCGTATTACTGTGATGATGTGATTAACCTAATGGCCGTTTATACAGGTTGTAAATAATTGCAATATGACTTAAGAGGGGTAGACAGTGTTTGTACCTGCACATGTAGCTGCAGCTCCGGGGGGAGTTGTGTAGTGTGACCCTCCAGTTAGGCCCCAGTGTTGCGTACATGCGGCCCCTGTTTGTCACACATTTTCACAGTCAGCTTTTAGGACAACAGACAATTTGCACGATTTAAATCCCTGCCAGTGTTTAATGTGCCACTCTGCTATCCATTTTTTATTTATTTATTTTAGCTTGAAGAGCTGTACGCATGATGAACATGCTGCGCGCACAGATACAAACTGGTGACAGGAGAACAGAACAAATTCAGATAAGGATCAAACTGATGAGTTACCTTTATTATACAGACAAAGTGACACATTTAATAATTCCGACAACAAACTTTTATTTATATACCAGAGCCTGATTTATTGTATTTATATAAGTTTATTAGTTACTGAAAAAAAAAAAAAAAACAAGCATTTTTATTATTTCCTTCCTCTGGCCTTTGGTGGATAAATAACTTGGTGCTGTAGGCAGAATTAATTTTTCACTCTACAGTGATGAAAACCATTAACAGTAAAATTATATCTGATGGTGAGCCCTTACCTTTCCATTGCACTTGCCAGCTCTTCCCCAAAAGAGCTTTGACTGCTACCTAAAAAAGTAAAAGATAGGGGAAGTTTATTCATTGGTCTCAAGTATATGAGAAAAGATAATCAAGCTAATAATGCATCAGAATAAACAAAATAAATTGATCAGCGACTTAAGTGTATTTGTCATGAACAGAATGTGATTATATTATACAGTACGTACACACCTAATGACAGGCCATTTGACAGCGATGTACTGTGTGGATAGTTTCTGGCAGGACTCTGAGACTCTAAGAAGCTGTCATCCAGCAGGTGTCGGACTTTTTCTATAGGAAATGTGGCACTTCTGCTTTCTGACATGCTGTACTGACACATCATACTGTAAACAGGGAAAATATTCCAATGGTGGTTATAGATGTTACAAAGCCCTTTCTCGCAAATAATAAAATAAATAAACATCACACTTTTTTTCCCCTAAATGCTGTCATGTAATTATTTGAAAATAACCATTTCTGAGACAGGTGGACAGTACAGATCGTAACAGAGATATAAGTGAGACCATTGCAGAAAGCAACAGGAGGATCCACCTTTGCATGTGCCCTTTATCCAAGTGAAACTTTTTTAAATTACGCTTATCTGAACAACAGCCTTCATTACGTCTAGCTGAATGAATGGAATCTGGTCTGTATTTACAGTATACTGCACATTTGAAGTCTTGAAATACTACTCAAATCACTTCACACTCCACTGCTATTCACACATATACATACAGCATTCCTGTACCCAGCATTTCTTTCTTTTTCTGTTTCTCTCTCGTCCTCTATCGCATCAGGAATGCCGGGAATCAAACCACTGACCCTCAGGTTAAAGTTTAGTGGACCACCCAATTCCTGAGCTACACCCACCCCTATTCTTTAATATGACTGGTAAATAGTTTTGTTTCCAATCTTTGATAACTGACACTGACTGGCACAAGATATGACGCTATTGTTTAAGTGGTTAAAACAGATACAGTTTTTTTAATGTAGAGTTTTTAGTGGAAGTCTACATTAGTTGATACAATTTGGGAAGCTGGCAGTGGCAATGATTGGGAGCTTGAGACTGTTAGGTAAAAGGTTCTGCTGGAAATGATAACTCATTTAAACTCATTCAAAATTAAAAATTGTGACCTTGTTTATTTGAATGTCTATATCTTAATCATTAAGTCAGGGTGTATTTTTATACTTACCTCTGCCCTGTTTTGCATTTGAAACTAATTGATAAAAAGTCTGGAGTTTTTTATTTTAATACATGAACACAGCTGATATTTGGCAAGAAACTACAAAGTCTAACATTGGGAAATGCCTTGTTGTACTCACTTGTTTCCCAGACTATGGCTCTTCCTGTGGTGAGAGGGAGGAGGGGTAGGGATGTGAACCCCCACAGAGGCATCAGGGCAAGTAGGCCGTCGGTTATACCTGAGAGATGCAGATACCCGAGACTGACCTGAAACACAGCACGCGTGTCATTGCGCTCTTGAACATTTAGCGTGTATTTGTATATCAGAGAGAACTCAAATGTTAAAACAAAAGTACAAGCGCATGTTGCATTTAGACAACGTAACAGGTAAATGTCTCTTTGGTGTCAGCTGTGTCTGTGGAAGACAGTAGACTGGTGGCAAGTGATGCTGGCCCACCAGAACACAGCTTTTCTGCCTCTGATTGCCCCCCGGACCTTTGTGTGTGTGTGTGTGTATGTGTCAAAACTTTGCACTTTGCAGAAGCCTGAGTATAACTCGTATAAGAAACTTGATGATATATATAGTCAGCCTGCAGGAAACAGGCTGTGTAGCATGACTGGTTTGGTGGTTGGTGAGTAATAGCCTTGGCCTGCGTCTTCTTGAATGTTTTCATTGAGACAGCTCTGTATTCCGTGCACATTTATTTTTCTCACAATTTTTTCAGCAACAGATGAAATAAGCAAATTTCTACAATAACTTTTTTTGATCAACAAATAATTATGCAAGACTTATATCTGTGTCCTAAAACTTAAAAGTTGACACAATTATATCCACAAAGAAAGACCAGGAGGTGTGAAGTGAAGTTGCATTCAGACTTACTGTCCCTGATTGTTCAACAATTGTCATGGTGATTTGCTTGTTAAAAACTGCTCAATTTGACACATGAAGAGAGTAATTTAAAAGCTGCTAAAATAATAAATATAGTAATTCAATGTGAAACTGAGTTAACAATTGGAATTTGAAAAAAGGCAAACCACTGAATCGATGTCATGTGACACGTCTCACCTGCCAGGTCTTCTTTTGAAGTAGCAATGTGAGGGGAACTGTTGCCAGGTTCGATCTTCAGAGACAGCCTGCAACACAGATAGTTTACATAGTTTACACCCATTGCTGTTCTCAGCCAAAATGTACTCATATCCAGATAACATAACACGGTGTGTATGGACACTTTTAATTGCTTCACACTGATTTGATATAGTTATAGTGTTATTTTTCATGTTGTTATTTACATGTGGGGGGGTTGTAAGTACAAAATTAAAATATAGAGGTGAAACTTTGAGGACAGAGAGAAGTATAACCCCTTTCTCCTTTATTTTTTAATTTTATCCTTACAATATAAACGAATCATTCTCGTGGTAGGTTGAACAATCTAAAATAAAATTACTGACTGTAAAGCTGGTCGCTGAGACAAAACTTACTTGAAGTTGTCATCCTCTACAAACTTTTGGAGTTCCTCGATGTAGTGAACTGATAAGAGATACTTTTGGACATGTGGCAGCATCACAAGATGATCTGAGGAAAGACAGATTATAATAAAACACACTATGTACAACCTTGCTTTTAGATTATCAGATTATCTGGATGTGTAACAAGCAGTGCATGCATGTTGTATCCCTGGCTATTCAGGCGCATGTTACTATCTTGAAAATTCACCCTTCAAACAGATAATGAATAAAAAAGTGAAACTTGTTGCAGAGAACAGATTTTTTGGCAATCGGTTCTTATATATAAAGAACTGATTACGACAAAATTACAGCTATATAAATAAACCAATGCGCAAACTTTAATAGTTTATCAGACCCATGTTTATACACTCAAAGTCATTTTAATACAATTCTTGAATGAGCCTCCATCCTTATCACTGATGCAACGAGGTTCTATAATTATTGCTAGGTTTGATGCATCCATACTGAAGTCAGATATAATATGACACTATAATTTAATTTAATACAGCACTGCTACTTGCTAGCCTGTAGAAGCCAGTCGCTTGTTGTTAATTGTTTCTTACCATAATTACATGACATTTGCAGGTCAGAGATGACCCTCAGAAGGTTGTTCATCTGATTAGTCCGCTGTTCTGTCTCGATTATGCTGTCTGATGCAGGATAAGCGGAGTCGATGTAAATAATGTCCAACAAGTATATACCTGTATGAGATGACACAAAATGGGTATAGAGATAAAAATCACTTGTGACTCTCCTTGAGGTATCTGCTTCTTTGTCTCCCTGTTAATATAAGTGTAATATAGAGTGTAATACACACACGCACACACACACACACACACACACACACACACACACACACACACACACACACACAGAGGCTGCACTGTAAAAAATAAAAACTTGATTGATGATTGACTGGTTGACAGAACCAAAACCCTCCAAACATTTACTATTATTATTATTAATATTAACAATCATAATAACAACAACAATAACAATAACAATAATAATAATAATAATAATAATAATAATAATAGACATGTGGAAGACTTACCAAGGTAAGGAATACAGGGGACCATCTTCAGGGAGCGGATGTATTCTCTCATGTGAGTATAGTTATCTTCCTTGGATGTCAGATAGTTTAGCTTCTCAAATGTGGTCTTGTCTTTCCTACTGATCAGCTACAACAGAAAAGAGGAATGACCAGTCTGATCTCCTTCTCAGAGGCAAAATAAAGGAAAGAACCAGCAATGCGGAGACTAATGCAAGATTCATTAAACTAATTTACATACAACCTGTATTTCAAAGAAGTTAGGATACTGCGTAAAATGTAAATAAAAGCAGAATGTATGGATGATATATGAGATAGTAAAATCATTACAGATATTAGATATTTAATGTTTAGACTGATAATAATGTTTTACGTAAGTATGCTTATTCTGTACTTAATGCCTGCAACAACTTCCAAAAATGTTTATCATCACATTAACCCGATCTAAAACATTGTGTCACGGAGAGTTTGTGGTTTGGATCTAGTTTTGTTACCTTCCCAATTTTTTGTTTTTTTTGTTAGCTTTCTAATAAAAAAGAATGTTCCAGGGGTCACCATGTGACCTAAGTCAACTCATCTCTTTCTCCTCCTGCGTGCCCACTGTTGTGTCTCGTTTTCTAGTAGTCAAGCCATAATTCCAGAATTATTTGCTCCCAATGTAGTGTGTAAATCTGATGTCTTACCGCCCAGGTTTTGCTGAGTCTGAAGATTGGAGCACTTTGCAGAGCAGACACCACTGACACAAGGGAATGGAGATTGTTGAACTCCAACAGTTTCTGGGTAGAAAGACAAAAAGTTGAAAAACAAAATGCAAAGTTCAGTTTTAAACAAACTGTTTCACAGTCTGTTGTATAAAGAGTGTTCATTTTCATTTCTCCCTTTTATTGCGTTATTGCTCAACAAGCTTCTTTTTAGATATTAAATTTTAAGTTATACAAAAATCACAAATATTTGCAACTTTTGCGGTAAAAAAAAATCATGAGTAACAATATTATACTATAGTACAATACATTTAGACTGAAGAATTAAGTATTTACTGAGTGATTAGAACTCACCTTTGCTATTTTAACAAAATGGCTCAGGATTTCTGCACGAATTTTTAGTGTCTGGGCAGTTAAGATTTCCCGCATGAGCCAGAAGCTCACCTGAAAAACCACATCCACGCACACACAGACACACACATAAGTCTAGATCAGGGGTCGGCAACCCACGGCTGCGGAGCCGCATGCGGCTATTATGATATTACTGATATGCACATTGGTAGTGGCTCAATTCATATATGAAATAAACTGTAACTAACAATAAATTCTTACTTTAATATTTTGTCAATTTATAATGTATCAGCAAGGGAAAACTGTGTGTTTCCTGGGGTTGATGAGTTCTACTGCAAATGTGGAAGTGTACAGTAAATACTAATATTGACTGACTTTTACTCTAAGCATTAAAGTCACAAATCAAGTACAAATAATTACTCTTATTTGTTTAGTGTATTCATTTGAGACATATGCACACACTAAAATAATTTAATATTTGCTGTAGAAATCTTGTAAGTCATACCTGGTTGAATCTCCGTGTGAATGCAACTACATTGGGGGCCAAACTGTGCTTCTCTTTCCCATTCCATCCACAACTGGCCAGCTCCTGAAAATGAAACAGTCAGATTAACCAATGCAGTTGATAAATGATCAACAACCACTAGCAGAACTTTATGTTACAAAAACAAATCCCGATTCACTACACAGACAGCAACAGTCTGATATAAAAGTCGGATAATAGTGCGTAGGGAGGCCTATAGGGCACTATGTTCAGTTTAGTTTTTAGTAGTTTATTATTAGACTAAAAATTGAAATTCAATGTAATAATTTTAATATTCACACACTTGTATGGGTGTTGAATGACCATATTAAATGAAAATGCAAAAGCAGTTTGATGTAATATGTGACTCCACTGTGCAGTCAAAAACATTTAGATTAAATTGATTGCATTTACTGTACATATTAATGTTCATATGATCTGTTGGGTACAAAAATGCAATTTTACAACTTTAATTGTACTGAAAATGAGCATGCAAGCTGAGTTTTATCATTTAATTTTCAATGGCTGAACCTGGTCTAAAGTTGACTACATTTAAGATTCATTCCAAGTAACAAAGTTGGGAGTTAGGAAAAACATAAATGGTTTATTATTGAAAATAACCATCTACAGGAAGTGCAGGTTTGATTACAATAAAAGTTTTGATTAGGTGTCACATTGCTTAGGTTTCATTATAAAATCTATTTAGTTACAGGTGTAAGGGCAACAAGTCTTTGACCTCAGAACATCTGCTTTTTCTCTTAAATGCTTTATGCTTCAAGTACACAACAAATGTCAAAAACTGAACATTGTCCCCTTTGTAGTTGTGATTTAGGTTTGTGATTACTGTACATAAGTGCTGTTAAGTGTTTAAGTCATGTTACGGCTAAGGGTCTCTTTTACAAACAGAAAGGATCCACTCCTGCCTCATCAAATACATGCACATATTTTCAGACACCAGCATGGAATGGTCTGTGATGTGCCACTTTGCCAATTGGTGTGTGATGTGCAAACCAGACGGTAGAACAAATTGACAATGTGGGCCTCTCTTACCTCTGGCTGTATCGCTTTGAAGACCGGTGCATCCATCAGCGTAATTTGACTCTGGAATAACAAGAAAGAAATTCATGTCATATTTCATTATGCAAAAATTTTAAATTATTATATACATTAAAAAGCATTTTCATATAATGTTAAAATAAAGTTTTTTTTGTTGAGGTGCTGTAACACTGATCAGCTGTTTTAGAGCTATGAGATGAGCAATTTGTACATTTGACCAAACTATAAAATGTTAATTTCATATCGCCTAAAACATGGGCCTAATGTGGTTTACATTAAACTGACTTCAGACAAACCCCAAACCATAGCTTATTGTGTTTTCAAGCCTTAAGAGCAAAACGTGGTATGTGGAATATCGCAGTGTTCTTGCAAATATAAGTACTTGAGGCTGGTATCAGGCCCAGTCTGATACTGTATTTTTATTGTTGTTGTTACTATGTTGTTCTTTGTGTCACCCTTTTGTCCTCCTTTTTCTGTCTTGTCTAATAGTATCTATGAACGATAAAAACTCTTAAAACAAGGAACTTAAACTAAATGTTATTATAAAACACAAGTGATTTAATACATGCCCATGCGCTAACACTTCTGGAATTTGCTGACTGTGCAATTTCAGTGTATATGCAGAAAAACACTTATGAAAAAAATGTAATTTGAAAATTAAGAATTTGCAAACCATTGTATCCTGTTCTTACACATTTTGTCTGTCTTCTAAGAAATTGCAAAATGTCAGAGTTAGTATCATTATTTAAATGTAATAATATTCAATTTATTTTCAAATAATTAAAAACACTTAATGATATTTCCGGTATCATTAATTTTCTTTTTAGGTTTTTTGAACAGAGGCAATCTAACCACCCGCAATAGTTGCCAATACCAATAAGCAACAGTATCAGCATCCTTTCTGAAGGACATTTCAAGAGAGCAAACTTCTTGTCTTGAGAATTTGATCATTTGCCATTGGTAGCAGAAGAGGATGTTTGTTTTGTGGGATCAATTTTTATCCAAATTTTCAATCCAATATTTGCTGTGAAAATATTGACATTTGAAGGTTACTCACAGCAAACTCCTCAGGTGTCACCTTCAGCACATCAAAGACAACTGCGTCATAGCTCTTGGCATAATCTACACAGGGTCCATCCATAGAATCAGAGCTGCTGCTAACCTGTAAGGCACAGACATTAACCATAACCAGCTGTCAACCACAAGCAAATCTTTTGTCATTACTGCATAATGCAAGATGACAATTGTATACTATCTTTAACAATACTTGATCAGTTACTACTGTTTTTAACTAACAGATTTTAAAAACTAACATTGCCTAGATCATAATAAGCCATTTTCTGCTTTGCCAAAACAACAACCACCTGTAATCTATATGTTCAATTTGTGCTAATCCAGTAAGAATCATCCCACTGTCATTTGCAAATCTTGCAACAGAAACGGTTCGCTTTAAATATATCAATTTAATTGTACATCAAGTTAATCATGCCCTAGATTCAATATGAATAATTACAAATGATACCCATGAGTGCCACCAAAGCTTTTTCTTACCTCCGAGGTGACTGAATTGATGCTGGTGCCATCCCAGAGCCCATTTTTGCGATACATACTCACTGAGGGACTGGTTGGATGCGCAGGTAAAGGCAACAGAGGCCTTTAGCTCTGGGGCACACATAACCTCCTATTCATGCCTGAAGAGAGGACATAATCTTTAACTTTTAAACACAAAACAAAAACTTGACCCCGAGGTGGTAGACCCCCTTTACCTCATACAATCACAAAACATTTCTGAAAGTAAATTAAACAGTAATATATTGTTTTTGCATTGACTATTATTACTTTATTAGTAAAGTAAACTAACCCTAACTCATGTTGATATGATTTCATTATTACACCAAGCAACAATATAGCATGGTCCAGCTTCTTCATTGTTAAGATTTTCTGCTTTTCTGTTTACTATCACTGTAGATATGAATTGCTGATGAAGAAAAATGTCAAAGACTAAATGATAAACTGATCAAAAGAAAAAAGCAGTAGAATACATGGCATTTAAAAACACATCAGAGCTGATTGCTTCTTCCCAGTCTTACTTTACAAGCCTATAATATCTAATAATAATAATAATAATAATAATAATAATAATAATAATAACGTTAGTACTTTTCATCATCAGTAGTAGTGGTATATGCTACGCAGCATATTTTAAGCAAAACAACAAACTATAGTTATATTATTATATATCATGATTATTGTTGTTGTTATTATTAATGTTATTATCATTATTAACATTATGGGGGCGGCCACAAACACTGACTCAAGTGACTCATATGAACCGGATCACGTTAGTGAGTGACTCAGGGTGACCCGAGTCCATAAAATGAACCGAGTTTACCACCACTCTATGCAATTCTAATGCAGAGCGTTGACTGTTGTCCCCTCCGACGTGGGCGGGACTTCATTAAGGCTCTGATAATGCTGGAGACGCCACTGCGCCAAACACCAATGTTATTGACAACGCAGACACCAGGCAGAAGCGGCGCAGAGAGACGCGTCTGTGCGCCGGAGCCTAAACACACCTTATCTGTGAATCCCGTTATATTTGTCGGTGTCATACAGTGTCCTGTCACGACAGCACATCCACAACATTACAGCTTTTGGATGAATGCCCGCAGCCAGGCCTCCTTCACATCAGCACTGTGGCTACAATAACAAGCATGCTAACATACCTACAACCAGGAGTCGCCCGCTGCTGCCGCTGCGGCTGTGACAAACATGACCGAGGGAGTCCACATCGAAACGAGCCCGTCCAGACCAGACGGTGTTTCACCAGCACTGCTGAGGAGTGCCACCTCTCCTCTGAGCCGATCAAACCAAATCATCCAAACATGACACTGACGTGCCACGTTATCGCCGTTCGATTAGAGAAAAAAATGATACAAGAATACTAAACAGTGGAAGCAGGAAGTAGCAGGTAGATATCTTGACAGCCAGGTGGATTGCCTAATCATCCGTTTGGTTTAGCAGACAGATCACGGTTTTACTATTAATAACTGGCCAATCGGGGAGCGCTGCAAAGCCATAGTCCGGGAGAGAGAAGCAGGTGCATTTGTGATAGCTCGTAAAAAACACAGGGGGGCAATATCACGAATCGAGTAAACCCGGGGCCAACACGGGAAGTGACGGTTCACAGAGCACAGGTGGAAGTCAGCCGGTTCTGTGAAGGTGATTATGATGTCGATCAGTTGAGTTAACTTACTCATGGTGAATGGGCGTGGTCGCGTGGATAAAGGGGGCGTGTCCTATAGCGACCGGATATTTAGGAGCAGAGTGCCATTGGTTCTATGGAGATACTGTAACAGTAAAGTATGAACGTAAACATCGTGGCAGTCAACAAACACACAAGGCTAGTTTTGTGCAAAATGACACTTTAACATACTTGGACATATGTTACGCATAGAATATGAGAGTTAATTACAAATACAAAGACTCACCCCTGAATAAAATCCCCCCAAAAGAACCTGATTGCACAAAAAGCATTTGACATTTTGAATAACCTTAACAATTTTGAGTAAACTCAAAGCACATTTCTTTAAAAAATGTAATTAGCTCTGCTAAGCATGTGTGTTTTCATGCATCCCTATTTGTGGGTGCCTGTGTGTACAAATAAGTGTATACGTGTATGTATGTGTGTTTTTGTGTCCAGTACAAATCATTCACTCACTGTTGTAGTTATGGTAAATGTGGTTGGCTACTTCTAGGGTGCAGGCTTTGTTGGCTCAGAATTGACAGTGCACATGTTTAACCTTAACTATGTCTGAATTTACAAAGCGTCCCATACATGCAGATTCATCCTCAAAGGGTAACAATACCATTCGTCTGCAGGGAAACAACTGTCTCTCTTTCACTTCCACAGGCTAGACATATAAAAACAGAGAAAAAAAGAAAACCATTTTTTTCACGTGCCACCGGCAACAGAAATTGGATTAAACGGGTTGTGGAGAAAAAGTCTAAATTTATTATAGCATATAATAGGGCAACCCCATTCAGTATTTAGCATACTGGCCATCTTTATGTTATATTAAGTGTTTATTCGTTTCTATTTTTAATTGATTAAAATATTCTCTGATTTGAATTGTTGAAGTTCACCATAATTGATGTACTTCCTTATGGTTAGACTTTTTGTTATTTTATGTATTTATTTATTTTGTTGCTTGAAAGCTACGGTGATAGCACAGCTATCTTTCCAGGTTTTAAGGCAAAATGGGACTGCAGCAGACATTATCACAGTATTATCTCAATATACACATGTGATTTAATCGCTTCATGCACACTTTAATCCTCTCGGTGGCGGTAATGCGCAAAAGCCCGATTGGACAACCAGCATTTAGCACAAAAGAAGAAGAAGAAGCCCAAACCGCAACACTTCTGGCTCTGTGACATGACGTGTCAACGATGTAGTGGTGGTAAACTCGGTTCATTTCGTGGACTCGGGTTACTCGGAGTCACTCACTAAATCCGGAGTCACTCACTGATCCGGTTCACTTGGTCAGTAATACTCAACTGAAACAGCAACACAGTCAGTGTGTCATAATAATAATACTCATAATAACAATTACATTATTTTTATTATTGTTGTTGTTATTATTAATATTGTTAATAATAATAATAATAATAATAATAATAATAATAATAGTAGTAGTAGTAGTAGAAATTTTATGTTAGAAATTGTGAGTGGGACTAATGCTACCCGATTATAAATGCACCAAGAGAAACACCATTATCTATGTGTGTCTGTCTATGTCACATCACGCACGGGTGATGTCATCACACAGGGGTGATGTAATTTTAACCCTTTATGATAACTATAGTTATCACTACTACTACAACTATTAGTAATCCTGATCATCATCACAGCATATGCATTAAATATATCAGCCATACCGAACACCAGTGTGTTTAACCGACTGTACTGGAATATCTAACTTATTATTTAGATTTACTGACTGGAGAGAAGTCAGTGAACCGATTCATTTGTGTCCGATGATTCCGGGGAGTCCACTGACTCATAAGATCCGGGTTAACGAAGACCTTGGACTCGGGAACCTTGATCCACTACGAATATTCGAATCTTTAACCCGGATGATTCAGGAACTGACCACCCTTACGTGGTGCCGGAAGCTTTAAGTCAGTCCAAAATGGCTTATCAGACACTACAGCAGGAGTATTTACAGATTCCTGTTGTTACCAGGGCTTATACCACCGCATGTGTCCTCACAACAGCTGCAGTGGTAAGGTCACTTTATATTTTGCTTTATAATATTGGTAGTGCGCCGCATACCTAATGTAACGGTTGCCACATTGATTGTAGCTCGATGCTATAACTTTAGCAGCCATGCAAAGGGATACGTGTCTAAACCTTAGGCTGTATGTTATCGCTCTTAGTGGGTTAATTCATCACTAATGAAGCGGTACTGTAAGCGCCATAAACATATTTTTTATTGCTTATGTTACTAGATACCTACGTATATGCTGTTCTCAGCAGAGGGTACCCACAGTAACTTAGTCCTTTGTGTTTTTCCTCAGTATGCCTTAACGTATTTACACTTTACGTGTGTGTGTGTGTGTGTCTGTCTGTCTGTCTGTCTGTGTGTGTGTATATATATTCTTCAGCATAAATAATAAAGGCATAATCAATTTCCTGCTGTCTGCTGGACGTGTGCCTAATGAATAATCAGACTCACCTGAGCACTGTATATATGTATACACACACACACACACACACACTCCTGAACAAAATCCTAAGACCAGGGAAAAATTACATGTATTCACATTTTGCGTTTGTTGATTGGAATCAGGTTGTAAGTAAAGCTTCAACGTGCACAAAGAAGAAACAGGAATAAACAATTTATTGAAAACTGCATTTAAACTCAAACGGGGTGTTCAGCGGCTGAGCAAACGTTTAAGACCATACCCTTAAAAAAAAAACTATAAACAGAACTGAAAATGTCAATAAAGGACTCTTTAGTGAGTATCCCCACTGCCCTTGTTGATCACTTCAAAAATTAATTTAGGCAGGTTCGATGCAAGTGTTTCCAGGGGCATGGTGGGTGGGAACATTGCTCCATGTGGTGAAGATGGCTTCATGAAGAGCATTCACAGTCTGGAACTGACGTCCTTTTTTGTAAACTTCCTGTGCCATCCATCCCCAAACATTCTTGATGGAATTTAGTTCAGGGCACGAGCAGGATGGTCCAAAAGAGGAATGTTATTCTACTATAAGTCCTTTGTCAGGCTGGCGTTGTGGGCTGCAAAGTTGTTCTGTTGAAAGACCCAATCATCACTGCACAGATGAGGGCCCTTTGTCAAGAGGAATGGTCTCTGCTACATTTCCATATAGCCAGCACAACCTGAAACTCCATTGTTCCACTGAGCAGCTTCTGACTCGGTCTTATATTTGATCAGCTTGTTTGAGTTTAAATTCAGTTTTCAATAAACTGCTAACTCTATTTTTTTCTATCTACAATCCACTGTCTGTCTGTCACAATATCACAATATGTTATTACCAGTATTAAAAACAATTGTAAATTGCATGTTCTTAACAAAGGATTAACCCTTGGTTTCAACAGGGCATGAAATAATGTTTTGGTGCATTGTTGGGGACTTTATTCACCTTAAATAGCATTTGTTCTCAAGTGTCATTAGAGATTTGAATTTCAAAGCTGAAACTGAAAACTGAAAATGTTAATACTTAATATCTGACCCACACCTCTGATCTTGTTTCATTGACTGTGCCGACAACTAATCAATGATGAAAATTGGTGCCAGATATTTGTGTGACTGATTTAATAGCCTCAAGTAAAAAACGATACCTCATCTAAGATAAATCATGTTATGGATTTTTATTGGGTTTTTTTTTTTTTGACATACAGTATACATGTATTCGGGGGAATGTCTTCTTTTTCAATTTCGTCCAAAATTTTCCAATTTTTTCAGTACCTTTAACATTGTCTTTGTTTTTTATTTCCCTTAGCAACTGGAGATCATCACACCATTTCAGCTATACTTTAATCCAGATTTGATTCTTAGGAATTACCAAGTGAGTCATCTTTGCCACTACTTATCTGCAGAAATCATGAAATGGCCTTAATGCAGAGTTCATAATCAACTACACTAATAACATCAGCTACCTAACGAGTGTTGAATAGTGTTGTAATCACAATAAAAAAAAATCCATCTTGTTTAATATTTTTAATTTTGAAATGGACGCTGCAGTTCCTTTTGAATGTTACACAACGCTGAATTTTATTTTATTTTTCAGGTATGGCGACTAATAACCAACTTCTTGTTTTTTGGACCAGTTGGCTTCAATTTCTTGTTCAATATGATTTTTCTGTATCCTTTTCAATTCCAAGTACCACTTTGTTTAGCATTATCTTAATACACAAAATACGATACAGTTGATATAAATACACAGTTTTCCTAACTAGTAACACAGAGCAATGTCAATTCTCATTTGTGTGAAGATAATTAAATATGTCAAATTTTGTTTGTAGATTACCTTAACCATTTGTTTTCAGGTACAGATACTGTCGAATGCTAGAGGAGGGCTCTTTCAGAGGACGCACAGCTGACTTTGTCTTCATGTTCCTCTTCGGTGGTCTTCTAATGACTGTATCCTTCCCATCCATGTTTAATTAAAATCATTTTAACTGACCGATAGTGAGGTTTCAAAAGTGGGATAAACAGATTTAATCCAGTACATTCAATAACCTTGAAGCTCCATTCATACTCAAAATTATGCTAATGTCTCGTCATGGTCCACAAGCTGTGTGTGGGAGATGTAATGATGTCACCAAGCAGTAAAGTGTATTGGATGTGTATCAGAGTATTTTTGCGAGTAAGAGAACAAGTACTTGAGACCAGTATTGGGTTTGGTATCCGGACACCCCTACTATTTTGTTGTTTAAGGCACTGAAAGCCATTAAAACAAGATGGGTTCGCCTATGTTAATGCTGCACATCATTCAGTGCAGTTCATTTATTTACCATGTACCTTAACTGCATTTCAGATATTTGGCACTTTTGTTAGTTTGGTGTTTCTAGGCCAAGCATTTACTATCATGCTGGTATATGTGTGGAGTCGACGAAACCCAAATGTCCGTATGAACTTCTTCGGTCTGTTAAATTTCCAGGCACCCTTTCTTCCCTGGGTGCTAATGGGATTCTCGCTTCTGCTAGGCAACTCTATCATTGTGGATCTTTTAGGTATCACTTTCTGTCATTTGCTATGATTACGCACTAAAGTTTAAATAGCCAAGACCAGATGTTGATGGCATAAGAGATGAATTTTGCTCCTTTTTTTTTCTTCAGGTATTGCCGTTGGCCATGTGTATTACTTCCTGGAGGATGTTTTCCCCAACCAGCCAGGTGGCAGAAGATGGCTCAAGACCCCATCTATCATGTAAGTCGGCTGTGTTTATTATAAATATACATACAGTATATCCAGTCTGCCAGGATTAAATTTTTACTTCGATTATGTCTTTCTTACTTAGATTATCTGTGAGATCAGTGCATCAGTTTAAACTGTGCAGCTTTCTAAAGCTTGTTTGAATTCATGCAGCTCCTCAAAATTGAGATACTTTATAATAGAAAAATAACGGAAGCCCAACTTCTTAACTAAGCATAACTAGCATATGAAGACTAGTATATTACTAGTATATGAGTAGTATATTAAGATTACCCATAACACATACAAACAGATTAACCACAGACACATCCACATAGTCTAACATTATAAGGTAATTTGATCTTTGAAGTTGTGATATACTAGAGATGAATGGTGGAGGTAATGAGATTTCAGAGTCAGCATATGAGCAATGAACATTTCAGGGGAGAACTGCCTCATACTGTCTGTATCATCTGACATCAATCACCCTGCCATTCTGTGTGTCTCCAACAGAAAGATGCTTTTTGACACTCCTGAGGAAGATGCTAATTACAACCCCTTACCCGAGGAGCGCCCAGGAGGGTTTGCCTGGGGAGAGGGACAGCGCCTCGGTGGCTAAACATGGTCCCAGATCATTCATGATTGTCAGTTCACTTCCAGTGACATTCCCTCTGATATGAGGAGAGTGAACGTGGTCTTTGCATTTGACGTGTTAGGTTCAGATGAAGAAAGCCAAACAACCAGACATGGTTTTGAGATAGCCATTTGTTGTCTTTGTATATGAGGTTAAAGCATTGCCGGGAACTCTTGGCAATCTCAATGGCAGATTGTTGCTTTAAGACTTTTTGAGAGAACACAAGCTTTATATGGAACTTTGGACCATGAGACTTTGGGCTTGGCTGATGTTTGTCTTCATCTCAAAAAAAACCTTTCATATACACTTATACATAAACTGTTCTATAGAGAAGGAAAACAAATCGACAGAAACCTATCCAATCAAAATTTTCAGGTTGCAAGTGCTTTTTTTTCATTAACTTTTTTAAATAATAAAATGCGTGGCTAATGGTGATTTAGTTTCATCTCTTCTGACTTAAGTGGTATTTTATGACGTCTTCTGAAGAAATTGGACAGACCAGTTCATTCACATTATGGTCTTATGAATAGAAGGTTGGTGGTTCTGTCTAAGCTCCCACAGTCAATGTGCCAAATTCTCCTTGGGCAAGAAGCTGAACCTTGACCTTGATTGTCATGCCTGTAGTATATGAATGATATGTGATAGAGAATCTCTGCTCATAGATACTCTGTAAGCATATATATGTTAACGAGGAATTGGCAAAACTGCCATTAAGAGATTTTTAGAGGTCAGGAAGACTAGAACAGAAACATGTTAACACAGACTTTACCATTTCAAACGCCATTAATTTAGTAGTCCTGCTGTAATCCACCTTCATGTTATGTGTTCAGAGCTTTACCCTTATTTATTTTACTAATACAAACTGGCTCATATCTGATAGTCATGTGATATACTGTACCGACCAATTTAAAATGTTCAGCATTTTCACATGTGACAATACTCTTGTCTTAATAGGTTTTGTATATTTTTTTTCAAATGAACATTTTTATGATACTCTGTCGTTTGGCTGATTGGCTCAGCAGCATGTGTTAACAACAACTGATGAGTTGTCATGTCAAAGCTGGGTCCTGCACCCCTGGAGACAGATATACCTGTGATACAACACATTATATTTAAAAGAAATGGGACTAATCCACAACGTGAACGTGGATTAAATTCAATCTCAGTTTAGAGCACCAGGGGGCGGTAATGCACTTTGCAAACAGCTCCTCTACTTCTAAATGATCGAAGAGTAATGCCATGCTGCGTTCGGGTTTTCCGGAAAAAAACATTCACAAAAAATCAGTGTGTTGTAAATTTATTTTACGGGGGCATCGCATAACGTTTTGCGTTCGTTTTAGTAACATCATTTTTTACTTGATAAGTACATATCAAGTTTTTGTTAAACAAAAAAGATGAACGAAACAATACGTTAAAGGAGGCACCATCTTTACCGCACGCCCCCCAACACATCCAAAGAAGAGAAGGCTCGTTAATCAGCTGGTTATCGTCAACGCAATGATGCAGTTGGCTCTGAGTAAAACGTTTGGCCAGAAGCCAGTTAAATTTCAATTAGAACAAGATGGGGATTTTTTTATGGTTGGATCGGAGGTATGTGACTGTCTATTCATTGAGTTATTGATTCATGGCTACCTATTGTTAGCCAAATCTATCGAGTATTCTGTCTAGCTAATGCTGAGATGCTAACAAGTCCCACCAGCAGCCCCATAAACAAAGAAACACAGAATAACAAAGAACGGGACGTATCATGGTAAAATCAGGCCAAAATCTGGCAGATGAAACATCGTCTAATGTTATGCCGACACAAGCCAAAAGAATAGCAGCTAAAATAACTGCTCTGCTTTCAAGTTAGTTATAATTCCACTCTGCTCGAAGAAACTTGCATGAGCACTGTGTCAAGAGTAGTTTCATCAAGAAGTTCAATTTTTCAACTATCTCGTATTCAAATGCAACAACATCAGTTTAAGGACAATCTGATTATTGTCTTGTGATAGTACTGTGATTCATTCTTAAAAGCTACCATACCCCCGTTTCCCGATAATGGGCGACAGAATGGCGACTAAACACAAATCAAAATACAGTCAATACAGTAGTTGTAAAGTTATATAATGCTGTTGTACTGTATTGTATTTTGGGTTTTTTTTTTTATTTTAAGCATGTCCAGAGTTTATTTGAATTACTATTCAATTTACGTTGAATACTCAGTGATTGATTTTCTGCTCCGCAGGTTGGAAACTATTTGCGAATGTTTCGAGGCTCTCTGTATAAAAGATACCCATCTTTATGGAGGAGGCTTGCGTCAGTGGAAGAGAGGAAGAAAATTGTAGCATCATCTCATGGTAAGAGGGCTTGGTCAATTTGCTAATACTGTATTTGCTTTCTACTGTTAGTTAGGTTAATAATACTGTATATGTTTCTGTGGTGAAGTGTTCTCAATTTAACATAAACATGTTTGTAGCCACTAGTGTTACTCTGCTGAAAGCATCAGAATGTGAAGAAATCTTCGAGGGTAATGACGAGAAATACAAGGCAGTTTCTATCACCATGGAGCCCCCAGCTTACCTCAGGTAAATTTGATCTTCAGCAATAATATTTTTGTTTATTGTACAAATGCATCGGCATACATGATTTAATGCAGATGTACATTGCAGATGTATCTTTTGCCTTTTTCATTTGTTTGTGTAATTTGCTTTCACGTTGTCATAACAGTGTAAGTGTAAGTTACACAGATGTACTCTTCCAAAACATTAACCAACAAGTTGATGCACCGAATGTGTTGTGTCAGATTGGTGCATTAAGGTCTGTAAGTTGTAAGTTGTGAGGCCCTGATTATGGGTCTTGACCTATTCATTGGCTTTTCACGTTGTTTTATTAAACTTTTTATTCAACTTTTGTCTGCTTTGCTGACACTTAAGATTTATAAACAAAATACAGTAACTTCTTGCGATTGTCTTTCTGTGGAAAGGGAGCAGAAAGCGAAGAGGAGCAGTCAGTGGGTCCCCACGCTGCCCAACAGCTCTCACCATCTCGATGCTGTGCCATGCTCCACCACCATCAACCGCAACAGAATGGGGCGTGATAAGAAAAGGACATTTCCCCTTTGGTGAGAAAGTCGTTTTTTTACTAGTTGCGACTAACATCCAACAGTATAGCACAAACACTGTATCTCTTCATCAAGGTGACAAATCAGTTAATCTGATTGGTGGGTCACTCAGCCCTCAAGTACACAGAGACTGTGTTCATTGTCTTTGTGTATAGTTGCCACCAGTGTATGGCACTTAGGTAAGTTATGCAAATAACCAAAGTCAATATAATACTATTACTAACTGATCTAAACCCTGTTGTGGCCAATTGCTATAGACCAGCCACTTAAAGGTTATAAACCCAACTCTTTCAACCCAAATGCCTTAGCTTGGCAGCTGTTAAAGACTGGAGTGGTAAAGGAATAAAACACTGGGAATAGAGTGTTAAGGTGCAGAGCCAGCTAGTGAGTCTAAATATTATCATGGCCACAAATGTAATACTTATTTACAATTTGATAAAGAGAATTTTTCATGTTTTGTCCAATCCTGTGTGTGGAAGGCTACCACATAAACAAAGAACACAGTTTCTGAACACGAGAAACGTCTCCTTGGAACAGCCCTTAGAAATAGTCCTCCATTTTTCAAGTGATTTCAAGTGATGAGTGTTACGTAGTCAACTTAAATAAATAAGCACAATGTGTTGTCTCTCACTCAGCTTTGATGACCATGACCCAGCAGTGATCCATGAGAATGCAGCTCAGTTGGAGTCTTTGGTCCCCATTCGTCTAGACATGGAGATAGATGGACAGAAACTCCGAGACGCCTTCACGTGGAACATGAATGGCAAATATGCTTCATTGCGCTTGCCAGACATTCGAAACTTACAGCATTGTTCCCAAAAGCATTTCTCTGCTCTCAGATTATTGTTTCTAATGTTGTCCGGAATTACCCCCATTCCCCTCTTACATAACTGCAGAAAAACTGATGACCCCTGAGATGTTTGCAGAGATCTTGTGTGATGACCTTGACCTGAATCCTCTGGCCTTTGTCCCTGCCATCGCCTCAGCCATTCGTCAGCAGATTGAATCCTACCCCACTGACAGCATATTGGAAGAGCAGGCAGACCAAAGAGTCATCATTAAGGTTGGTACTACAAATATTAATACTTCAGGACAATCACCAATATCAGGTAGTGTTTTTGAAGGCAATATGCGTACAGGAACATGCTACACTGAATTGTAACAGTGGCAAATAAAAAGTATGTTTTCGGTTGGTTAGTGTAATTCATTGAATTAAACAATGCATTTAGCATTCCAGTTGTGTCTGAAAAGATGATGTGTGTGGGTGTGCAGGCTGCAGTGAGGGTACAGGTACAAGCAGGTGAGATGAAAGAAGAAAAAGTATCCCCTTCAACAGCAATGGCTTACGTAGAACTGATTGCTTTACGAAGGTTGGACCTGTATTGTAAGTTTGTGTGTGTGATTGTGTTTTTTTGTGTTTCTGTATTCCTCAGCTTAACATCCATGTGGGGAACATCTCTTTAGTAGACCAGTTTGAATGGGACATGTCAGAGAGGGAGAACTCTCCAGAGTCCTTTGCGTTGAAACTTTGCTCTGAGCTGGGTCTAGGTGGAGAGTTTGTCACCACCATTGCCTACAGCATCAGAGGTCAAATCAGCTGGCACCAAAGGACCTATGCCTTCAGGTAACTCAGGGACTCTTTGAAAAGTAACATAGTAAAAATTGTAACCCACTGGAGTGCCACTTTTCTTGCAACAGAAACAACTAAATATTGTTGTCTCACCCTAGTTTTTGCTATTGATAAGCTATCTGCTGTGGTGCACTGATCCTTTGCTGCCATGTCTGGAATTTTCCCACAAGTGAGAACCCACTCCCCACAGTCGAGATTGCTATCCGCAACACAGGTGATGCAGACCAGTGGTGTCCCTTATTAGAGACCCTCACAGACGCTGAGATGGAAAAGAAGATCAGAGACCAAGATAGGAATACAAGGTGAGACAGTCAAGTACAGTAAATGTTTTGTATAACTACTCCTGTTTTACTGGGTTTACAGTCACAGCAAAATTATGTGACCTGATAAAACATTTATTTTTTGAACACAGCTCAAATCATGGCTAGATGACCAAATGTAAACACAACAAACAAAAGTGCAAATGCAGTAATTTTATAGGTGATGGTGCAGAAACCCAATAGGTAAAATAAATAAGAATTGGCAACAGATTAGTTGGTCTGTTCCACAAAACAGATTTAACAGACCCTCGATAAACAAAGTCTGAGACATAAATTAGTTTTATGATGCTAATGTGAATTTTTACTGCTGAGTTGTTATTGTAGTTTAAATTGCATGTTGAAAGTCGTTTACATAACTGAGAAAGTCATCTCTTAAATGCAAACCATACAAAGTGCCGGTGCATCTCAAAAAGGTTGTGAAAAAGTTAATCATTTTATATAATATATAAGTAAAATATTTCAAGCCTTTTTTGTTTTCATATGGAATGAATATGTCTTACAGCTCATGAAAATCAAAACTCCAGTGTCTAAAAGCAATATTTTATTTCAAGTTTGAGTAATTTACTCTTGATGTATTCCAATAATAATAATTTAATAATAATAGTTTTTTAAATATGTTTTTTCTAGGCGTATGAGGAGACTGGCCAACACTGCTCCATCCTGGTAGAAAACAACTTGAAGCTACTGTAGTTTACACTTTTACAGTCTATTGCTCTGCATCAGTAAAGTAAATACACAGAGAGTTAGACACTCAAAAGTCATAGATTAAGCATCAGGCTGTTCCTGTAGGCATGAACACATACTGTACGTCCTCATTCTCTATAAGCATCTCATTGCCTGGAATGAGATGCCCTCATTGAGAACTAGACACACTATCCATACATTCCTCTGCATACACCGTTTACCATTGTAATAATTTTAGTCTCAATGGTCACATCAACTGTTTAACGCCAGAGCACTTTTTCAACTAGTGTTTGTCATCAGGTTTATTTAACATCTGTTATAACCTGTGTTACACACAGCACACCAGACATTTACACAAAAACTCTTAGCATTGACTACAACGATTGACTGTATTGTGTCTAATGTTTTAACAGGCTTGCAACAGAGGTCTGTCGGTTTTTCTGTTTACCTTTGTCAAAACACCAGTTAAAAAGACTGAATTACCTGTGATTAAGCTAATTTATACCCTTTCCTAATCAACATCTAGTACCACATTATATAGTAGTTGTTCTGAAACACCTGTCTGATGTAAAACTCTGGAAAGGTAAAGATTAGCTCAGGTCCAACAAATTCAACAGTAACTAAATATTAACAATGGAACGGTTTCCCAGTGCAAGAAAATTGGGCTGCACATTGTACCTGCGCAGGTATTGTATAAAACGAGGAATAAACAAGAGAAACAGAAGAAACAATGGCATCTTTTAAGTGTTGATTTGTAAATCGAATATGTTAGCATACGTACTGTTGTCTCTAGACTCATTTTATACGGAAATTAAAGACACATGTTGGAAAGTTGCTTTGTTTACCTGTGTATGATTTAAATTTGTATAACTGGTTAGTTCTTTAAATGAGATGGTTGAGTAAATACATTGTTTAAAATGTACACTTACTGTGAAAGAACCTACTCTATGTGAGAAATTCCTTACACATTGACACAGTGGTCTAATATGTAAATATTAACTCACAAAGTTTTGGTCTTAGGTGAGTTATGATGTTATATGATTTTAGATAAGATGTTAGGATTGCAATCTAAAAAAGTTTCTGTGTTTTGGCAGTGTATGTTTAATAAGATGATACAAAGGGATATAAGATAAGATTCACCATGTCTTTAAATTGATGAACTCTGCTTTTTTAAATGCTTGATAGAGACTGAAGGACAAACAGGAATTGGCTTGTTTTGGTCATCTGGACTGTTTGTGAATCAGGACATCTGTTGTGCCATGGTGATCTTCAAACAGACTATTACTGTGCAGATAATCACATAATGGATTTGTGCCATCTTATTCAAGGAGTTTAGAAACGAAGGGTGGGGGGTGTCAAGGGGTCTCTTGCTTAATAGATATATTGCATTTGGAACAAGACATGAAGGAAAGATACCTATCTTTACCGATTGATGACTTACATAAAATGTTACACTCGGACAATATAACAATTCAGTACTCAGATTATTGCCGTTTACCAGGATGAAGAAATATTTTAGCATCTTGTACTGTGTACAGCAATTTATGTTCTTACAATTCTTAAAAATCTCCTCCATCATTAAAAGTTAGATAAATTAATTCGAGTGTATAAAAAATGATAGTAAATTAATAAATAGAAAACCTGTGCAGTAATTTGACAGCCAGTCATTTTAGTACGTACAAAAAAACGATCACTTTTAAAGCGACAATACGATATTTCTCCATTTCCCGTCTGGCAACGCGACTCTGCTCGGGAACACGCCCCTTTCATTCACACAGTCACTCGCCTGTCGAGTCAATTAAATCGGCATCATAAATCACCTGTGTAGTAACGGTTAGCTGAGTAACCCTGAGTTAAACCTGGTTGTGTTAAACATGCTCCGTAATACACGCCATTAGCATCAGGCCTACGTGTTTAGAATCACTTGAGCTAGAGTTCTTTTATTTTGGAAAATCTGACCCGGATATTGTTAGCCAGTCCTATAGCGAAGCTCTTCTGCCCATTTCTTTCTGCCCCCCACGTCCCCCCGCTGTCACAAAACAAGTCTCCACACATAGTAGCGTTAACAACAGACAATAGTTCCGCCCAGTTGGTGAGAAGTACGTCTCGTTGGACAACGAACCATTGCTCACTATTTACAGTGAAATGCCAGCGAAGTCGTGTTTCACTGACACAATTGGTCTGTGAGTAGCATCTCTGTGTTGCTCCTGTTCAACGGCGCCAGGTAAGAAGAAACTGGGCTTACAGCTGCTACAAGCGTGTCTTTATTAATCCGATTCGTGTTATCTACCACTAGTTATTTCCGCAGCCCGGACATTATCCCCCAGATGTCACTTCAGTAATGTTGTTAATGAGGTACTGCTCTGACTCCACTTCACATCCACATGATAAAGATACTAGAGGGCTGACTGAATGTTAACACAGAGATAGCTGTGGTGTAGCGTTTGTAAAAGCTCGGTTTCATTCGTTGCTTGCATAGCTTGAATACTGCCAAACGAGTTAACTATTGTTACCAGTAGGTTACATAACAGCCGAGTTAGTATTGTTATATATTATTTCTCAAGTAATACACACATTATCAGTGACAGAGTCCTTTTGCGTGTATGGAGACATGTACATCTTTAAACCTCCCATGTCCATGACTGCACTGTATTTTGTGTTGTGAGAAGGGCTCATTCACGTAGCTTATATGATGTCATTGATTATGACGTCCTCACATGTCTCGTTACTTTCACCTTAGAGACTTTTCTGTGGTTTGGAGCAGTGGAAAGCCTAAAGGAATGTATTTAATCCTGTACAGAAAATATCTGCATTTGTTCCTTTTAGACACCAGCAGATGCCCTGCTTCTATAAAGATTTGCACAAACACCCCATCTCATAAGGCTACACGCACTAGTTGGTCTTCCTGTCATTTCCATAACACAGTCATCGTTTCAATGGTTACCAATGATTGTATTTAAGCTCTAGCCGAACAGGGTGACCTGATTAGCAAACTGGAAGTTGCAGCCACTCTATAAGAATGAAATCTGGGACAGCAAGGTCAATCTAAAAAAAGGTGGCCATGTGACACAGATCTTCCATAGCTTCTGTAGAATACCTGTAAGGTACTTGACATCTGCAACCACCTTTGTCTTTTGTGTAGCAGTGGGTGGCTGTAACGCACCTAAACATTGTTTGCCAAGTACACCAATTAACAATACATCAGAAGAAGTAGAAGAAATGTACATATGGCTCTTGATTGCCAATGGCGCTAATATTTGTATTAACTGACTAACTAATTTTTGATTGAAAAAATATTGTTACTGTCTCACACTCTATATACAGTATTTTTGTTTGTAATTAGGTGTGAAAAGTCAGTGTCATGACTGGAGCTGAGACTGAGGATGATATTCCATTGGGTGAAAGAAAGACTGTTACAGATTTCTGCTACCTCCTGGACAAGTCCAAACAACTCTTCAATGGACTAAGGTCAGTTTTTACTTCACTCCGTCGTCCATATCCTATGGACTTTTAAAATCAATCGTTCACTTCCAAAAGCTATTGTAGAAAATACTTATACTACGCAATGCATGGGAATTATATAAGTTGTTTGCTAACCGCCGTTCAACAAGATAAAAAGAAAAAAGAAAAAGAAACATCGACATACTTGTAGAAGAGATGTTTTGTCAGTGACATAAGCAGATTTTTTGGGGGAATGAGCAGTCACACAGCCATCACATGCTGCCTTTGTCATGGCAAGTAAAATCTGTCACCAAATTATGCCAAAACATCAGTGCAGGATTTATATTTATTCATTTTTTGACACAAGTGAGAACCAAGAATAAATATCAGCATATCTTTGAAATGTTAAAATAAGATCCTGTACCTGGAAACGATGTACCTGGGAAACTCCTGCACTCAAATGTGTGTTGTGTTTCCATGAAGTCCAGTAATTGTTAACTGATATTCCTTGCTCAATTATTGTATTTATACATGGCTTTAATATGGCATTTGAATTTGATATTTGAGTCTTATGTCTTCCATTTTTATATACTTGAAATGTTAATTTTTCAAAAGTATTTAAAATTACCTTTTACATGTTGATTTTAATAGACATTTTGTCCCATTAAAAAAAAGACAAAAAGCTGTCATTGCCATTTTTCTTTTATATTCACTCTAGACTGATAATATATGGAATGGCAGCATTCAACTATGTTTGTAACTCTCTTCTTTCTCTGTTCTTTAAATGTGCTCTTCTCTGCAGAGACCTTCCTCAGTATGGACACAAACAGTGGCAATCTTATTTTGGACGGACTTTTGATGTTTACACGAAATTATGGAAATTTCAACAGCAGCACAGGTTATTTTTCTCGGATTATTCTGTTACATGGTCTCCACATGCTGTAACACAGTACTGTTTGTGTACGCTACTTTCTTCTTTTTGACACAAAGGGGAGTGGTAGCCTAATACTTAGAGCATTGGTTCGAATCCTGCTCTCAGCACCACTCTCGGCCCTTGAGAAAGGCCCTTAAATCTAACTACTCCCTGGACTGCTCACGCATTGTGTGATGGGTTGAAAAGCAGAGGTCAAATTTTGTTGTATAGTGTATTGTAACAATGACAACAACAGCTGAACTGAATTTCACCAGCTATTTCCATAATGTTTAGACATGCCGTTGTTGAATTTCTTCATTGTTTACAGCCCCTACTGTATATTTTGTATTCATTAACAGGCAGGTACTGGACAGTCGGTATGGCTTGAAGAGATGGCAAATTGGTGAAGTTGCATCCAAAATTGGACAGCTTTACTACCATTATTAGTAAGTCAAACTGTCTTACAGCCACACAAATTATTACCTGTTGTCCCTGTTTCACAATCGGGTTTTATGAAATGTTAGTGAAAATGGATAAAGGGTGAAAACAATATCACATGTAGTCTTGGCCTATACCATGAATCATCGCATTAGCTCTGGTCAAGAATATACCAGCTGAAATGGAAAAAGTCCTAAAACCTCAGGACTTTTTAATTAAAATACAAAACACTTTGAGAAATTTGCTTTGGTTGACCAGCTCGTTTGATACATGTCTTCTGTAGCTTTATAGCCTGTGGTCTCATTAGTTACATAAGGACGATTATTAATCATTGTATTGCTACAGTGAAATATTGGTGGCACTCTCTAGGCACAATACAAATGGTATGCAAACAAATGACAGTCATACATTTTACACTTCATAACATACAAAACATTTTCAATTAGGGAAAGGTCTTGATTTGGATTTGTATTCGTTAAAATGTGCTCCATGTGATAAATGGGAACAAATCTTTATTCTAATCTTATTTTATTATCTTATCTTATTCTGATTGGCAGCCTCCGTACCTCAGAAACAAGTTACCTGAATGAGGCCTTTTCATTCTACTCAGCCATTCGTCAACGATCCTACTATTTTCAGGTCAACAAAGAGGACAGGTAAGTTCCTGTAATTTTTTTTGACATACAGATTATTAGACAGATCCATTCACTGTTGGTTTGGCTGTCAACATGGGGTTTGTTTGCAGTAAGAAAACTGCAAAACTTTTTCAATTTTAACACAAATATGCTTAATGTTGTCTGTGGACTGTAGAGTGAACCATATGTCCTCATGTCCTCAGTGGCCTTGGCTTGGAATGTGTCTTGTCTGATTTAACAATTTTTTGTTTTCTTTTCTGTTTAATCAGGCCAGAATTAGTAGTGAAGAAGCTTCGATATTACGCTCGCTACATCGTTGTCTGTTTACTCCTGAATAAGATGGACCTAGTCAAAGTTTTGGTAAAGGTATGGAAGCATTTGTCTGGGAAGGTTCTCTCTCATCTATGTCAATGCAGAAGTTGTTTCGACTATGCAACTAGACTTGCTAAAGTATCAGGAGATGTTTCATCTCTCATCAAAAAGGTTTTCTAATGTCTAACTGGAGATTATCTGCCATTGTCTTCCTGTGTATGTTTAATTAAAATAAACCTTTTTTCACATACTACATACAGTTGTCCATGAGTTAAGTACACTTCGTTAAGTGTACAGTGGTACCTCAACTTACGAACTTAATTCGTTCCGTGATGGGGTTCGTAAGTTGAAAAGATCGTAAGTTGAAGCGATTTTTCCCATAAGAATGAATGTAAAAGCAAATAATGCGTGCCAAACTATCACTAAAGTCACCCCTTTTGCCCTATTCCTCTGTTTAAAACACCGTAAAATCAGTAACAAGAGTACACACACAGAAAACCATAACAATAGATAAGAATTAAAAAATCAATTAACAAAAACTTTTAAGTGCTTTACCTTGAAAGACGTGACGTAGGCACTTGAGAGACGGGAGGTGGGAGGCCGGTGGGAGATGGCGAGTGGGAGGGGGTGAGTGGGAGAATCACATACCATATGCTTAATTTCTACGTTTGCTACACTGCGCTTTGCTACTCTACTTTTTTCTTACATTTTTAATTTTATAATTATATTTTATTTATAACCTGACACGCTCTGAGAGACTTGCTCATGGGTCACACGTAATGGCGGCGGCCGGGGAATCTTTTTTTTTTTCGGGCTCGGGTTTGGAAGTCGAATTTGGTGCGTAAGAGGAGGCAAAAAAATCTTGAATCTCCGGTTCGTATCTCGAAAAGTTTGTAAGTATAGGCGTTCGTAAGTCAAGGTTATATATATATATGTATAATTTAAACAAAATAATGCTGTTGATATTTTAAGAAATGTGGTAGGTTGTGTGTCACAGTGCAACATGTCTGCTGCTTTCAGGAGTTATCAGACGAAATTGAAGATTATACACAGCGATTCAACACCGAGGATCAATTGGAGTGGAACCTGGTTCTACAGGAAGTGGCAGCTTTTATTGAGGTAACCTTTTCTCCAAGTGTTTTGCAACATATCTTTATCTCTTGGCAGTTTCATATCTTGCATGCATGATATTGTCTCTCTTTCTGTACAGGCTCTGACTCACTCTTTCTCCCCATTTGTCTATGCAAAACAGGCAGATCCAGTGGTAGTACTGAATGATAACAGTTCTGTTGTTGTCATCAGTAATCGGCTTCAGGAAGGCAGTGTGCCTCCACTGGAACAAGGCATGGTGGTTGGGCAGCTCATCCTTGCAGATGCACTAATCATCGGCAACTGTAACAATCAGGTTTCAACATGCTAATTTACATTTTAATTTTACTACTTAGTACTTATTAAGTAGTATCACAGCTCGTTATGGTGATGATTTGAAGTAGTTGTTCAAAAATGGTGTCTCAATACCTATTTTTTTGGAGTATAAGTACTTACAAGTACCCCAAAGGGGTCTCGTATTGGGTCCGATACCAGTATTGCTGTCCTGACACCCCTAATTTGAAGTGCTCTAAAATGCTTAACATAGTATCATCAGTAAAACAGCAATGCCTATGCCCCAGAATCTTATAAGTAATTTGACTTCAATGTTGATTTCTTCCTTTTTTAGGTGAAGTTCAGTGAATTGACCATTGATATGTTCCGCATGCTTCAAGCTTTGGAGAGGGAACCAGTAAATCTGGCAACACAGACTTCTAAACAAGGAACGCTGGTGAGTGTCTTGTCCATTATGTCTGATGATGTTGTACCAATGGTGGTATGTCTTTCCTAAATCTTTTCTTGACTTGAGGTTTTTAGAAAATAAATAATAATTCATGCATTTGGTATAGTACCTTTAACAGAAATTCAGTATTTCACAACAATAAAACGATAAAATCATACAATAAAAAATGGAAGAAGCAAAATATAATATATATAATTTAAACATAAGCCACAAGAAAAAAGTTTGAGAACAGCCAAAAAATACTTAAAATATGGGTGACTGATTATTAACAAAAGAAACTCCTAAGAACAAGCACTCCAAGGGTGAGATAAAGATGAATGTTAAAATGTTTTTAAAAGCTTCTACTGAGATAGCAGAGTGTAGGCCTCATGAAAGTGATTTCTGTATTGTTACAGCCACTATTGCCATAAGCATCAATTGTTTTCATTCCAGAGAATGGAACAACCAGTAGGCCATGGTCAGATGACTGAATTGACTTGCGGGTGCAATGTGGCTAAAGGTCACAAAAATACATTCAGGAGGAGATATTCTTGTCCACAAATACCTTTTCATGAATTCAATAACAAATGTAAAACATATTTAATAGTTGCACTATGTACGTATCCTGCTGAATCAGGTTAATGCAAAAACGTCTGTGTTCTGGACCACTTGTATTAGTTCACAGGAAAGGGCACAAAAATGTGACTATTTCACACCTTATGTTTTAACATAACACTTTGAAGTGATCTTTGAAATGCATAAAATATGTACAGATGATCTATTATGTGAATGCATGCCATAATCAAATAGAGAAGATTTCTTGAATTAGCCTGTATAAGGGAAATTTGTAAGCTGCACTACCTGGAGAATTATAGACCCCCATATGTTTTTTTTAGAAGTTTTAATCATTAAGTAGCACTAGATTGCTGATGTTAGTGTTAAAGTAGATATAAAAACACTACTTCGGAATTTGTTAGTTGTTAGATCAGACAGATGAATATGTAAAGCAATTAGCATAACTTCATACAAAACCCTTCCTGAGGTACACAGTGGAAAGTGTGACAGTGTCAGATCATTTGGGACTAAGTGACTCAAGAAAACACTTAAGCATAGCCTGTTTGCATGGTTTTGGTGAGTCTGAACAACTGCATATTGAGCCTCAAAACTAGATAGCAGGGTGCATGTTATAATGAAGCTAGAACCAATGGTCAACCACAACAGTCACAGTTAACCCTGTCATGTATAGTCTTAAACTGAAATATGAAGGATATTAATAAATAATAATAAAAAAATATTTCCACAGGAACCCAACGAGAAGCCAGCTAAGCGAGAAAATCCTCACAAGTATTTGCTGTATAAGCCAACTTTCAGCCAGCTTTTTACTTTCTTGTCTGCCTCGTTTAAGGTCAGTATACATAGCCAGTTTTGAGATAACCACTCAATGAGGTATTAATGTCACTTAATACATATACTGAATGTATGTAACTTTCCATACCCTGCTAGTAGACAAAACTAGAACAATCTCCATCCATACCAGTCTGTGTCAGTCTGTATTAGAAGTAATAGATGCAACATGTATAGCGTTACCACTCACATACACTGGACATATACATGATGATGTAAGCAGGAAGCAGATTTTCCTCTTTGCATATGGTTGGAGAAAAAATACAGAGACACAACAATGGTGAAAAGTAAAGCAGGGATTACTTTATTGAACCAACAACAAGTTGAAACTGAAAGTAGTTATGTTGTAAGTGTTATCAGTGCTGTCCATGCACTGCTTGTAGTCAAGTTGCAGCTGATAAGAACCACTCAGGAAACAAACACAGTGTAGTGTTGTTTTAAAAAGTCTCTCATCCTTACGGAAAATCAGCCCCTACGTTTCTATAATGTGAAATGTGTTTCTATCATTAGCATAATGTGAAAGGCAGGTGTTTTAAAACTTTGTATTTATTCATTTATGTACAGCATATCTGCTACATCATATCTATCACATCTTACTTCTGAATATTCTCCTTTTTTGCTGTAATTGCAGGAATTGCCAGCCAACAGTGTTCTGCTTGTTTACCTATCAGCTACTGCTGTCTTCCCCACTGGGAATTCAGAGTATGAAGGTAAAATGCCATTTTTTGGACCCCACAACTTTATTTTTAATTTCTTTTGCTTTTACTTTTTCTTCTTCAAAGATAACTTTCTTCCTAAGTTGGAAATAAACAGTATGAATGTTTGGTTCACAAAAAAACAAAACTTAGAATCTCAACATAGTCAGACGTTGGGCAGAGTCCAGAGTGGTAGATCAAGTGCATCATCTCTGGTTTCAGTAAGTGTGACCTACATTATCATCAAATTATCCTGATCCTGGTCAGGTTAGTTTTCTGATTAGAGACCTCTAGCAGAGGGTTGTACATGCAATAATTAGAAACACACGCGCACGCGCGCACACACACACACACACACACACACACATATATATATAAAACATCTGTATCTGGTGGGGGCAGCACGGTGGGGCAGTGGTTAGCGCTTGTGCCTCACAGCAAGACGGTCCCCGGTTTGAATATCGGTTCGGCCGAGGGGTCTTCCGGGTACTCCCCGGCTTCATCCCACCGCCCAAAAACATGCACTGTGGGAGTTAGGTTGATTGGCCACTCTAAATTGTCCATAGGTGTGTACCTGGTGGATAGATAAATCTAGTGTTGCTGTGAAATTAATGAAATACTTGTAAATGAGTTTATCTTTTCAAGTTACTGCAATTGAGTTTTATTCATCTAACACTTCCCGTAGGCCCATATGATTTTGGAGGGGTTCTCACAAATACAAACCGTGATGTGGTGAATGGCGAGACAGTGCAGAAGAGAAGTCAAGCTCAGAAAGAAATGCACTGGTGAGAAACAGTAGTGTTGATTTTATTGACTGTCTACCTGCTTTTAGTCGTTGTTGAAGATTGAAAAGTTTCTAATAAATAATCCTACTTTGTTACTGTGGAATCTGAGACTGTGCATGCATTTTGGGATACTAGCGGTGCATGGTACTATAGTGTAAACGGTCATCTTGGTAGTGTCATAGTCATTCATTTAATATGTAGCATACAGTTTATTCTCATATAGGAGGCTGTGTACAAGTATACGATTCTGAACACAGCCATTGTTTTGATTCTGAAGTGCAGATGCTAAGCATGATCTTGTTGGTGTAGAAATTTAGGTTCCTGGTAACGACACGTGTCTGATCTTTCAGCCTTCATCCAGGGGACCTATTTCCTTTTACCAGGAAGCCACTGTTTGTCATTGTGGATTCTTCAAACAGCACAGCTTACAAGGTATGTGTAAAGGATAAGCAACCTGGAAGGAAAGAAAATATGCCGAACACTCATATACATTGTCCTGTCTTAGAATATTTTGATAGTCTTGAGAACATTCAGTTTGAAATTAAATAGTGGATAGTGGCAGGTTTACATAAAGAACTGTGAGATAATAATCACAATTGCAAAAGTTTACTAATGCAAAAGTATTTGGACATGAAGTCAGACAGCATCAACTTATTTAATATTGTGTGCAAGTTTGAAGTCTGATGATTTCCTCCCAGAGCTTCACAAGAGCCTCTTTCAGTTTCTGTGATTGTGGGCCCTGCGTTTAGTCTGGCCTTCACCAAGACAAAGACCAATTGGACAAAGACCAGGAAACTCATTCATAAAGCTTGCTGCAGACAGGCAGTTTCCCATAACACGGAGGAATTGTGCACAGATGTCTGTTACCACAAATACTGGTATTTATAGAAAAACACTGTGGAAAAGTGTCTGTCGATACAAAACACAGATAAGCTATAAAATGCACAATGCATGAGCCCACCTGTAATTGCAGATATCTATTTACTAGAAAGTATACCGAAATACCATATGATAGAAAAATCAAGGGATCAGAGTACCCTGCCCGGAGGGCTACCGGGGCCCCACCCTGGAGCCAGGCCTGGGGTTGGGGCCCGTAGGCGAGCGCCTGGTGGCCGGGCCTTCACTCATGGGGCCCGGTCGGGCTCAGCCCGAAGCATTTTAATGTGGGTAATAATGTGTTTTTTTGTTTATTTTACTCCACTTTTAATTGAATGGCAAAGCAGTGAATGGGTTGGGGTGCCTTTACTTTGTTTGGCCAGCAGGTGAGAAAACTGGTTGCTGGATGCAGTGAGCAGATGTGGTCAAATCTTGTCAGGAATTAAGTATTATCCAAGCTTTAATTTCTTGTTAAATGTTCTAAACCAGGAGCCTGGTTTAACAAAAAGTCTACCTGTCCAAATGTTTTTTGCAATATGATTAGAGTGTGAATATATATTCTTTCTAACACAACTTTTTCTGTCCTTTGTTTGCCCTAATAGAATTTCACAAATTTGTTTGGCCAGCCTCTTGTGTGCCTACTTTCACCGACCGTATATCCCAAAAGTGTACAAGGTATGTTTTACTGTGGAACAACAGCTCAGTCAAAGTCACTTAACCTGGTAATACTCTGTGTAATATTAAAGTAAAAGTGAGAAGTTAGTTTTGGTTTTAAAAGTTCCAGTTTTTCATGGTGCCCCCATATTTTTTGTAAAGATAATTTTGCTGGAGAGAAAAAATGTCTCTTATTTTTCTTCTTTGTTCTTGTTTACCTGTTTAGATCAATCTCACCGTGGGAGTCTCTTCACTCTGTTCCTCTACAGCCCACTCTCGGCTTTCTCCTCTGTCTGTGGTTTAAAAAGTGTAGGACGAGGGCTTTGGGACAGAGCTCAAGAGTTTCTTTGCAAAGTCTACCGTGACATTGGACAGATGATAACTAGATCACGGACCATAGGTAACACATGTGTGCTTGTATATCATTGCATTTTTGACAAGTTTTCATGATTAAATATTGAATAATTGGTCTAGATCGTGTTTTGTATGATCAGTGTAAATATGTGTAATGTTTTTATATTGTTTTAACAGATCAAGCCTTTTTGCAATTCTTTGGTGATGAGTTCCTAAGACTGCTGTTGATCCGCTTTGTGTTCTGTTCAGCTGCACTGAGACTGCATAAACTGTTCCGGGTAAGTCACTGCTGCTGCACTTATGCTAAAGACGGGACCTTGTTTATTTGAATGCCAAAATGCATCATTGGTCAACAGCAGGGTCTGCCCTGTCTTGTTGTCTTGAGCATTTATATCACATCAGTAGATTCCTTGTCTGTCTCTCCCAATACTGCAGAATGCAACACATAATACACTTAACCCACTCATGATGCACGCGAATCCCAATTTAGAGCAGCAACACTACTGACATACCTGATATCAACACATCATGCTTCCAAGCTGAAAGAATGTGAAAAAGTAAACAGAAATGTATCCTGCTTCAGAGTTTTAAATGCTAGGTTGTTGTCTTTAGTGGACCCAACCCAGTCAAACCCGGACCATTATTTTATTTTATGTCACCTTTCACACAGGTGTCATACAGGTGGGTAATGTGTATTCTCAACAATCCCTATGTATGAGTATTCTCCTCAAATAAAAGAACTATTTGGATACAGGCAATTTTTTTTGTTAATGCATGGCGGGACTTTTCAGTTGTCAAGCATGTGAATAGATTCATTTTAACTAATTTTAGTACTTGAAGTGTGCACTTCCATATTAGCAACAAAAAGACAAGTATTGGATCAGAATTGGGTTTCTGTAGGTAATCAATATCAAGTGACTGAAATCTGAATACCTGATCAGGACATCCCTAGTTTGTTGTGACGTTTGATGTGCTTGCAGGAGTGTCGGAGTTTCCCAGAGTCATACCCTGAACTACCTAAACAGGACACAGTGGAGAGCAGCCTCTTACAGAAGCATATTTTGGAGTTGGCATCCATGCTGGATGTGCAGAGCCTTTTTTGGAATGATTCACTGGAAACCTACTAACATCTTTGCAAAGGGCTAAATGGATCATATGAACATTCAGACTAACCTGCCAGGGCCCTCATAGTTGGGTGGTTTTTTTTACAGGAAATGGGGGGGAAAATTATTCAGCACATACAGGTTCATGTCCTGCATTTCACTGGAAACTTGTGAAATGCAGGAAAATTGAACAAGTTCTATTTCAAGTCTTGGCAGCTTGCTTCTTAGATCTAAATATCTTTTAAGGCATAAAGAAAACAAATCAAACAAAAAAACCTCACCAATCCCATTCAAATGCAAGGTTTCAAACTGTACCATGGTACTATATTCCTAATGTTACACAATTGTTAAAAAAGAAAAGAAAATGTTTCGCTTATAATTTTTTAAAAATGTTATTTATCATTGTTTATCACAGAAATGGTTGTGTATGCACGGAAAGCTAGTGGAAAATTCTTCGGCAGCTTCCAGGTGTCACTTTCTCTGTTTGGAAGCAGAGCAGCCCATTGCTGAAAAAGGGCAAAGTAATTATTTTAAACAAGTGTGATGACAAACAAGGGAAAATATTTCACCAATAATAACTATCATTAGCATTGCTGGCTGCTAAACAGCTTTTCTTGCAGCAGGCTGCGGTGAAGAATCTTTTTTCTTTCCTTTGGGGGGGCATTAGTAATAGATACCATACTCCTTTGTGTCATTTACCAGCAAGCAGTTATAATAGTTATTTATTTTTGTATCATTGTGCTGTGTCTGCATGCTCAAAGAAGGTATCAATTTTGTCCTTTTATCCACTTAGAGTGGCTCCCACCCATATGTATAAAACAGTGGTAAGATTATATGGTAGATAATTGCATGGCGTTGGTAGTAAGTGGATCCAATGCATGTGTTTCATGGGCCTGAACATTTACAATTGAGTCAACAATGATAAGAGGCAATGGCCTGGTCACCTACTGAAAAAGTAATGTGGTACCCACTCCAGGTTTTATTACAGAAATGACTAGCCACAAAGGGTTTGAATCGTTCCATAGACATCGACCACATCAGTCATATTGGTCTGTAGTCATGTGAAATGTAACATTCTCCATCAAAAAAAAAAAAAAAATCCTCTGATTAACTGGATCACACTAAAAAAATGCCACTACCTTTTCAGTTACTGAAAAAGTAAAAATACGAAAAGTAAAAATTGAGAATTAAAAATATAAACTTTGCATTTTTTCCCCTGTCTTGTTTGATAGGAAGTTGCTATATTATAATCCCACTTTTTTACGTATTGTGTTTTCTGTCACAGTAGCATTGCTAAATGAAGGAGTGTTAAACTGGACAGTGACTGTGAGAGCATGCCAAAGGATGCTGTACACAGCTGTCCAATGAGTATGCAACACTAAAATATTTTATATAATGAAAGCTGATCATTATAAAACTGTTCGGAGAAACTATACTGTACACTCTGTAGGCCTAATGGTCTGTTTTTCTGTTTAATGCACTGTAGCACTGCAGGTGTGTCATGATGTGTAAAATACATGTCATATCACACTTGCATCATTAATTCTATGGCTGCAACTTATCCTTTGTTGAGGCATTGGATGTGATAATAGGTGATAGTGTTGATGAAAATACATGCAGAGCCAGTGTTTGTCATAAATTACCAAGATCATCGCGCCCGGCCTATTTTGTGCCACCATTTTCATAGTGAGCCAAAAAATGTTTTACACTTATTATAATGAGATGAAGGTCTCTGGCGTTTTGAGCCATTGTTCCAATGTCGAGCTCTCTTTCTATGTATCTCTCTTTCATTCTTACTTCTCTGTCTCTCCATTGTGGGCACCAAGAGAAATCCAAACCTGCACTGGGCTGGTGAAATTTCTTTTTTTCTTTTTTACCAACTTTGTATGCAAACTTAAGTGCATTTGTTTCCAGAACTGAAAAATTGTGAGGGTGTTCTGCCAAATGAATTCATATTTTTCTTTGTGGCCCACATCTGTGGCTCTTATTGAGCAACAGTGGATGGGAAGTACATTCACACTGAGACAAACAGACAAGTGTTATTAAAAAAGCATATTAAAAACCCTGAAATGTAAGATAAGGAAAAAGATTTGACAACTAATTGCTGAGATTGGCTGAAAAAAAATTCACTCAGCCAATCAGACATGTTTTGCACTGACTTCTTGTGACACATGTTGTCACACTTGACACTTATTAGGAGGAAACTTTCATTTATTGTTGGTTTGCATCTTTTTATTACTTTTTGAGAAATGCAACAAAAAAAGTCTCCTACAAAATGTGATTGCACATGCCATTCTATGCTGATAGTTTGACCTGTTTAACTGTCCTTGACCAAAATGTTCAAATAATGCAGCAATGCAGAAAGTAGCCAAAACCAGCTGTTCAAAATTAAGAGTTGTTTTTTGTGCGTTCATTATATAAAGTAACATTGTTAGTGTGTGTACAGGTAATGTAAAGCATTGTTTACTACAGATGTGTTTGTTCAGTATTTATTAAGTCTAAAAAATATGTGATGGCTTCTGAAGTGAAAAATGAAGAGGCACAATTGTTAATAAGGCCGTCTTGTTCTTTGGCCAATTTTTAAAAAGGTGTTACATTCCAGCCTCCCAAGTAGTAGAGGAAAACAGCAAGTTTATTTTACATTTGTCTTTGAAAGTGAGCGTTGTACATTTTCTCCTATTTTTTATTGTAACATTAATTTCAATGTTTGCCGATTATGACCTTTAAAATAATGACTTGCATTTTATGAAGCTTAATATTGTTATGATCTTGTTTATTGTGTGTTATGGAAAAGAGATTAAAAAAATCTTCCATTTTAATGTTCTTCACACCAGTCACATTGATTAACTTTATTTTTTCAAAGAAAAAAAAATCTGTCAGTCAGTTATGTCAAAGATTTTCCTATGGAGGGTACTCATCTGTCACTGCTGTCACTTTTAAGCTGTTCTTGCCCGATATGTGTCTAATATTTTGGCAGAACTCCCCAAAAGTTCTCAAAGGGCAGCAATAATTTGTTAATTGAAATGTGTGAAAGTGTTTGATAGCCAATTGTGCTGTAAAACAATGGCGACTTTGGGGACTGAGTGCCAAACGTGAGCATTTATTTTCCAGTGTTGGAAATTTTTGGACATGTTTGAACATCAACTTTGACAGAAGAGTAACCAGAGAAATATATTCATTTAAATTGTCAAATATTGCATGTTGACAAGCGTGTTTGTTAAATCTCTGATTTCATATTGATATGTTATATTATTGTATGATGTGTTTTCTAAAGACAGTCCAAGAGTGTGGTAGAAAAAAAAAACATCATGTTGTGGAAGTCCAATCGGTGAAGTGATATGACTTTCCTCATTAAAATAGGTATAAAAAGAAGCAAATAAAAAAAATAACACTGAGCCTTTTTGAAGACTGTCTGATTTATTGATGTCATAAGTACTTAACATTGAAAACATGGCAATGAATAAAAACACTGGATAAATGGGGTTTTTTTACGTTTTTAAGTGCTCGCTTAACATAATAATGCATTATATCAATAAATGTGAATACTGGTCTTGAATTTCATGTTAAAGTTATACATAAACTTTGTGCATGGTTCAGTATGATACAAAATGAATTTCCACCTTCTCATAACAAGTATATCACAGATTTTTTTTTTACATAATTGAGTCATCAAAAAAGGAACTCTCTAGATTACTCATACAGAATACACAAATTAATAGTTTGTTCATTTTGGACGACGTACTATACTTTGACATTTACAAGCAATTTTGGACAACACACATACTATAGTATTATGCTTTTTTGGTGATTATGGACGACATACTATACTATTACGTTTTTGGTGATTTTGGACGACATACTACAGAATAGTATTACGTTTTTTAATCATTTTAGACGGCATACTATAGTATTAAGTTTTTTTGGTGATTTTGGACGACATACTATACTATGACATTTTATTGTTATTTTGGACGACATACTATAGTATTACGTTTTTAGGTAATCTTGGATGACATACGAAACAATGATGTTTTTTTGTAATTTTGGACAACATACAATAGTATTACGTTTTTTGGTCAATTTGCACGACATACTATAGTATTATGTTTTTTTGGTGATTTTGGACGACATACTATACTATGACAATTTATTGTTATTTTGGACGACATACTACAGTATTACGTTTTTAGGTAATCTTGGATGACATACGAAACAATGATGTTTTTTTGTAATTTTGGACAACATACAATAGTATTACGTTTTTTGGTCAATTTGCACGACATACTATAGTATTATGTTCTTTTTGATTTTGGACAATATACTATACTATGAGGTTTTCTGGTTATTTTGGACGACTATGACTTTTTGTCACTTTGACAACATAGTATAGTATTCTCTTTTTTTTTGGTGATTATGGACGACACACTATACAATAATGTTTTTTCGTAATATTGGACGACATACTATAGTATTAAGTGTTTGGTGATTTTGGACGATATACTATAGTATTACGTTTTTTATGATTCTGGATGACATACTATACTATGATGTTTTTTGGTCATTTTGGATGACATACTATAGCATTACGCTTTTGGTGATTTTGGACAACATACTATAGTATTACATTTTTACGTAATCTTGGATGACATATGAAATATGATGCCTTTTGTCATTTAGGACTACATATAATAGTATTACATTTTTTGGTCATTTTGCACGATATACTATAGTATTATGTTTTTTGGTGATATTGGACGACATACTATACTATGATGTTTTTTGCTCATTTTGGACAACATACTATATAGCATTACGTTTTTGGCGATTTAGGACGACGTATTATAGAATTACATTTTTAGGTAATCTTGAATGACATACAAAACTATGATGTTTTTTGGTGAATTTGGACAACATACTATACTATGACGTTTCCTGGTCATTTTGGACAACATACTATAGTATTATGTTTTTTGTGATTTTGGACGACATACTATACTATGACTTTTTTGTCATTTTGGAGAACATAGTATAGTATTATGTTTTTTTGGTGATTATGGACGACATACTATAGCATTACGTTTTTGGGTAATCTTGGATGACATACGAAACTATAATGCTTTTTGGAGATTTTGGACAACATATAACAGAATTATATTTTTTGGTCATTTTCCACAATAAACAATAGTATAGTATGTTTTTTGGTTATAGTGGACAACATACTATTGTATAACATTTTTTGGAGATTTTGGACGATATACTATGAACCTATGGTGATTTTCTGTCATTTTTGACTACACATAATAGTATTATGTTTTTTGGTGATTTTGGACGACATACTGTAGTATTACGTTTTTTGGTAATTTTGGACAAATACTATACTATGACATTTTTTGGTTATTTTGGACAACATACTATCATATTGTGTTTTTTATGATTTTGGACAACATACTATACTATGACGTTTCCTGGTCATTTTGGACGACATACTATAGTATTACATTTTTAGGTAATCTTGGATGACATACGAAAGCTATAATTCTTTTTGGAGATTTTGGACAACATACTAAACTACGACGTTTTTTTGTCATTTTGGATGACATACTATTGTGTTATGTTTTTAGGTCATCTTGGATGACATACGAAATTATGATTCTTTTTGTCATTTTGGACAACATATAATAGTATTACATTTTTTGGTCATTTTGCACGATATACTATAGTGTTATGTTTTTTGGTGGTTTTGGACGACATACTGTACTATGACACTGTCTGGTCATTTTGGACGACATCCTATAATATAATGTTTTTTGTGGTTTTGGGCAACATACTATACTATGAGGTTTTCTGGTTATTTTGGACAACATACTATACTATCACGTTTTTTGGCCATTTTGGATGACATACAAAAGTATTAGGTTTTTTGTTATTTTGGACGACATACAATAGCATTGTTTTTTATTCATTTTGGACGACATACCATAGCATTACGTTTTTGGTGATTTTGGACGACATACTATAGTATTACATTTTTAGGTAATCTTGGATGACATACAAAACTATGATGTTTTTTGGTGAATTTGGACGACATATTATACTATGACGTTTTTTGGTAATTTTGGACGACATACTATACCATGACATGTTTGTCATTTTGGAAGTCATACTATTGTATTACGTTTTTAGGTAATCTTGGATGACATACGAAACTATGATGCTTTTTGTCATTTTGGACTACATATAATAGTATTACATTTTTTGGTCATTTTCACAATATACTATAGTATTATGTTTTTTGGTGATAGTGGACAACATACTTTAGCATAACATAACATTTTTTAGTAATTTTGGACGACATACTATCCTATGACGTTTTTGGTCATTTTGGACGATATACTACAGCACTGCGTTTTTTGGTGATTTTGGACGATATACTATACTATGACGTTTTCTGATCATTTTGGACGACATACTATACCATGACGTTTGTCATTTTGGACGACATACTATAGTATTACATTTTTAGGTAATCTTGGATGACATACGAAACGATGATGCTTTTTGTCATTTTGGACTATATATAATAGTATTACATTTTTGGTCATTTTGCACGATATACTATAGTATTATGTTTTTTGGTGATAGTGGGCATCATACTATAGCATAACATAACATTTTTTTGTTGATTGTGGACAACATACTATCCTATGACGTTTTTGGTCATTTTGGACGACATACTATAGTATTATGTTTTTTGGTGAATTTGGATGACATACTATAGTATTACATTTTTAGGTAATCTTGGGTGACATACGAAACTATGATGCTTTTTTGTAATTTGGACGACATACTATACTTTGAGGTTTTCTGTTCATTTTGGATGACATACTATAGTACTGTGAGGTTTTCTGGTTATTTTGGATGACATACTATACTATGAGGTGTTCTGGTTATTTTGGATGGCAAACTATACTATGAGGTTTTCTGGTTATTTTTGAGGACATACTACACTATGATATTTTTTGTCATTTTGGACAACATACTATAGTATTATGCTTTTTGGTGATTAGGGACGGCATATTATACTATACAGTATTATGTTTTTTGGTTAGTTTGGACGACATACTGTAGAATTATGTTTCTCGGTCATTTTGGATGACATACTATAGTATTACGATTTTTGGTGATTTTGGACGACATACTATACAATGTTATTTTCTGGTCATTTTGGACAACATAGTATATGATGATGTTTTTTGGTCATTTTGGACACACTATAGTATTACATTTTTCGGTTATTTTGCACGACATACAAAAGTCTGTGGTTTTTGGTGATTTTGTAGAACAAACAATCGTATTATGTTTTCTGGTCATTTTGGATGACATACTATACTGTTTGGGAAGGCCACAACATGGATTAAACAGAACCTCGCATGGATACCAACTATGTTGGACCAAGGAGGGTCAATTTGGTTATTAGCTAATTATATTAATAATTGTCAGAGACAATCATTAAAATTTAGAAATATTTACTATAAATGGTAAAGACGGGGCACCACCCTGTTACCAGGGACCAATAACCAAATTAAAATGTAATATTACAGTCTCAAAATTTAAAATAGAAGGTGTGAAATCGAGCACTGACTGAGGTAATCCAGCAAGTATTCCAAGTAAACACACAATAATCACAAACAATGACAGAGTGAACTATAATAGAATTTATTAACACATAGTGATAATTACTTCCTTGGGGCAGCGGGAATGAGGGCAGGACCCCCTGTGAAGCTGCAAAATCTCTCTGAGGTTGTCTGGCGTCTAATCCACAAAATATCATTCTGGGAGTGATTTCAGGCTATTTTCTTCCAATTGGGCGCGTTATTTCCCTTTTTCGGGTTTGGCCATTTTTGGGCATTTTTGACATACTAACCCCTTACGTGTTTTTGCGAGTTTGGACCGATGAGAAAATGAGGTTTTCTGGCGTCTAATCCTCAAAATATCATTCCTGGGGGGTGATTTCAGGCTATTTTCTTCCAATTTGGCGCGTTATTTCCCTTTTTCGGGTTTGGCCATTTTGGGGCATTTTTGACATACTAACCCCTTACGTGTTTTTGCGAGTTTGGAACGATGAGAAAATGAGGTTTTCTGGCGTCTAATCCACAAAATATCATTCTGGGGGGTGATCTCAGGCTATTTTCTGCCAATTGGGTGCGTTATTTCCCTTTTTCGGGTCGGCCATTTTTGGGCATTTTCGACATACTAACCCCTTACGTGTTTTTGCGATTTTAGACCGATGAGAAAATGAGGTTTTCTGGCGTCTCATCCACGAAATATCATTTGGGAGGTGATTTCAGGCTATTTTCTGCCAATTTGGCGCGTTATTTCCCTTTATCGGGTTTGGCCATTTTTGGGCATATTCGACATACTAACCCCTTACGTGTTTTTGAGATTTTGGACCGATGAGAAAATGAAGTTTTCTGGCGTCTAATCCACAAAATATCATTCCGGGGGGGTGATTTCAAGCTATTTTCTGCCAATTGGGCATGTTATTTCCCTTTTTCGGGTTTGGCCATTTTGGGGCATTTTTGACATACTAACCCCTAACGTGTTTTTGCGAGTTTGGAACGATGAGAAAATGAGGTTTTCTGGCGTCTAATCCACAAAATATCATTCTGGGGGGTGATTTCAGGCTATTTTCTGCCAATTGGGCGCGTTATTTCCCTTTTTCGTGTCGGCCATTTTTGGGCATTTTCGACATACTAACCCCTTACGTGTTTTTGCGATTTTGGACCGATGAGAAAATGAG